>OY757020.1:123677166-123819850 GCA_963580285.1 Lucinisca nassula
GCTCATTCCGCGTAGGATAAAGGGACCAAAGGAATTCGCAACTCACACTTGCGCACAATCCAGCGTTAGGTCCCTGGGCGCGGCCACAAGGGGGTGGGGTTCGGACTTCACTTTTCACATACGCCCACCCCTTGGTCATTTATATCCATCTGGTCGGATAAAAGAGGTTATCCTGCGATACCTACTAGCAGGGTCCGGTACCCAGAGGACCATTCTACCCCACAGACAGGGTTACACCCCAGCGCTAGGCCTCGCTCTGTGTCCAGGTCCCGCCACTCCAAAACCCAGACCACTGCATTGAGGAAAGGTCACCCCCGTCTGGCTGCCTAACGGAGGTTATCCCCGTATGCTCACCCCGCGGAGGATAATGGGACTAAAGATACTCGCAACTCACACTGAGGCACATCCCAGCGCTAGGCTTCTGAGCTCTGCCACATAGGGTCGGACTTCATTCCTCACAAACGCCCATCCCATGGTCTTGTAGGGCCATCTGGTCGGATAATAGAGGTTATCCTGCGATACCCACTAGCAGGTTCCCGTGCCGAGAGGACCATTTAACCCCACAGACAGGATCACACCCCAGCGCTAGGCATGGCTCTACGCCCAGGTCCCGCTGCTCCAACACCCACACCACTACCCCTTGGAAAGTTCATCCCCGTCTGGTCGCCCAACGGACATTATCCCCGGATGCTTAAGCCACGACGGATTAAGGGACCAACGGTGTTCACAACTCACACTGGGACACACCCCAGCGCTAGGTTTCTGGGCTCGACCATTTTTCATATACACCCACCACATGCTCTTGTATACCAATCTGGCCAGATAATAGAGGTTATCCCGCGATATCCACTAGCAGGGTCCGGTACCCAGAGGACCAATCTAACCCACAGACACGGTGACACCCAGGTCTAGGCCTGACTTTACGTTCAGGTCCCGCTGCTCCAACATCCATACCACTGCCTTGCGGATAGCTTATCCCTGTCTAGCCGCCTAACGGAGGTTATACCCGGATGCTCATCCAGCGGAGGATAAAGGGGCCAAAGGTACTCGCAACTTATACTGGCGCAAAAGCTAGCGCTTGGCTTTTGGACTCGGCCACAGGGGGTCCGGGCTTCACTTTTCACATACGCCCACCCCATGATCTTGTATACCCATCGGGCCGGATGACAGAGGTTATCCCGCGATGCCCACTAGCAGGGTCCGGTTCCCAAGGATCACTCTACCCCATGGACATGGTCACATCCCAACTCTACGTCCAGGTCCCGCTGCTCAACCACCCATACCACTGCCTTGTGAAAAGGTCATCCCCGTCTTGTCGCCTCATGGAGGTTATCCCGGGATGCTTACCCCGCGGAGGATTAAGGGTTCTAAGGAACTCAAAACTCACATTGGGACACATCCTGGCACTTCTGGGATCGGCCACAGTGGGGTCGGACTTCATTTTTCATATGCGCCCACCCCATGGTCTTGCATACCCATCTGGCCGCGATACCCATTAGCAGGTTCCGGTTCCCAGATGAACACTGTACCCCTACAGACAGGGTCACATCCCCACCGCTAGGTCTGGCCCTCCGTCCAGGTCCCGCTGCTCCAACACCCATACCACTGCCTTGTGGAAATCTCATCCCCATCTGGTCGCCTAACTGAGGCTATCCCCGGATGCTCAAACCGCGGAGGATAAAGGGATCGAAGGTACTCAAAACTCACACTAGGCACACCCCAGCGCCAGGCTTCTGGGCTCGGCCATAGGGAGGTAGAACTTTACTTTTCAGATACGCCCACCCCATGTTCTTGTATAACCATCTGGCCGGATAGCAGAGGTTAACGCGCGATAACCACTTAGGCCCGGTACGCAGTGGACCACTCTACCCCACAGACAGGGTCTCACCTAGATCTAGGCCTGGCTGTACGTCCAGGTCCCGCTGCTCCAACACCCATTACACTGCATTGTGGATAGGTCATCCCCGTCTGATCGCCTAACGTAGGATTTCCCCGGATGCTCACCACGCGGAGAATAAAAGACCAAAGGTACTCAAAACTCACACTGGGACACATTCCAGCGCTAGGCTTCTAAGCTCGGCCACATGGGGGTCGGACTTCGCTTTTCACATACGCCCACCACATTGTCTTGTGTAACCATCTGGCCGGATAATAAAGGTTATCCAGCGATACCCACTAGCAGGGTCCGGTACCTAAAGGACCACGCTACCCCACAGACAGGGTCACACCCCAGCGCTAGGCCTGGCTCTACGTCCAGGCCCCGCTACTCCAACACCCATACCACTGCCTTGTGGAATGGTCATCCCCGTCTTGCCGCCTAACGGAGGTTAACCCGGATGCTCATCCCGAGGAGGATAAAGGGACCAAAGGTACTCACAACTCACAACTGTGCACACCCCAGCGCTAGGCTTCTGGGCTCGGCCACAGGGGCTTCGGACTTCACTTTTCACATACGCCCACCCCATGGTCTTGTATACCCATCCAGCTGGATTACAGGGTTATCCCGCGATACCCACTTGCAGGGTCCGGTAAAAAGAGGACCACTCTATGCCACACACAGTGTCACACCCTAGCGCTAGGCCTAGCTCTACGTCCAGGTCCCGCTGCTCCAAGACCCATACCACTGCCTTCTGGAAAGGTCATACCCGTCTGGTCGCCTAATGGAGGTTATCCCCGGATGCTCGCCTCGCGGAGGATAAAGGGATCAAAGGTACTCACAACTCATACTTGAGCACACCCCAGCGCTAGGCTTCTTTGCTCGGCCACAGGGGGTGGGGTCGTATTTCACTTTTCACCATGGTCTTGTATACCCATCTGGCCGGATAACAGAGGTTATCCTGCGATACCCACTAGCGGGGTCCGATACCCAGAGGACCACTCTATCCCACAGACAGGGTCATGCCCCATCACTAGGCCTGGCTCTACGTCCAGGTCTCGCTGATCCAACAGCCATACCACTGTCTTGTGGAAAGGTCATCCCCGTCTGCTCTCACTACGGAGGTTATCTCGTGATACCCACTCCGCGGAGGATAAAGCGATCAAAGGTACCAACAACTCACACTGGTCACACACCAGAGTTAGGCTTCTGAGCTGGGCCACAGGGAGTCGAACTTCACTTTCAACTTAGCTTCACCCCTTTGTCGTGAACCTCAAAGGGTCGGAGAACAGAGGTTATCCCGCGATACCCACTAGTAGGGTCCGGTACCAAGAGTAGCCCTCTACAACACAGACCGGGTCACACCCCAGAGTTAGGCCTGGCTCTACCTCCAGGTGTCGCTGCTCGAACAGATATACCACTGTCTTATGGAGATCTTAGCCCCGTCTGACCGAATAACGGAGGTTGTCCCGGGATGCTCACCCCGCGGAGGATAAAGCGATCAAAGGTACTCACAAATCATACTGGGTCACACCCCAGAGTTAGGCTTCGTGGCTGGGCCACAGTGGGTCGAAAATTACTTTTAACGTAGTTGGTAACAGGGGTTATCCCGTAATACCCACTAGCAGGTTCCGGTACCCACAGGACACCTCTGAACCATCAGACTGGATAACATCCCAGAGTTAGGCCTGGCTCTACCTCCATGTTCCGCTGCTAAATCACCCATGCGACTGCCTTCGATCAAAGGTACTCACAACTCTCACTGGGTCACACTCCAGTGTTAGGCTTCTTTACTGTGACACAGGGGGTCGATCTTCACTTTTAACTTAGCTTCATCACACGGTCGTAAACCCACGCCTGGCCGGAGAAAAGGTTACCCACTAGCAGGTTCCGGTACCCAGAGGACCCCTCTACAACTCAAACCGGATCACACCCCAGAGTTAGGCCTGATTCTAAAACCAGGTTCCGCTGCTCGAACACCCACATCACTGTCTTATGGAAAAGTTAGCCCTGTCTGACCGAATAACAGAGGTTATACCGGGATGCTCACCCCGCGGAGGATAAAGCGATCAAAGGTACTCACAACTCACACTGGGTCACATCCCAGAGTTAGGCTTCTTTGTTGGGCCACAGGGGGTCGAACCTCACTTTTACTTAGCTTCACCCCACAGTCGTGAACACCCTCCTGGCCGGCGAACAGACGTTATCCCGCGCTACCCACTAGCAGGGTTCGGTACCCAGAGGCTCCTCTGCAACACAAACCGCGTAACATCCCAGAGTTAGGCCTGGCTCAACCTCCAGGTTCCGCTGCTCTAACACCAATACCACTGCCTTATGGAAAAGTTAGCCCCGTCTGACCACATTACGGAGGTTATCCGGTGATGCTCAACCCGCGGAGGATAAAGCGATTGAAGGTACTCACAACTCACACTGGGTCACACGACACAGTTAGGCGTCTGGGCTGGGCCATAGATGGTCGAACTTCACTTTTAACTTAGCTTCACCCCAATGGTCGTTAACCCTCGCCTGGCCGGAGAAGAGAGGTTATCCCGCGATACCCACTAGCAGGGTCCGATACCCAGAGGACCCCTCTACACCACTAACCGGGTCACACCCCAGAGTTAGGCCTGGCTCGATCTACAGGTTCCGATGCTCGAACACCCATACCACTGCCTTATTGAAAAGTTAGCCCCGTCTGGCCGCATTTACGAGGTTATGCCGGAATGCTCACCCCGCGGAAGATAAAGCGATCAAAGATACTCGCAATTCACACTTGGTCACATCCCACAGTTAGGTTTCTGGGCTGGACCACAGGGGATCGAACTTCACTTTTGTCTTAGCTTCACCCCATGGTCGTGAACCCCACCCTGGCCGGAGCAGATTCCGGTACCCACATGGCACACCAGCAACACAGATCGGATAGCACCCAAGAGTTAGACCTGGCTCTACCTCCAGGTTCCGCTGCTAGAACCCCCATACCACTGCCTTATTGAAAAATTAGCCCTTTGTGACCGAATTACGGAGGTTATTCCGGGGTGCTCAACCCGCAAAGGATAAAGTGACCAAAGGTACTCACAACTCACATTGGGTCACACTCCAGAGTTAGGCTTCTGGGCTAGGCCACGGGGGTCGAACTTCACTTTTGACTTAGCTTTACCCCATGGTCATGAACCCCCTCCTGGCAGAAGAACAGAGGTTAACCCCGCGATCCCCACTAGCAGGGTCCGGTACCAAAAAGATCCCACTACAAAACAAACTAGGTCACACCTCAGAGTTAAGCCTGGCTCTACCTCCAGGTTCCGCTGCTCTAACACCCATACCACTGCCTCATGGAAAAGTTAGTCCCGTCTGACCGAATTACGGAGGTTATCCCGTGATGCTCACCCCACGGAGGATAAAGCGATCAAAGGTACTCACAACTCACACTGGGTCACACCCCAGAGTTAGGCTTCGTGGCTGGGCCACAGGGGGCCGAACTTCACTTTAAACTTTAAACACCCCATGGTTGTGAACCTCAAACATGCCGGAGAACAGACGTTATACCGCGATACCCACTAGCAAGGTCCGGTATCCAGGGGATCCCTCCACAATACAAACCGAATCACACCCGAGAGTTAGGCCTGATTCTACCTCCAGGTTCCGCTGCGTGAACCCCCTCCTGGTCGGAGAACAGAGGTTATACCGCGATACCCACTAGCAGGGTCCGGTACCCAGAGGACCCCTCAACAACACAAACCGTTCACATCCCAGTGTTAGGCCTTGCTCAACCTCCAGGTCGGCCCCTGCCCATTGGGGCTTGAAGAAATAAATGGGCTGCATGATGCTTCCACGCAGAGCTGAATCCGACCGCACACGAGTGCTGGTGAACCGCTTATAGGATCTGGGCCTGCCCAAGCAAAAGCGGTGCGAGTCCATGCTTATAAACCTTATTGGTTTCATTGGGTGACAGGGCTGGAGATGTCATTTCATCTCAATGTCTGGTAAAAGTCCCACAAAATTGGAAGCAACGTCTCCAAAATGACCTTTATAGTGTTGACGGGGACGTTAAATCAAACAAACAAAAACAACCTCCAGGTTCCGCTGCTCGAACACCCATACCACTGCCTTATGAAATGTTAGCCTCGTCTAACCGCATTACGGAGGTTATCACGGGATGCTCACCCCGCAGAAGATAAAGCGACAAAGGTTCTCACAACTTACACTGGGTTTCACCACTGAGTTAGGCTTCTGGGCTGGGCCACAGGGGTTCAAACTTCACTTTTAACTTCACCCCATTGTCGTGAATCCCCTCCTGGCCGGACAACAGAGGGTATCCCGCGATACCCACTAGCAGAGTCCGATGCCCAGAGCACCCCTCTACTACAAAAACTGGGTCACACCCTAGAGTTAGACCTGGTTCTACCTCCAGGTTCCGCTGCTCTGACACCCATACCACTGCCTTTTGGAAAAGTCAGCCCCGTCTGACCGCATTACGGAAGTTACCCAGTGATGCTCATCCCGCGGAGGATAAAGCGATCAAAGGTACTCATAACTCACACTAGGTCACACCCCAGAGTTAGGCTTCTGGGCTGGGCCACAGTGGGTCGAACTTCACTTTTAACTTAGCTTCAACCCACACCTGGCTGGAGAACAGAGGTTATCCCGCGATACCCACTAGCAGGGTCCGGTTCTTGCAGGGTCTTGGTCACACCCCACCCCGTCTCCCACAAAAAGTGGGCCTTACCGGCTTTTGGTGCAGCGGCTTTTGTTTTCGAATTGAGTTAAAAACTGAAAGTAGACCGAAAGTGCTCAGATCTTAGAGATTATTCAGTATACAAACATGATAAATATTAACATATTGAATGCTTTTTTATGGGGGGGGGGGTGGGGGGGCACCATTTATGACAATGCGGCATGCTGGCAATTCCTTAGCCACTCCCATTTCCGACTTTGAACCAATCAGATTACTTGATGTATTTTTTTTTCCGACAAATTAACAAACTGAATGTCAAACAGTGTAGATCCTGATCTGTATCTACACTGTTTGCTAAAGTAGAGTTTTTTGTGAGCAGCGGAAAAAAGGATTAATGGTCTATTTTTTGTACAAATTATTTAGTTGAGTAAAGGGAAAGTTATGCTTCCACCCAGAGCTGACACCGACCCGCACACGAGTAATGGTAAACCGCTTAGAGGATCTAAGCCTGTCCAGACAAAGCGGTGCGAGTCGGCCCGCCCTATAGCTTTCATTGGGCGGCAGGGCTTTAAATGTCATTTCATCTCAAGTCGGGTTAAAGTCCCATAAAATTGGAAGCAACGTCTCCAAAATGACCTTTACAGTGTTGACGGGGACGTTAAACATCAAATCAAACAAAACAAACAAAGGGGACTGGTTGGAATCTGTTTGGGAAACAGTAACTAACTCGGCCTGTCGCCTGTGATTTTCTTGTTTGTTATGCCTCCAACTTTGAAGAAGAACTCACCTATACAAATGCATTGTAAACTTATCCAGCGAAAAAAAAAAACACGAAAATTTTAAGATGAAAAATTGTGATATTTTTCTCATTTCTGCTCAAAATATAGATTGTTGGTACTCGTTAGAACCGCCTCATCGATGCGGTTCTAACGAGTACACACAGTCTATATTTCAGAGCAGAAATAAGAAAAATAAGGTTTACCCCTGTAAACCCCAGTTTTAATATATAAAAGTGGGGTTCAAGGGAGTCAAACTTATATAGGTGTGTTTTCATGATGATATTGCTTCTGGGACGTGCATGCGTCAGTTACGCTTTTTGATGCATAGCATAACTTTTGAACCGTGCATTATACGATTTTGAAATTTCATGTATGAATTCCTCATATAAAATAGCTGACAACGTATATTTCTCGTCAGGATTATGCCTCTATCCAGAGTCATGGCCCTTTGAAAAAATATGGATGAAATCGTTTCAGCAAACTATCTCAAGAGATATTGAAGCTAGAGCCTTGAAACGTGGTGAAATGATTGGAATTGATGGGTAGATGCCCTGATTAACTTTTAAGGGAGCTTACAACTAAATATTTTCCATAGGCGACAATAGTAACCTTTTACATGCTCCCACAAAAACTACACATACAAAACTTTTCAAACCTTACTTATTTATAGAGCCATCCTAGCTCAACAAGTTGATGAGAAAAAATCCACATGTTGCCCGTCTCCTTTTCAAGTTATGGTCCGCCATGCTTGTTTACATGCATATTCGCAGTGAATACAAGCCTTATAACTATCCTTTTCTCACATTGAAATGAAACATGGGATATTTATCCAATGGAAGCCTGTCTGGTATTTAGGCTGAACTAAAAGCTCTGTCCCAAAGTGATTAAACCCAGTACCTCCAGTATTTAGTGCAAAGCTACCTATACCAAACCCTTATTGTCTTTATGATCCATCAAAAGCATTGTCAAATAGAAATTTAGATCAGATCCGTTAACATGAATTTAATTAATTAGAACCAACAATAGATGAGAAAACTTAGCGCGATATTGCAGCAGAGACAAATAAAAATCAAAAATGAGTTCCTTTAAGAGCAATGAAAACATTCATAAGAAAGAAGATGGGTCATACTACGTAGTTTCGGCTAATAAATCCTCATCAGTGACCCTGTAATGATCCGGCAAAGAAAGCCAGAGGAAACATACTGCAATTTTGCAAATTTCGAATAGGCAGTCGATTCAAAGACTGATATAAATCAAAATGGGGTCAAAATAATTAAAAACCTGTCTAGAATATGAGTCTAAACCAATAATTTATTTCTGATTTCTCAGAATATTCACGCTGATCTCAAAGGACCAAAAGTAAAATATTAACTGCACTATGGTTGATGTACGGGGAGACGTTTTACGGCCGCCACACGGCACAACACCAGCTGCACAAGTTTGAAGTTTTGCTTTGGCTAGAGACCAATGCCAAAAACCATGTAACCTTTCTGTTATATTCCAGATGGAGTAGAATCTTTCTCTTGCGTACCTGGTTATACACTAACTGTAAGACTTTTTACAAAACAAACCCAATAACAATTGATTAACTTGGCTTTAAAGTATCCTCCGCCCCCCCCCCCCCGCAAATGCTCAGGTCAGAAGCAAATACTGATCAAATACACCCAGTTAGACCTAAATTACCACCCACCTTACACTTTTTTACAGTTTCTATGGCAAACCACATGCCAGGAATATCCATTTTATGATACAGAATTGGATAGAACCTACCAATGTGTGAAAATATGATGTAATGACTGAAAACTGGAGTGTGGATCTGATTTTTCTACTTTTGGTACAGGGAGCTTACCTTTATATATTTTCCATAGGCGACAATAGTTACCTTTTACATGCTCCCACAAAAACTACACATACAAAACTTTTCAAACCTTACTTATTTATAGAGCCATCCTAGCTCAACAAGTTGATGAGAAAAAATCCACATGTTGGTCGTCTCCTTTTCAAGTTATGGTCCGCCATGTTTGTTTACATGCAGATTCGCAGTGAATACAAGCAGGCTTTTTAACGGAGAGGTGACAATATAAAATCAGCAACAATTCGTTTGAGCGTGCAGATATAATTATATAACACACATCATTTTATTTCCTTATAACTACCTTTTCTCACATTGAAATGAAACATGGGATATTTATCCAATGGAAATAAAAATAACAAATGAGTTCCTTTAAGAGCAATGAAAACATTCATAAGAAAGAAGATGGGTCATACTACGTAGTTTCGGCTAATAAAGCCTCATCAGTGACCCTGTAATGATCCGACAACGAATGCCTGAGGAAACATACTGCAATTTTGCGAATTTCGAATAGGCAGTCGATTCAAAGACTGATATAAATCATAATGGGGTCCAAATAATTAAAAACCTGTCTAGAATATGAGTCTGAACCAATAATTTATTTCTGATTTCTCAGAATATTCACGCTGATCTCAAAGGACCAAAAGTAAAATATAAACTGTCTGGTATTTAGGCTGAACTAAAAGCTCTGTCCAAAAGTGATAAAACCCAGTATCTCCAGTATGCAATGCAAAGCTACCTATACCAAACCCTTATTGTCTTTATGATCCATCAAAAGCATTGTCAAATAGAAATTTAGATCATATCTAATAATTTAAGCATGCATAATACATGTTCATTGACAAAGAATCTTTGAAGTTTGCGAAAACGTTATCGCTTTCAGATTCTACAATGAAAGCCGAACAAACCATATTTTGTGAAAAAGCGCAAAGTTTACCTCTTTCTGGAATGGAAACCAGACACCGGCTTGCATCGGTGGTTCTTCTCCTATGTCTTTGAAACACTTCAATCCTAAAATGCACTAAATTATGCCTTAATACCATACCAAGTGGTATTTAAGGCTGATTTCACACCTCTACCCCCTATTTGATGTAAAAATGGCATTTTGAGGATATTTTGATGACAAAACTTTGACAAAAATGATTATAAATGCCTTAATACCATGAGAAATAGTAGATATATATCTGTTCAGATCCTTTAACATGAATCTAATTAATTAGAATTAACAATAGATGAGAAAACTTATCGCGATATTGCAGCAGAGACAATTTTGAAGTTTTGCTTTGGCTAGAGACCAAGGCCAAAAACCATGTAACCTTTCTGCTATATTCCAGCTGGAGTAGATTCTTTCTCTTGTGTACCTGGTTATACACTTACTGTAAGACTTTTTACAAAACAAACCCAATAACAATTGATTAACTTGGCTTTAAAGTACCCTCCCCCCCCCCCCCCCCAAATGCTCAGGTCAGCAGCAAAAAACTGATCAAATACACCCAGTTAGACCTAAATTAGCACTCACCTTACACTTTTTTACAGTTTCTATGGCAAACCACATGACAGGAATATCCATTTATGATACAGAATTGGATAGAACCTACCAATGTGTAATGATATGATGTAATGACTGAAAACTTGAGTGTGGGTCTGATTTTTCTACTTTTGGTATAGGGAGCTTACCACTAAATATTTTCCATAGGCGACAATAGTTACCTTTTACATGCTCCCACAAAAAACTACACATACAAAACATTTCAAACCTTACTTATCTATAGAGCCATCCTAGCTCAACAAGTTGATGAGAAAAAATCCACATGTTGGCCGTCTCCTTTTCAAGTTATGGCCCGCCATGTTTGTTTACATACAGATTCGCAGTGAATACAAGCCGGCTTTTTAACGGAGAGGTGACAATATAAAATCAGCAACAATTCGTTTGAGCTTGCAGATATAATTATAAAACACACATCATTTTATTTCCTTATAACTATCCTTTTCTCAAATTGAAATGAAACATGGGATATTTATCCAATGGAAGCCTGTCTGGTATTTAGACTGCAACTAAACGCTCTGTCCCAAAGTGATAAAACCTAGTACCTCCAGTATTTAGTGCAAAGCTACCTTAAATGCTTGCCTTTAAAAGCCGACATTTTCAAAGGGCCAGAACTCAAGATTTTTTTTTTCAGAATTTTTTTTTTTTTGCAACAGAAAAGCAGGCCATCTACTCACCATTCCTTATCAGCCTGTCAAGTTTCAAGTCAATAACTGAAACTGTTTGCGAGATAGCTTGCTTACAAGATTAAAAATGGAGAATTGCCCAAACGGCGAAAACTCCAGAAACAAGAACAAGAGGGCCATGATGGCCCTGGATTGCTGATCCATACTGTACGAATGAAATGGCAGGTAATATAGTGAGGTGGAGTGGAGGGTTTAAGCAATTTTGATTGATAGTGACCCAACGCAACAATTCTGGGAAATGTATCAAAATCAATCTAGCTGTTTATGACAAGGTCATTTTAGGGTTTAAAAATTTTGAGCTCTGGTAGCTATCATGTTCATTTGAGCAAAATAAGCCATAAAAGTTTTTTTTTCTAAAAATAGCCACAGTGACCTTGATCTTCAGCCTAGAACCCTGAATGTTGATCTTGCTTGAAAATATTATCATAATTAACATTTTTGTGACACCAAAATCCATTGATAAACTTAGGTGTTACCTAGAGCCATTAAAAAGTTGTTCTAAAAACAGCCAAAATGACGTTGACTTAAGCTCAGGACCCTGAAAGTCAAACTTGCTTCATATATTATCATACTCAACATCTGTGTGAAGCTACATTAAAATCCATTAATATATGTAAGCGCTAGAGGGATAGGTCAATGTTTTTCTGTAAAACAGCCACACTGACCTTGTCCTTGAGTCCGGAATCCTGAAAGTCACACTTGCTTCAGATATTATCATACCCAACATTTGTGTAAAGTTACATAAAATTCTTTGTTAAATGTAGGTGCTAGAGTGCTGACAAAGTTTTTCTGAAAATAGCCACGGCACCTGGGACCCTGAAAGTCTAACTTGCTGGAGATATTAACATACCCAACATTTGTGTGGTTACGTTAAAATCCATCAATAAATGTAGGGGCTACAGCGAAGACAAAGCGTTTTTGAAAATAGCCCCAAGAACCTTGACTTGAGCCCAACACCCTAAAAGCCTGATTTGCTTGAAAATGAAAGACCTGGGCCTTAAGGTTTCAGAAAAGTTTTTTGAAGGTTTTCCATATACAAGTCTATGTAAAGCCGTTGGCCACCTTAAGCCCCAGGGCTATACTTTGAACCTTCATCGTAGAGGTCCACCAGATGAAGCTTCATATCAAATATCCAATATGGGCATTCTGGTTTTCAGACATGAAGATTTTTAAAGGTTTTCCCTATATAAGGCAAAGTAAAACCGAATGGCCCCGGGGCGGGGGCATTTTTGGCCCCAGGGCTATTATTTGAACAATCTTGGTAGAGGTCCAGTAGATGAAGCTATATACCAAATATCAAAGACCAGCGCCTTGTGGTTTACGAGGAGAAGATTGTTTGAGATTTTTCCGATATAAGTCAATGTAAAACCAAGGGGCCCAAGGGTGGGGGCATTTTTGGCTCCAGGGCTATAATTTGAATACTTTTGATAGAGATCCACAAGATGAAGCTTCATACCAAATATCAAACACCGGAGCCTTCTGGTTCCAGACAAGAAGATTTTTAAAGGTTTTCCCCATATAAGTCAATGTAAAACCAAACGGCCCCGGGGCGGGGGAATTTTTGGTCGTAGGGCTATAATTAGAACAATCTTGGTAGAGGTCCAGTAGATGAAGCTATACACCAAATATCAAAGACCTGGGCCTTGTGGTTTCAGAGCAGAAGATTTTTTAAGACTTTTCGTATATAAGTCAATGTAAAACAAAGGGCCCCTGAGCGGGGGCACTTTTGGCCCCAGGGCTATAATTTGAACAATCTTGGTAGAGGTCCAGCAGATGAAGATACCAACCAAATGTCAAAGACCTGGGCCTAGTGGTTTCAGACAAGAAGATTTTTAAAGGTTTTCCTTATGTAAGTCTATGTAAAACCAAGGGGTCCCAGGGTGGGGGCATTTTTGGCCCCAGGGCTATAGTTTGAATAATTGTGATAGAGATCCACAAGACGAAAGCTTCATACCAAATATCAAACACCTAAGCCTTCTGGTTTCAGACAAGAAGATTTTTAAAGGTTTTCCCTATATAAGTCATTGTAAAACCAAAGGGCCTTGGGGCGGGGGCATTTTTGGTCCCAGGACTTTAATTTGAACAGTCTTGGTAGAGGTCCGGGGGATGAAGCTACACACCAAATATAGAAGGCCTGGACCTTGCGGTTTCAGAGGAGAAGATTTTTTTAAGTTTTCATTAAAAAATCTAATTTTGGCTCCCGTGACCTTGATGTGCAATGAACCGGAACCATTTGAACAACTTTGAAAGGGGGCCACCTAAGGATCATTCCTGTGAAGTTGGGTCAAAATCCGATCAGTGGTTTAGGAGGAGATGTCGTTTGAAGAAATTGTCTACGGACGATCGGACGCACACACGGACGGTGGACGAAAAGTGATCCCAAAAGCTCACCTCGTCGTTACATGACGGTGGGCTAAAAAAAAATCTGCCACAAAGGGTGCGCAATTCGTACCCATCGGAAAACCTACAATTTGTCTAAATAACTTAGTACCAAATCTTGTATAAATGTTGTCAAGTAGAAAGGTGAGAGCTTCACATACTTGCTGACAGTACCATGAAATATACTTTTTATGTTCTTTAGCTCTGAAAAAAAGCATTTCTTACATAAATGCAAGATAGAAAGAATCTTCCCTATGAAATGTCCATTCAATTAAATCATTATGTTTTTCGTTTCTCTATGAAGCTGCAAAGAGCATTAATGTTCAATGAATTCGTTATAACATAATCTCCAAGCCATGACATAGTGGGCAAACCTTATATCTCAACAGCAATTAATACATGCAAGCCGGTAGGTTCACAACCGGTAAAATCATATCTGGTATTTGTCCTACTTTGGATATGTCATTTAAGAACGTTTACACTCGTCGAAAAGGCAAAGAACACTAATGTTGCATTTGTTTGGTTCAGGACAAATAGTTCTAATTTATTTGGGCTATTGTGTCAATAATTGGTGGTTGTTTTAGATGTTGCACTGGTGAGTTGGGTGGCCTTCAAGCGGACTGAATAAATTATTTGTCTTAATCGCGACGGAAGTAAGGGCGAGGATTGTGGCCACGTAAAATCGATTTAAGCCCCCCCCCCCCCCCCAATGGAATTCGTTTCCGCCGACCGTTCCAAGGCGGTTCTTCTGTCGCGGTTTATTTTTGTTATGGTTTGTCTTTGGGTGTTTGTGTCGCTTATATGATTTTATTTTGGATAGCCTTTTGGCCATTTTGTGGAAAAGTAACTGTCCTTTTGGCTTTCCGCTGTTGGTGTTTCCCTTGGGGTCTGTTGCTTCATGTTTGTGTTTCGTTCCCTTTGGTGTCTCTGGTGGGAGCTGCGGGTTAATTGTATCGATTCCTGATCATTGCCTCTACTTCTATTTTGCCAATCCTACCTTTATAAAAACACTTAGGAGATACCGGAGGTTCTTTATCTCTTATTTTAGCCTTTTTCTCAGAAGTCTTCTGTGTGCCAAAGTGTCCTTATTCAGGGCGTGGAGTGTGTATTTGTTTATGTTCCGCTTCATATCAACATTTATTTTGTCGTCAGATCTTTTATGTGGTTCCGCTTCATATCAACATTTATTTTGTCGTCAGATCTTTTATCTGGTTTAGTATCTGTTGGTATTAGACCTGTACTTTTTTCTGGGTTCGACCCTTCATGATCTAACTTGTGATTTTCTTCTACTCTGATGTCGGATTGTTGTTGAGTCCCCCACCCTGATTCATGGTAGTATAAATCTATGCATGTCAATTTTACTATGTATTTTATTTCGACTTACTGCTGAGCTAGAAAGTCTCCATTCAAATCAACTTGTTATTGTTATTATGTTTGATACTGCACTGGAACTGAGGATGAGGGTTCAAATTTCATAAACTCTGGAGTTGAAGCCCCCATTCCCAGTAGTTTAACTACTGACCGCCCCAACTGACCGCCCCAAGGCAGTCATTCTTTTGCAGGGCCATATTTGCCATATTTGTTAATTCGTCTGTTTCTGTGTGTGCCTCCATGTCACTTACATTTTAGATGACTTGAGATGGCTGCGATTTTTGATTGTGGCCTTTCCTGTGTGACTTTTTTATTCAAGTTTAAAAGGTGTCCATTTATTGCTAGAGAATTACTGAGCTGGAAATAAGGTTGCGGTAAACAACTTTCGAATTCTACTCCTTGCATTTAACAACCGTCTGATACCACTGAACAGCAACTTACTGATCTTTATCTGTCTTGTGCAGTCACAAGGGCTATAGCACGTAAGGCCAAGCAAAGTGATGCCTTATCATATCTATGCTGTAAGCTTTACACCTAACAGGCACTGTATAAAATGCGGGCTGGAATCTTGGAGGGGAGAACTTTAACATTGGAGTGGAATAAGGGACTGGTGGGGCTGGTATTAGAGTATTATAATTTCCCTAACCACCTTTCCATATCTATCGACGGACCTATTCAGTAAAAGTATTGATGAATAAGACAATAATTTGAATTTTTGAATCCTTAACTTCAATGCTTCCCTCCAAAGTTCTTTTCTAATGTGTTCTTTAAAAGGGTTATCCTTTGGAAGCAAGGAATACACCACAGAAGTGAAAAATATGGAGTGTACATGTCTTCTGGGCCAGACTAGCTAGTCTCTTTTCACATTTTATTCTGTGACATTTCAAGGCACTTCAATGAGTACTAAAATGCCTTCCGTTAAGTTCAAAATTGCATTTCTGGCTTCCTTATCAGTATCTACATTTACCGTTATATTGGCAATTATACCAGACGCAATACTCGCAGCGATGGATCACTATCGAAGCCGTTCCTTGCTTTCTAGGTAGATTGTTTGTGCTTTCACATCACTGTTTTCGCTATAAATTCCCGCCTTTCTGCTGCCTATATTCTGTTCACGAGATATATAAGTAGTGCTTCTAAATTCTTCGATTGCTACGCTTACGTCAATACATTGACTTTTGTAACATTTTCAGATTATTCCTGCCGCCTCCGTCATGCCAGTACCTCGCGTCATCAGAATTTTAAGGCTCCCCGTAAGCATATGTTTAAATATTAGATTGGTACATAATATTACCCTTTTATAAAACATATTGCCCATTGTCTATCACTCCACAGCATGATGTCGTGCTTTAGATAACTTGCAAGCATCTGGGTTAGTCGCTGGTAATTTTTCATGTTCTCGGAGATGTTGCACTGATGAGTTAGGAGGCCTTCATGCGGACTGAACAAATTATTTGTCTAAATCGCGACGGAAATAAGGGCGAGGATTGTGGCCACGTAAAATCGATTTAAGCCCCCCAGTGGAATTCGTTTCCGCTGACCGTTCCAAGGCGGTTCTTCTGTCGCGGTTTATTTTTGTTATGGCTTGTCTTTGGGTGTTTGTGTCGCTTGAGTAGTATACAAAACAGGAGTTCTGGGACAAGCCCCACCCCCACACTGTGGGGCCACCCACCCCCCAGGTCGCCCCCCCCCCGAGTGGGGATGCCGAGGACATTTTTTTTTTCATCCCCGCAATACTGTGGGGCCCACCCCCACCCCCCCGGGTCGGCCCCACGGTGAGGGGATGCAATAGATTAAAATATTTGTTTGCCTGCCATATCGCATGGCCAACACGTGACCAGCCTGCGCTCGCCAACAGCCCCACCGGGCGGGGTGTGTTTGTATTAGTGAAATATAGTACTTAAAACATACAGCATAAAAATGAACATGTGTCCTTGGATTCCTGTGGGGAAGAGAGAACCCTGCAACAATAATTGCCGCGGAGAATTCTGTGGGCGACACAATAGTGTCAGTAAGAGGGTAGGAAGAACAGAACCACTACTATGCACAAACTGTGGAGTGTCGGTGAAAACACACCATCTACTTTGTATGCAATGTGGTGTTAAATCAGTTATTACCATAAATTACATTAACAGGAATCGAAGGACACAAAAAGGCGGCTCTTCTGTGGCGATTTATTTGTGTTGTTGTTTGGTGCTTGCTGTGTGTGTCGCTTGTGTCTTTTAATTTTGGATGGCCATATGGCCATTTTGTGGGAAAGTAACTGTCCTTATGGCCTTCCTTTGTTTGGGTTTCCATTATGGTCTGGTCGCTTAATGTTTGTATTTCTTTCCCTTTGGTGTCTTTTATGGGTGGAGTAAGTTAATTGTATCAATTCCTGATCTTTGTTTTACTTCTACTTTAGATGGTTATATTCTAATTATTTTCCTATTAGAGAATTGTTAGTATATAGGTAAAGTCCAACAAAAATGCTGAAAGATTTTCTACTGTATTTCCTATTAGAGAATTGTTAGTATATAGGTAAAGTCAAAGAAAAATGCGGAAAGATGTTCTACTGTATTTCCTATTAGAGAATTGTTAGTATATAGGTAAAGTCAAAGAAAAATGCGGAAAGACGTTCTACTGTATTTCCTATTAGAGAATTGTTAGTATATAGGTAAAGTCAAAGAAAAATGCGGAAAGACGTTCTACTGTATTTCCTATTAGAGAATTGTTAGTATATAGGTAAAGTCAAAAAAAATGCGGAAAGATTTTCTTCTGTATTTCCTATTAGAGAATTGTTAGTGTATAGGTAAAGTTAAAGATAAATGCTGAAATATTTTCTACTGTATTTTCTGTTAGAGAATTGTTAGTATATAGGTAAAGTTAAAGATAAATGCTGAAACATTTTCTTCTGTATTTCCTATTAGAGAATTGTTAGTATATAGGTAAAGTTAAAGATATAGTAACATGGCTACTATGGATGAATACATGGAGCAGTTACTGGCAAAAATACCTGATAATAATTCGACTCTCCATCATGTGGTTCAAAACATCTTGGATGAGCCTATCCCAGATTCTGTCAAAGGGCGTTTGTTAAAGCCCTTACAGCCTGAAAAATATCGACCTACCCCACCACCACGCAAAAAGAAGGCCGCCAAAAGAAAAAGCCATCGAAGAGGAATTTGACCCTATCTCCCGCGAGAAAGTCCTGAGATCCGTCAAGGAATATCAGGATGAGACCCTAGATTTGTTTGTATCTGCTGAGCAACAGCTAGTCTTCAGGCAGACCCCATGGGTTATTGGCGACTTCTTGAGGGGTTGGCAGATGGACGTGCCTGCCAATAATCCTCATAGTGCAGACCCTAGGACTTTCCTCGAGGCTGTAGTGCCCCAGATCAGTAGCAAGCTCGAGGAAGAGATCGAGGCGCTGGGTGGTGTGAAGTTCCAGTTGGCTCTCAAGGTTCAGCTTCGGAAGGACAACCCAGACGGTAGTGAGGAGTACACAACCCCCGTGTTGCGCCACAAACAGGAGGCCCTTCTCCAGGCCAGCGAAATCAATGGGGCTCTCGATAAAACCTTCCCATAGATCCAAGAAACACTCGAAAAGTGGACGCAGAGAGGGTCTGGCTGGGTTGTAGATCAGGTACAAACCCTTTGGTTGGACATTGCCAGATATCAACCTCTGCGGGGTAGGTCCTACATTCCACTCCCAGCAGAAGTAAGTGCTAAGAAAGCAGTGGTTAACGTGAAAAACAAGGATGACCGCTGTTTTCTATATTCAACCCTAGCGGCTCTGAACAAACCACCACATCATCCAGAGAGGCCAGGGTGGTATAAAAATGATTTTCATAAATTCAACATTGGTGGGATTGATTTCCCAATTCCCATCTCTCAGATACCAAAATTTGAGCGGCAGAACAATCTAGCCTACAATGTCTTTGGCTGGGACAAAGGTGTCACAATCCTATATCTCAGCCAGCCGAAACACTTAAAAAGGATTAATCTACTTATGATTGGAACGGGCGATATACTCCACTGCACCTGGATTGATAATCTCAACCGCCTCCTCAACAACCAGAGCAAGTACCATAAAAAGAAGCACTTCTGTGAGCACTGTCTTCATGGCTACACGAGAGAAGACCTGCTGGAGGCCCACAAGCTTGAGTGCGAAGGCATCGGCCAGACGGCTGTCCGGGTGGAGATGCCAGAGGAGGGTAAGAACAAGCTCACCTTCCAGAACCACCACAAGCAGCAACCGACCCCATTCGTCATCTATGCAGCAGACTTTGAGGCTCTCACCACCAAGATCGAGGGCCCCGAACGCGATCCTACAAAAGGTAACACCCAACGAACACAACAACATGAGGCTTGCAGCTACTGCTATATCGTGGTGCGGTGTGATGGAACAACAAAACCGCCTGTCGGGTATCGCGGCCCAAATGCAACAGAGCACTTCTTAAAATCACTCCAGGAGGAGGAGCGCGAGATTAAGAGCGTGCTAGCCAACCCTAAAAACATAAGGATGACACGAAAGGACTATCAGGCCCATAACAATGCCATGAATTGCTATACATGCGAAAAACCGCTAAACGGTGACTCTGTCCGCGACCACTGTCATATCACGGGTAAATATCGAGGGGCAGCTCACAACGCCTGCAACCTTAAGCTGAGGCTAAGCCCAAAGACCACCGTTATTCCTGTGGTGTTCCACAACCTCAGAGGGTACGACTCCCACCTGCTCATGCAGGCCATTTCGAGGGTCGAATGTAGAGTTTCCTGCATTCCCAACAACACAGAAAAATACATTTCCTTCTCTCTCGGACAGCTTCGCTTTATCGACAGCGCCTAGTTCCTGCTAGCTTCCCTTGATAAACTGGTGGCGGCAAATAAACCAGAAGCTTTCAAGATCACATCGTTCTACGAGCCAGACCAGCAGAGGTTTGAGCTATTAACCCGAAAAGGTATCTACCCATATAAGTATATGGACTCCTGGGATCAATTCGTTGAGACCAAGCTCCCTCCCAAAGAGGTATTCTACAGCAAGCTCGCCGACGAGCACATCAGCGACGACGACTACGCCCACGCGCATAGAGTATGGGAGATCTGTGGGTGTAAGACCCTGGGGGACTATCACGACCTCTACAATCGCACAAATGTTCTCCTGCTGGCAGATGTCTTTGAGGAATTTCGAAAGACCTGCCTGACGCAGTATGGCTTAGACCCAGCGCACTACTACACAAGTCCCGGGCTTTCATGGGACGCCCTCCTAAAATGACAGGAATGGAGCTCGAGCTGCTTACAGACTACGACCAACACCTGTTTGTCGAGAAGGGGATGCGCGGAGGTATCTCGATGGTATCAAAACGATATGCCAAGGCCAACAATCCTCAGGTCGAGGATTATGACCCAGAAAAACCCAGTCGCTATATCTTATATCTCGATGCGAACTATCTCTATGGATGGGCTATGAGCCAAGCCCTCCCCATCAGAGACTTTCAGTGGGTTGATGTATCGGGACTCGCAGAAACCATTGCAGAACAACCCGCAGACAATGAAGAGGGCTATATCCTAGAGGTAGATATGGAATATCCAGCAGAGCTGCACAAGGCGCACAATGCTTACCCGCTAGCACCAGAGCGCCTAGTGGTCAAGAAGGAGTGGATGTCGGAGTACCAGCGCGAACTTCTCGATGGAGCTTTGAGGGGAGCACCTACAGAGTTTGAGAAGTTGGTACCCAACCTTCGCAACAAAGACCGTTACGTGCTCCACTATCGGAATCTCCATGTATACATGTCTCCGGGTATGCGTCTGACCAAGATTCATCGTGCCCTCCGGTTCCAGCAGAGCCCCTGGATGGAGCCCTACATCCGGATGAATACTGAGCTCCGGAAGAAGGCCACCAATGACTTTGAGAAAGATCTCTACAAGCTCATGAGCAATTCGGTCTTCGGCAAGACGATGGAGAACCTCCGCAGGCGTGTCGACGTCAAGCTGGTCCGCGCCAACGAGGAACATAAACTCAGGCGTCTCATCGCCAGCCCAGCCTTTGCCAGAGCCAACATCTTCGACGATGATCTTGCAGCAGTCCAGATGCAAAAGAGCGGTCTAGTGCTCAATCGCCCACTTTACGTAGGTATGAGCATTCTGGACCTTTCAAAAACCCTGATGTACGATTTCTATTACAAACGGATCCAGAGTCAGTACGAAGACCGCTGCCAGCTCCCCTACACGGACACCGACAGCCTGCTCCTGAAAATCGAGACAGAGGATGTCTACGAGGACATTGTCAAGCACCAGGATATCTACGACACATCCGACTACCCGAAAGACCACCCGCTGCACAGCACAGAGAACAAGAAGGTTCTCGGAAAGATGAAGGACGAGTGCGCCGGGCAGTCAATCGCCGAATATGTGGGCCTGCGGCCGAAGATGCACTCCATCCTCCAGGCACCTGGAAAGAACATTAAGAAGGCCAAGGGTGTGAGAAAAGCAACTGTCAAGAAGCGCATCAGGCACGAGCAGTTCAAAGAGGCTCTCTTTGTGAAGCAAACCTTCCGCCATGGCATGGATGTTCTTAGGTCACCGCATCTACGGGCAGCATCTCAACAAGGTGTCGCTGTCGCCCTTCGATTCCAAGCGTTGGATCGCAGAAAACGGAGTTGACACACAGGCTTATGGTTACAAAGATTACATCACACAACAAGAGATGGGCGCGTTCGTTGAGGAACTGGGGCGGTCCATCTAAAGAACTCTGAAATCATAGGATAAACGATGGCTCCCAAGAGAGTTCTAACCCAGGAGGAGATCCAGGAAATCAAGGCCCTGCGAGGTAAGGCGCCTGTGAGTAGGGTGAAGAAGCAGTTCGGCGTCGGCGCTGCGAGGGTCCAGATGCTCTGGGCAGAGGAGGAGACACCCAATGCCGCAACAGAGGAGGAGACACCCCATGCCGCAACAGAGAAGGCAGGAAGCGAGGAGAGCGTCGTCGACGATCTACGATTGTTGCTGCGCGATAGCATCGGCCAAGCCAAATCGGCAAATGGGCCGACCATCAACGAATTCTATGAGCTCCTAAAGAAAAGCCTGAGTCGGTTTGAAACCACCACAGAGAAGGTGTCGATTTCGTTGACGGAGATAATTACCTCTCTGAAGCGGCGCGAGGCGGCGAGCGGAGGCAATGTGATCTCCGAGAATATTGGAAAATCCTCGGAACCTTCTATACCCTGCTGTACGACAACCTAAAGTCGCTCGAATATCTCACAGAGCAGGCCGCAGATGTGTTGGTGGGTGTGTCTTCCGCTATAGACGCATATGAGGTCGAGCCGCCGAACCCCTCGGTAGTAGAGAAACTGGTGGATATGGCTGAAAGATGGGTATACTTGTCTATCTCCATAGCAATTGTATGTGGGGTGTTCGCTACGCCGGCAACTACAGACCCCCCAGAACCTCGAGATGCTGCAGGCGAAAGTTCCGAGACCAAGGACCACTGAAGTAGGACGTAAACCAAACGGATAAATTGTCATCCCGGTGGATGGATTCGAGCTCAGTGCTTGAGAACCCCATCCGGAGGAAGCTGAGTGTCCGGTTACACAACAAGGAGTTTTTCGCGCACAAAACCGCGCTGAGGTCCATCTTGCAAGTAATACACCACTTGCTCGTCGGGCTTGGTCACTGTGCGCCCGAGCCGGTGCACATCCAGGGACCATATGGGATCAGTCGCTCGCCGGCGCCCCCCTTCAAGTTCGCCAGGCTGGTACAAATAACGAACGCCGACGCCGGAGGGGATAATTGTCTCCTCGAGACCAACAGGACGACCAGGAACTGCAGAGGAGGGCTTTTGTGCCACCGATCGCGCCCTTATGGCCTCAGAGAGCTTTTTGCCCGTCAGTCGGGTGACCTCACCATTCAATGTTGTCACAACGGCAGGCAACCTTTTCACCCACTCTGTAGTCCGCTGACCAGAAGTGAGTCGCATCTCTTGAGCGTATTGGTGTCCGAAGAGCCGCTCTGCGAGGGTCCGGTTCCAGCGTTCTACGATCCCTTGGTCCCGATGGATGTCAACCTGACCACGCCGAACCCGGAGAGAGTCCTTTGCCAACAGCTGGCTGACAGAGCCCATGAACTCGCGACCGGGGTCGACCTGGAGCAATTTGGGCCACCTCAACGGGCCTCGCCTTTAGATGCGAGACAAAGCTTCAGCAACCTCTTAGGCTTCTTTAGTGGCCAGAGGCTCAGCTTCTTTGAAGCGTGAGGCTACATCAACCACGGTAAGGGCGTATTTGTACGTGCGCTTGCGAACACGGTCGTGTGGCAGAAAGAGCAGGTCAGCTTGATGGACCTCGTTCGGCTTGGTGATGTCGAATTTTGGTCGTGAAACGTGCTGCGGGGCGGCGAGGTAGATCTGCCAGATGGCCTGCTTCTTCAACCAAGCTCGGGCCACATCTTCTGAGGTCTTAGCCGCAGAAGCAAGTTTCTTTATGGCCTCAAGACTCCTCCAGTAACCCTTAGGGCTGTAATAAATAATAATATCCTCAAGGCGCCGATCCATGTATTTATTATTGCATTAAGTCTCTAACGAAAACAACTGCTTGTCTAGGCAGCCTGCATTCTTTTAAGCTCGCCAACAAGAAATATTCAAATGCCACTCGCCGTAGGTTAATTGAGTTATTCTAACAGCTTCGTACGGGCCGTCATTAACGCCTCGTCTTTCGCACGTTGAAACAACTTCTTTTTTTTCGTCTTCTGATAAACTAAGACCCTGTTTGTGGCGTCCACGAATTTCTTCTTTCATCTGATCGAACTTGTCGATTTCACACAGAATCAGGCGAAATTCTGTTTCAGATATATCATCGTCGTTCAGCGCGATAGAAATGCGGTCGGCGATTGAGTTTAGCTTCGACTCAGCCAAGATACGAATCTCGTCGTTTTTTTTTTTTTGGCTTTTGTTTGGAGTTTTCGTCCAATACATTTCCCGCCAACGACCAGCAAACCACACACAATCGCCCCAGCTCCAAGGCAAATGGCGACAGGCGTCGCGATGATAGTTGACAAGAGCCCGACGCCAGAAGCAGCCAGCCCTACGCTAGTCGCACTAAGCGCGGTATCAATCCCATCAACAACATTAACCCCGCGTCTGTATTTCTTGTACAGCGAGGCTCTGAAGTCTCGTTCTTTTTCGAGACGGAATTTGACCTCGGCCACGTGCTGAAGGCGGTGTTTGTCTCCGGTTTCAAGTCCTGGGTAGAGGCCCATCGTGCACTACCCCTCGAGCTGGGTGGGTTTAAATAGACTACTGGCTAATAATGACTATAGCTTGGTCTGGTGTAAGCGCACCGGGCGTAAATCGCAGCCTTTTGAGAGACAATGGGCCTATAAAAATATTATGTAGGTCTAAATGACGGTATTCAACTTGGTGTTGGATTCCTTCAAGAGTGAACTGCACTCGAGGCGTTTCTTGTAATTGTATATAAATCCCAACTTCTTCATTAGTATTTGCTTGACTCCACTTGAGCTTGAAGCCGGGTAACACATCAACAAATTCGAAGACTATTTTCAGGATTCCCTGCCGGTCGTTGCTTGTCTTTAGCAAGTTATCTTCGGAAACGACAATGTTCTTCGTCCCGGGGATATACGAGCACAATCGAGTGCCACTATTTACTACCTTCCTAACTTTGTGCTGCTTTCCAGTCACAACGTACGGAGACGAGATTTGTATGTCAATAAGCCACCCTGTTTGTTGGACGGGGTCCGCAAAAGCAACCCACTTGCTCCCAGTGAAGGCCAGCGTATGAACCCGCTTTGGAACGGCATATGAGGTATCTACATCGCTGAGATCACCGAATGCCAATGACCCCGCTTGGGCGACCTCTTTTCTTCTGTAGACCCCATCAGATAGCTGGAAGGCATACAATCGATCTTCCTTCCCGTCCTTATCGAACCGCTCAGTGTCACCAAGATCGGCCAAAGCCACCCCAGGGCATTTTCTGACCCCACCGGGGCACCTTGCGTCAACCATTCCTTATATGTAGGGTTGCGCTCATATACTCGAATGGTAACATCTCCCCGTTGGTATCTCTAAGTGAGATAGTTAGCTGTGAAATAGGCCCTGACGACAACCTTTTCTACTGTAAGACGGGAAATGATTCAGTTCTACCAGATCCACACTTTTCGTTCTCGACAGGGACAGATCTAAGCAGTGTAAAGGGGCGACCGTTATGCAGATTGTCTGAAGTACTCTATTCAGCGAGATGAAAGTAGACCTCACGATGGACGGCCAGCTTGTGTGGCTTCTTTGCAGTGAACGTCTTGGTGCGGCCTCCTTCCAAGTGATAGCCATTGTCATTGATCAGCACCACGGGAGGGGGTTTGAAAGTATTGTCGGAAAAGCCTAAAGTATTAGCTAATTCGCGATCCATTGTTATAACTTCTCCGGGCTTTACCGTCAATTGCAGCAGACCAGGGGGTTCATCTAGAGTGAGTTCGGCGCCCAACCGTTGAAACACCTTTTCGTTCAACTCACAGACGTTATAGTACCCGTCAGGTTTATTTTTTCAGTCTTGTTATTTGAGACCTTATTGTTCATTTTTGCCGTTCATATGTTGTACCGCCAGTGATAATACGTCAACTCGCAGATAGCTATCTCTCGCTCACCCGCAGACAGGGTTCTGGTAAGATTGATTGGCACATCATTTTGAACGTCAGTTAGTGTGATGTACATGATACTCACCAAAAAGGCAATGGATACAAAGGCGTTTACGTTTAATAGCTCGACAAAATATCAGGCAGGCGGCCATTTCAAATACGAAGAGTCAGCAGCAGGGGCGCCCAACCTAGTCATAATGGTCAACGATAAGGGAAGCCACTTCCTTGCCAAATACCCGAACATCTTCGATTATCAAAATCATCCGCTTACACGCAAACAAAAGGAAAACAAACCGTGTGACACCTGGCAGCATTATCAAAACCATCCGCTTACCGGGGACGTCACTAAGGCAAACAAGGCGTGGGACAGCTGGCAGCACGCCCCCTTCAGCTGGTGGCAGTGCCAGCTGAACTTTGCGGTTTGGTGCGCAACCGCCGGATGTGGTGTTTCATTCCAGGACCATCTCCAAGCGGACGAGTCCCTTCTTGCAAGCCTGTATTGCTTTCATATTTATTATACGACGAGGCGTCTGCTTGAGGAGATGAAAGTCGCCCTCCCTAGGGACGAGTCCTATTTATGGTACGATAACCAATATGACTCAAGGGCCTACAAGCGGCTTTGCGAGGAGTTCGCCGTTTCGCCTTCTACAGATTGGAGGCAAAAGCTGGACTACGGGTGTCAATGCCTCGGATCGTTTAGTACATTCATGACCCCTTCGGGGAAATACCGCAGTGATCACAGCTCCGATGGCCCCTTCTTTCACCCGAAGGATGCCATACGCCATAATGTGGATATTTCAAAGGCGTGGACGATGTTCATTCTCGATAAACCAGATGGATTCACGCAAGCGGGTGTCGTGCGCCTCAACGACTCGATTCGGACTTACGTTTGGGCAATCCTGGGAGCGCAAGCTCAACCCCGTTCCAACATTCTCAAAGTCGGGACGGGATTCGACGCCCAAAAGCAGTTTACGGCGAATCTCGAAGACGCCATCGCCTCACCCGTCGACATCCCCAGCAGCATCGATTGCTATCAAAAGACGTTGCAATATGCATCCACACCACTGGATTACGTCTGCGGGAGAGCGCTCTACTTAATGCCGAGCGACATGGCACTCCATCCAGGAAATGTCCAAGGTTATAATAACCAAATCCAAATATTGGGGTCAGACGCTGCCATCGGCCACAACCCAGGAATAAACAAGGCGGCACTGATTCAACCTGCCTCTGAAGTCGATAGGACATTCCAGGGGAAAACTGCCGCACCAGCTGGGACCGATCCTAGAGTACTCGCAGGGCCACCGCCCGAAGGGTCGCCTACGTCTGCCGCGGTTGCTCCGCCAGCAGACTGGAAATCCGGTCTCGATCATGAAGAAGAAAAACAGCTCTCATAGTCGCAGGGATCGGGGTTGGCTTAGTGGTGCTTTGAATGGTCACGCGCTAGCCAGTCCCGTGCAGCCACGAGAAGAACGTCCCCCACGCCGATGACCAAGGCCCACAAATTATCTGCGAGCCATGAAGCGGCCTTCCCTAGCGCGCTCAAGAGCCAAGAGACGATGGACCCGATGATTCCGGGCAGGGCAGCCGCGGCCTTTCCGGCCAAATTGGCCAGGGCACGCCCGAGGGACTGTAGGTGATTTTTTACCCACTCCTTGACCCCACCCTTGCCGGGTGGCCTGAGAGCCGGTACACTCCCCCGCCGCCGGTTAGCGCTAGCACTAGGGTCGGGATTGCCATCCCAATCGCTGTAAGGATGCTCACGATGGTAATTCCTTGTTCGCGGAAGAGTGTCCGTATTCGCTCAGCCAGCGTCTTGTCTTCATGAAGGAGTCGCCTGAACGTCTCACGGATTCGGGAGATCTGGGACCGGAGAGCTTCTCTGTTCGTAGAGAGGGCTTCGAGACTCGACTGTCTTTCGATTTCGATGTCGGAGAGCTCGCCCTCCAGTTTTCTGATTCGGTCTTGAATCTCCTGCTGCATCTCGGGGTCGTCCGTTTCCGTCAGGTTCCGCCGCTCCCTGGCCAAGTGATTTTCAACTTGGGATTTTCCCTCGTCAACATTTGACAGTTTCGCCAGGTTGTTCGCCAACTCATCACGGGTTCGAGTCATAGCCTTTTCAAGTCCAGCGAGCTTCCTTTTGACCTGGGTGACCCACGCGGTGTCGATAGGCTGATCATCAATTGTCTTCAATACGGTCTCAACGTCTTCTGCGCTGCGGCGCGCGCTATCGGCTATGCCGGGGAGGTCCTGAAGTTCGATATTTTCAAGGTTCGCACCGGTCGGGAGGGCTTTATCTGCCTGCTAGAGAGCTTTCACAGCGGAGCTACTTAGACGCTGCGTATTCGATGTGAATTCAGGGAACCCCAGTGAACTTCGCAGTGCATGTATGCCGCCTTCTCCGTATCTTGTGGCCAGAAACCGGAATTGTCCCTCGTCGCAGTGATAGGGATCTTTTTGTCGCCTGGGGTCCAGTAGAGTGTTTTGCCGTCGGCATCAATCCCAAACTGGCTATAGTCGATCCTGCCGTCGGGGCGCAACCCATAGGCACGGTTCACTTCTTTGTAGAAAGTGTCAACCAGGCGCTTTTTCTGAGCCTCAAGTTCTGCCTGTTTCAACTCGCCCTGCAGATTCTGCAAATTGTCCCCGGATGTGTTTAGATCTTGCTGCCGGGGCAGTGGTGGCTTCATAGGTGGGTCGGGGAGGTCGAAATCATAATCGTCGTCTATTCCAGGCCCGTCTAGGTCGAACGTTGGGTTTTCGAAATCATAGTCAGCCATATTTATGTAACAAGTATGTGCATTTGAAGGTTGTCGCGCATCTTTAAAACAGACTTTGTCGAGTGTCAACGAAGCTGACACCATGTCATCAAGTAAGTACGGACGAAAGCTTGACCCCTACCGGTGCCTCCGCGAACCCCTTGGGGTGAAAGGGGTGAGGCAATCGGTGTCGATAGCTAACAACCCCAG
This sequence comes from Lucinisca nassula, assembly GCA_963580285.1. Taxonomy (NCBI): domain Eukaryota; kingdom Metazoa; phylum Mollusca; class Bivalvia; order Lucinida; family Lucinidae; genus Lucinisca; species Lucinisca nassula. The sequence goes on from OY757020.1 coordinate 123,705,914, forward strand.
CACGATCGGCCCGAACCAGCAGCTTCTCGTTCGATTTCCCAACCTCGGCCAACATGATGTCATCATCACCGGGACCGCGATCACATCACACTACACAGCGAAGATGATGCCAATGGGACCTTGGTTCAAAACCTAGGATTGAAAAAGACTGTCATTAAAATTTCGGGAAATGAGGTCCTCAGCATCGACGATAGTGATGTGTACCACTGCTACCGCGATCTCTGGAGGACGGCTTCAGAGAGGAAAAATGGACAGTACCAAGGCATTGATACGTCGGAAAACGAAAATACGACGTGGATCCGAATCAATGCTGGGAACAAAGATTAGTCCGTTCTAGCGGACAAAGCCGTCGCCGATGCTTTCGGCAATCGTTTCTACATCCCACTGGACTTCGAGCTACTCGAGAGCCACATGCCATTCTACCAGAGCGCGCTGGGCGACCGACTCGAGTATGAGCTCACGTTCAACGACTACAACCGTGTGATCCAGGCCACAGGCAGAGGTGCTTCTTTCGACATTGGAAACATCTGTCTTGAGTATTACATGGTCACCCTGCAGGAGCTGGCCCAAATGATCAACGACCAGTACAGAAGCCGCATTTCGATCCTGTACGACAGGGTACTGCGGCACCGCAAAATCGGTAAAGACAAGAGCGACACCCTCTGGAATATCAATCTCAACGTGCCCGCCCGCAGCATGAAGGGCATCCTGATGCTCTTTGACGATGAAGCCGCGCAACAGCCCTTCGCTCGCGAAACAGAGGCCTTCTATAACCCGAAAATCGCCAAGGTCGAGGTCACCATCGAGGGTGTCCCCAACCAACTCTTCAGCCAAGGGATGCGCTCTTACCAGATGTTTGATGAAGCGAGGAAGCTCTTCGCAGCCTGTAGCAGGCGACACACTGAAGTGGCAACGGTCGAAAAAGAGCTTGCCCTAGCCGACTTCAGCTTTTCGGAATACCTCACCAGCAAGTACGCGCTGTGGCTTGACCTCGGGACAAGCGACGACGAACGGCTCCACGGCTCCGGCAGGCGGATAGAGAATGCCAGCGAAGGTGTGACCATCCAGATAACGAAAAGAGCCGAGGCTGCTGGCGCATTGAACATCTACCTCTACGTCATCATGGATGCACAGCTTAACATCGAAAATGGCCGGTTCGTCTCAGCGGTCTATTAATGTTCCTGAGGAACGATTAATAAATCTACTACCGCGCACGGCCCATTCGGCGATAATATGCGGGCAAACGGGATGTGGAAAACCGTTTTTATCCTCGATCTGCTCGAATGCCCCTACCGGGAGTTCTTTCGGCACATCGTGGTCCTCTGCCCCACCATAAAGTATAATAAAACATACCAACGCCCCTGGATCTGGACCGACCCTGAGGTATACGTTCTAGACCCCGGCGAGCGCCTTCACGATTACCGTTTTACCAGGTGTTTATGGGCGAGCCTACCTTATATATCATCGATGACTGCTCGGCCACGAAGGCTTTGACGAAAAAGAAAGACATGCTGTAAGAGCTAGCGTTCTCGGGCCGCCACGCCGACCAGAGCGTCTGGGTTCTCACCCAAAAGAACAACTCCGTCTTGAAGGACTTGCGCGAGCAGACGCGCTGGGTCTGTTTGTTTCACTGCAAGGATCGTGATTCATTCGAAAACTGCTTGCGCGAGAATGACGAGATCTCCACACGAGAATAGCGGGCGTCGGTGAGGCAGCAGTTAGCCGAGACAAAGCATGCTAAGCTTTTATTAAAGACAGACCAACCAGCTGCTTATATGGTGTTAAGTAATGTACGAAGTAACTGAAGGACTGCTAATCACAGTGCTTGGCGCGCAGCTGGTACTGCTGTTCTTTATTGCTAGGCAGTATGTTTACATTACTCGGATGTGTGTTAACACACACGCACGCTTCTGCCAGCTCTTTCAACACTATATTAGACTGGTCCGCCAACTCGCAATGAATCGCAAAGCAATAGCTATGGACTATGACGAACTGATCGATGAGCTGATAGGAACGACAGAGCAAAGATAGAATGCTGAAGCCCTAACCGCGGAAGTAACGGCAGCGGCGTCACACGGCCAATAGGAGCCGCTCCTCGAGGACCGGGTGCAAAAATACCGTGAAAGGCTCGCTGCATTGGTAGTGGGAGGCCAAGCCAAGCAGTATGGACTAGCTGTGCATGGGAAGGTCCTCACCGCAGAACAGATCGACGCTCTGGACAATAGCGAAATCGAAAAGCTTTACGCCCGCTATGAAACAATGCTTGGAGCAGCTTTGACGAAGACGCTGGGGTCTACAGCGCTCCAGCTTTAAGCGGGGTTGGCATTTATGTTTCTCCCGATACCGGCCGAAAACCAACCTGGTCTTATTGCTGACCTCGAGGGCGACCCGTTTGTCGGACACGCACTTAGCAGTGCTACCTGCGAGCTCTACCATCGCTATGGTATGTACTTGGCACCGCTAACTGCCGTGCTTACTACAGTGAAGCACTGTCGATTTGGACATCAATGCCCTATTACCATATATGATATAAACGATGTCGGAGAACGAGCAGATTGTTGCGGAGCAACAGGAGAATCGAGAGCCAGCACAGAGTCCGGCAGATAGAGTTACGACTCCCAAGCCTTTCCGAAGCAACACGGTTAAGGATCCGAAAAAAGGTGGCGGCCGGGCGTGCTGGAGCTGCTGCCAGAAAGGCCAAACAGGAACGGCTGCTCGAACAGCTTCGGACGGCCAAAGACTCATTTCGTCCACCAGTCAGCGCAGTTGATGTCAGTATTCCTCCAAAGGAAGCGGTCTCAAAGGAACCGTCACACAGTGGTGCAGCACACAACCATGGACTAACCGACTTGACCCCATGGATCATTGGGGCTTGTCTTACGGGCGGTGCACTCATGTTTCTTCTGCGCTTGCGCGCCACACAGGCGGTACAAACGCCACAAGTGGCACCCCCGTTGACTCATCGACAGCGTCGATGCCCGAGCGGCTTGTTGTTTCGCAGCAACCACAATTAAAGACAAGCCCTGACCCATTCTGTATGGAGTGAAACTCGTTGCGTAGCAATAATGACAACCCCGGCAGTTGATGGTAAAATGCTTGTCAACGCGCTCTACCACAGCGCAATCGTCTGTGGCATCGCTGTGGGATACGCCCGGCTTGGCAAGATGGTGATGGGGGGTAGCCCCCAGAAACTAGACTTCATACCCCGCGATGTGGGCATGACCCTAGTTGACGTCGCTCTCGTCATGGCAACCAAAGACATGCTAATTAAACAGGGGCTGATACCTGCTGATATCACGAAGTAATGACAAGTATTGCTATGCTCGTTGGTGGTGCCCTGGCGAACGCTCTGGCGTTCTCGGGATCGAACTACTTGTTCTCCAGTTTGAAGAGCTCTGGCGTCGACGAAGAGCGCAAGTGTCACGATAAAGCGGTCGAACAACTACAGGCTGCATAGGCAGAATGGTCTCATCACTGAGAAACTCCGCCGCAAGGGGCACGCCGTTCGAACCTTCAAAGACGTCGATGACGCGATGCGCCTGTATGCGCAGGTCACCGGGAAAAATGTCACCCTTGCTGACCTGGGGCCCGAACCCCAGCTCTCCGACTTTTACCAACCGAGTGACGACCAGAAAGAACGCGAGATTGCCTTTATTATCTTGGGAATGGGTGTTACTGGCTTCGTGGCATATAAACTGGCCTAGACGATTGCGAAGACCAAACGAGTAGCAGTCTGATCTGGGTCAACATTGTTTGCAATAATGTTTTCTGCATACAATATCCTCTGGCCGGATGCCACCTTTGGGACTGTTCAAAAGTGGTCTTAAATCTAAGAAGTGGGGTTAAAGTCACTGTTTTCGAATTTAAAAAAAAAGTCGTCTCTCCGGAGATTCGAACTCACGCCAAAAACAGCAAAACACCCCTTCAGGAGCCTGGTATTCTTTTTTTTTTTTTTTTTTTTTTTTTGGTTTGTTTCGGATATTCTGTTTCTACCAGGCTCCCTTCGGTGTTTTGCTTCCCCTACATTCAATTTCTAACTGGGGCGGATATTAATCGAAAGTTGTTAGATAACTTACTAGAGGAAGCTGGGGGAGGGGGTGGGTAGAGAGAGAATTTAGGGCTAGAGCTTACGGGTTGTCCCAACAGGGGACGATTAACGAAACGACGTTTTATCATTGATAAGCTTTGATTTACGAATTGCGTAATACATAAAATAAATTGATGATAATTTTCTTTTTTTCTATGAAAAACTGAGTCTGTTAGTAAAAGACTTCCATACGTATAACAACGTATTAAAATAAAAAAACTTCGAAATTGAAAAGATTTAGTCGGCTGACGTAATGTTATTTCCGCTAGTGAAAATTGATAGCATATTTGTGTTCGGCTAGTCGGTGTATCGATTTTGTCTAAAGTAAGTAAATTTTCATTTATAATTTTAAGGTGAAAGTGTCATGATGTTTTCGGATAATTAACACATACATACATATGAAGGTACGTATTTATATTCCATTTTTAGACTTTAGTTTGTTTGATTTGAGTTTAACGTCCCCATCTACACTGTATTAGTCACCTTGGAGACGTTGCTTCCATTTTATGGGACTTTTACCCGATTAAATGACATCTCAAGCCCTGTCGCCCGATGTCTAAGCGGTCTATCAGCTTGATAGCTCTAAAAAACAGCCATGCCCATCGCGGCTTGAAGAAATATATCGGCTGCATAAAGCTTCCACGCAGAGCTGAAACTGGCCGCACGAGTACTGATAGACAGATGTCAAGGTTTGTTTACATTGCTCTACAAAATGAATGTATTGATTTTACAATAACAATAATGAGCAAATTCTTTCCTTTAAGGATAGACCCCTGTTTCTTTATTAATCCTTACATTTGTTTTTTTTTTTGCGTTGTAAATCATTTTACACCAGGGGATTCCCCCGCGATATGGCAGGCAAACAAATATTTTAATCTATTGCATCCCCTCTCGGTGGGGCCGACCCGGGGGTGGGGGTGGGCCCCACAGTATTGCGGGGATGAAAAAAAAATTTGTCCTCCGCATCCCCACTCGGTGGGGCCGACCTGGGGGTGGGTGGCCCCACAGTGTGGGTGGGGGGAGGTTGTCCCAGAACTCCTGTTTTGTATACTACTGCTTGTGTTATTTTATTTTGGATAGCCTATTGGTCATTTTGTGGGATAGTGACTGTCCTTTTGGCTTTCCGCTGTTGGTGTTTCCATTAGGGTCTGTTGTTTCATGTTTGTATGTTTTTCCCTTTGGTGTCTCTGATGGGAGCTGTGGGTTGATTGTATCGATTCCTGATCATTGCCTCCACTTCTATTTTGTAAATAATTCTAGTCACTTTTAGGATATACAATGTGGCCTGATCGGGTGAAAAATGGGAGAATTTTCTATTTATCTTGCACATAGAGGCGTTAGTCACCAAATCTTTCTGTCTTCATGAACTGTTAAAGAAGAGTGATCATATTTAGATATGTTAGCCATAAAAATCTGTAAAACGTTCTTTGGATTGATCAAGTATATCAGGAAGTCTTTCAAACAAACTGTTAGAGCATACTGATTTCAGATCTGATTCCTCGTTGGAGAAAATGACTTCTATTATCTTATAAAAAAGAAGTGCAGGCAATGATCAGGAATTGATGCAATTAACCCACAGCTCTCATCAGATATACCTAAGGGAAAGAAACACAAACATGAAACAACTAGACCCTAATGGAAACATCATAGCGGAAAGCCAAAAGGACAGGCACTTTCCCACAAAATGGCCAGTGGGCTATCCAAAACAAAAAGTATAAGCAATACACACGCTCAAAGACAAACCATAACAAAAATAATTCGCGATAGAACAACCGCCCTGGAACGATCAGTTAAACGATTTATACTGGGGAGGGGGGGGGGGCTTGAATCGATTTTTGGGGCCGCAATCCTCGCCCATACTGTCGTCGCGATTTAGACAAATAATTTGTTCAGTCCACATGAAGCCTCCTAGCTCATCAGTGCAACATCTCCGAGAACACAAAAAGATGAAACAACGGTGAGGACTCGACACAAACGCTGAAATACTGGAGCAAAAGAAATCCAACAGTTAGAATCCGATGGTAAAATCAGCTTTATGCTGAACATATATCACTTGGAAATCCACTTCAATTCCTTCAGAAGTAAAGAATTTATCTAGAAGCTCAGACGACAACCCTGGGTTCACATCAGTTTTTTTCTTTAGTTGACAGTTTCCCGCGAAATACCATTGTCCTGAGAAAATATTACTTATTACTTTTTCCCCTATCACAGATTCAGAAATACTATCGGACCGGATATGGAAGTTACGGCATTTGAATAGGATATGATATTTGTTTGCTCAAACACCTTCTTCAACACAGTATTCAAGCCATGGCCATCCAAGCTCTGTCTGGTTCCTGTAATGCGGCCTACTTTTTTATGATATGACGATTTCAATATTGCCGAGAAGTTTAAAGCTCCTTTTTAAGTAGCACATTTTTAACTTTTGTGCTCTCATCTTTACATGGGAGTAGGATGTTGAATATCTTTGACGGATTACTGCCTCAATTTAAATGCATCCGTGAGTTGTCCTTGATATTATTCTACCTCCTAGAAGAAGACTTAGGGTCACTGATGGGGCCTGCTCGGTCGAAACTATGAAGTCTGCCCCCCCCCCCCCCAAAAAAAAAAAAAAAAAAAACGTGTACACTAATTTTCAGGTCTTTGAAATGTCAGGGAGATTTCTGTTTTGGTCCATAAAAATCTTAAGGAAGTTTTAAATTAATTGAAATCGAAACGTTTTCGTGCTTCAAGTCTGTCTACTTATGATTTTTCTACCCTTTGCACTACAAATTCAAATAATTTGATAAAGGAAAAAACTTAATGATTTAATTGTATGGACATTTCATTGGGAAGATTCTCTTTAACATGCATGTAATGTAAAAATACTTTTTTTACTTCTGACGAGCATAAAAATTATACTTCATGGTCATGTCAGAAAGTGTGTGAAATTCTAAAATTTCTAATTGACAATATATACATAAGATTTGGTACTATATTATTCCGACAAATTGTGGTACAAGTGCACACCCTTGGGGCATATCTGCTCTTCTTTTCTTATGAAAGAGACTTCATGATGTCCCTTTCCGATGAAAACCAATATGAAATCATTGAAACCTTTAGCTCGACTTCAAGAAATTTGGATGATTTATTAAATATTGACAATACCCATTTCGATGGTTTGATCAATCAAATTTACCCCCCCCCCCCCCCCCGAACTTCAGTTAAATAAAGCAAATTCTTCTGGTACCAAGGCTCCGTTTTTGAATTTACATCTGTCTATTGTAGATGGGTTTGTGTCCTGCAAATTGTATGATAAACGCGATGATTTTGATTTTGAGATTGTAAATTTTCCTTTCTTGGATGCTGATTTGTTTGTTTGATTTGATGTTTAACGTCCCCATCAACACTATATATGTCATTTTGGAGACGTTGCTTCCAATTTTATGGGACTTTTACCCGACACTGAGATGAAATGACATCTCAAGCCCTGTCGCCAAATGGAACCAATAAGGTTTGTGACCACGTAAAATCGATTTAAGCCCCCAGTGGAATTCGTTTCCGCTGACCGTTCCAAGGCGGTTCTTCTGTCGCGGTTTAGTTTTGTTAAAGTTTGTCTTTGGGTGTTTGTATCGCTTATGTTATTTTATTTTGTTTAGCCTGTTGGCCATTTTGTGGGAAAGTAACTGTCCTTTTGGCTTTCCGCTGTTGGTGTTTCCATTAGGGTCTGTTGTTTCATGTTTGTGTGTCTTTCCCTTTGGTGTCTCTGATGGGAGAAGTGGGTTGATTGTATCGATTCCTGATCATTGCCTCCACTTCTATTTTATAGACTCGCACCGCTTTGCCTGGGCAGATTTAGATCTCCTAAGTGGTTCACAGTTCTCTTCTTGGATGGTGATGTTCCTCGCACGGCATCTTATGGCGTTCATATTTCGCAATTTATTCGATTTGCCAGAGTGTCTAGTCATGTTACTGACTTCAACACTCGTTATAAATTGGAAACTGCTAAACATTTTAATCAGGATTATCTGTACCATAAACTACGCAGAGTTTTTTCTAAATCTTGTAGAAGCCATTCCGATTTTATTTCAAAATTCGTTGTTGGACTTTAATCTCTTCTGCAACAAGGTCCATCGGAACCCGATTTATAGTGTGACATAGTATATGCAGACAGACTGCATGCCTGGTAGTTAAACCAATCACGGTTGACAACTTTGCTTCCCTCTTTAATTGCACGCCAGTGGGTCAGCCCTGCTATGTCGGTTCCAGCATAAAGGCTTACTGAGAATTAGAATTTAATTTTATTTAATGTTGGTTGGTGCCTGATACTCTGTCTCTGGTCGGGCCCATCGGAGTCTAACTGTTGGTTTCCATTTGCTCCAGCATTTCAGTGGTATCTTGACGTCGGGTCCTCGTCGTTGTTTCATCTCTGGGGTTGAGTTTTGTGTTCTCGTAATTGTCAAATGGGTTTGTTTGGAAACCTTCATGCGGACTGCACAAATTATTTGTCTAAATCGCGACGGAAGTAAGGGCGAGGATTGCGGCCGCGTAAAATCGATTTAAGTCCCCCAGTGCAAATCTTTTCACTGACCGTCCCAATGCGGTTCTTCTGTCGCGTTTTTTATGGTTTGTCTTTGATTGTGTGTGTATCGCTTTTATCTTTTTGTTTTGGATAGCCAATTGGCCATTTTGTGGGGAAATAACTGTCCGTTTGGCTTTCCGCTATTGCTGTCTCCATTAGTGTTAATGTTATTTCACGTTTCTTTCCCTTTCGTGACTCTGACGAAAGGTGTGGGTTAATTGTATCGATTTTTGTACATTGTCCTTCATTTCTATTTAGTCTTTTAGAATCATAATTTCAGCGGAGCAGGTAAAACAAATGAGCCAGCGCATGACAAAATCTACATTAAGATATGTTCGCCCACCGAAGACTCAGATCAGCCTGTGCATCCATATAGTCTAACCAGAGACTTCTTTTGCTGCATGAAGGAGCATTGGGCCCTTAGCTATCCTTAGAGCGCACAACTCTGGGTCTTAGTTGGGCGCACATGTCTTATTGTAGGTTTTGTCATGTGCTGGCTCAAATATGTTTCATAATAATCTTAGCATTAGACTATCCCCTCTCAAATCATCCATACTTCGAAAATATACCAATCCGCTCAAAAAAAGTGGAATGTATCCGAGTATTTTAGCTCGCCTGTACGAAGTACATGGAGAGCTATGGTTGTCACCTCGGTTGGCGTGCGCGTTTGCGTTCCCGTCACACTGCGTTAACGTTTTTCAAAGGCTTATATCTCAACCGTCACTCATCACAGACCACTTATATTTGGAACTTAAGTACCTGGGAGGGTCGTCTGATGTTCAAAGAGAACAGACCCCTGGGTTCATGCCCCGGGGTGGGGCTAGGGCTCAAAAGCTAGAACACCTTTGTAATTCTGTGTTAAAGTTTTTGAAATGCTTATATCTCAACAGTCACTCATCACAAAGCATTCATATTGAGAACTTGAATACCTGGAAGTGTCTTCTGAGATTCCAAGACAACACACCCCTGGGTACATGCCTGGGAGTGGGGATGGGGTGGGGCTAGGGGTCAAAATCCAGGACACCTTTGTAATTTGCTGTATACCTTTCCATTATACTAACAAGTTATAGACACAGTTGGTTATACATCAGCCAATGAAGTGACATTGGTTCAAGTGTAAAAGGGTGAATGTCATGGTGACCTACATTTCACAGTCCAGTGATTTTGCCTTATATCTTGAAGTCTATTTGTTGGAGAAATGTCATGCCTGGGATATTAGTTCCATGTGACTCCACGATTGACCTCGGAATATATCTAGGTCACTGTGACCTATATTTCATTGTCCAGCGATTTTGCCTACTATCTCGAATACTATTTGATGGAGAAATGTCATACCTGGATTATTAGTTCCATGTGACCCGATAATTGACCGGAAAATATATCTAGGTCATGGTGACCTACTTTTCATGGTCCAGTGGTTTTGTCTATTATCTTGAATACTGTTTGATGGAGAAATGTTATACCTTGGTTTAAGTCCCCGCCCATAGGGGCTTGAAGAAATATATGGGCTGCATGATGCTTCCACGCAGAGCTGAATCCGACCCGCACACTAGTACTGGTAAACCGCTTAGAGGATCTAAGCCTGTCCAGGAACCGCGGTGCGAGGCGGACCGTCCATGCTAATAAACCCTATTGGTTTCATTGAGCGACAGGGCTTGAGGTGTCATTTCATCTCAAAGTCGGGTAAAAGTCCCACAAAATTGGAAGCAACGTCTCCAAAATAACCTTTACAGTGTTGACGGGGACGTTAAACCCCAAATCAAACAAATACCTGGGTTTTTAGTTGCATGTGACCCCATTATTGACCACAAAATATATCTAGGTCAGTATGACCTATATTTCACGGTTCAGTGATTTTGCCTATTATCTTGAATACTATTTGATAGAGAAATGTCATACCTGGATTATTAGTTCAATGTGACCCGATAATTGACCGCAAAAATATATCCAGGTCAGTGTGACCTTTATTTCATGGTTCAGTGATTTTGCCTATTATCTTGAACACTGTTTGATGGAGAAATGTCATGACTGGATTCTTTATTCCATGTGACCCCATGATTGAGCTTGACCTATATTTTAGGGTTCAGTGATTTTGCCTATTTCTTGAATACTATTTGATGGAGAAATGTCTCACCTGGATTATTAGTTCCATTTGACCCGATGATTGACATAGAAATGTATCTAGGTCCTTGTGACCTATTTTCATGGTTCAATGATTTTGCCTTATAATTCAGACACAATTTGATTCTGAAATGTAATATCTGGAATATATGTTCCATGTGACCTGATTATATATCTCATATATATCTAGGTGAGTGTGACATCTCTTTCATGGTTCATAAACCTTATATCTTGAAGTCTTGAAACAGGCGAGCTATGCTATCATGCGACAGCTCTTGTTAAGTGCTATGCTATGAAGTGCCGGTGTTGTCTATGACGGCTCCAAAACGAAAGACTTACTTAAAGTTTAAAGTAATGTTAGTTGGTGCCTGATGCGTTGTCTCTGGCTGTGCCTACCGGAGTCCAACAGTTAGTTTTCTTATGCTCCAGTATTTCCGTTATTTCATGCTGTCGAGTCCTCATCGTTTGATTTATCGTTCTCGGATATGTTAAACTGATGAGTTAAAAATCCTTCATGTCGACTGAACAAATTATTTGTCTAAACCACGACAAACCAAGAACGAGGATTGTGGCCATGTAAAATTGATTATAGCCCCGCCCCAACCCCAACCCCCCACACACCCCAATAAATAACATTTGACTGCCCGTTCCAACGACCCCCGCCCCTCGGGGCTCAAGAAATAGGTGGGCTGCAGACAGACAGACAGATAATTTATTAAAGTCTCATTTTTGTACACAATACTTACATATGATAAAAAAAAGTCTAAAAACTGGTACAAAACCACTCAGTTTGAGTTATTAGAGACTATAAAAGTTTATAAACATATAAGATAATGCCTAAACTAAGCATATGTATTTACATTTATCATATGACGTCGCGTCTGAGAGTGTAATAACGCCATGTAATATTTTCGATAATCCACTAGTGGATTAAATATGCAAATTAGCTAGATACGTCCCGTAACGTTACATGTACGACGTCCTTAACGACGTCGCGTTTACTAACGGCGGAAAATTGACATTTTGTAAACAATCGTGAATAAAACGCGTTTTAAATGTCATATGATAAAAAGAATCTTGCATTCGTGCTCATGTATTATTGAATTCATTAAACTCGTTGAGGAAAAGGGATAAAATGCTCGGCAAAGCCTCGCATTTTATTCATTTTCCTCAACTCGTTTAATAAATTCAATAATACATGAACACTCATGTAAGATCCTCTATATAATACATGGATTAAAAGGTCGACAATGGTAAAGTACACTTCTTCGTGTTAAAAGAATATCCACGCAGGCTTTGGCACAGTATTTAACTACGTCGGCTTCAGTCATCAAATATTTGAACTTTTCTAACTCGGTATATGAAGAGAATTCACCGTTTATACTTGTCACGTTCTCAAACAAAATGAATCTAATGTTTTCATAGACTGGGCATATAATAAGTACATGCATTTCATTTTCAACACATGTTTCACAGTTAAAACAGGTACGTTCTGCAATGGGAGTTCCATTGTATCGACCAGTTTCGATTTTTAGGGGTGCAAGGTAGAAGTAAAACAAAGATCAGGAATCGATGCAATTAACTTACTCCACCCATCAAAGACACCAAAGGGAAAGAAATACAAACATTAAGCGACCATACCATAATGGAAACTTAAACAAAGGAAGGCCATAAGGACAGTTACTTTCCCACAAAATGGCCATATGACCATCCAACATTAAAAGACACAAGTGATTCACACAGTAAGTAACAAACAACAACATAAATAAATCGCCACAGAAGAACCGCCTTGGAACGGTCAGTGGAAAGATTTCCACTGGGGGGCTTAAATCGATTTTACGTGGCCACAATCCTCGCCCTTACTTCCGCCGCGATTTTGACAAAAAATTGTTCAGTCCGCAAGAAGGCCTCCTAACTCATCAGTGCAACATCTCCGTGAACACAAATAATCAAAGAACCACAGAGGTGAGACAACGGTGAGGACTCGACAGCAGGAAACCACTGAAATGCTGGAGCAAAAGAAAACCAACAGTTAGACTCCGATGGGCCCGACCAGAGACAGGGCATCAGGCACCAACCAACATTACCTTGAATTAGATCTCTCTAATTCTCAATAAGCCTTTACGTTGGTACCGTCATAGAATCTGAGGCCTGACCCACCGGGATGCAATTAAAGAGGGAAGCAAAGTTGCCAACTGTGATTGGGTTAACTACCATGCATGCAGTCTGTCGTATAATATCCATGTTGGACCCAATCTTTTTATATCGAAGAATGATTTTACGAAATTGGGTGCTAAAGTCATTGCGGTTATATATTTTTCTGAATTTATATACTAAATCACCATAAAATTCGGGTTCCGATAGACCTTGTTGCAGAAGAGATTTAAGTCCGATATTGAATTTTGAAATTAAATCAGAATGGCGTCTATAAAATTTTGAAAAGGCTTTGCGTAGTTTATGGTACCGATAACCCTGATTAAGAAGTTTAGCCGTTTATAATTTATTACGAGTGTTGAAGTCAGTTACATGACTACACACTCTAGCAAATCGAATTAATTGCGAAATATAAACGCCATAGGATGGCGCACGAGGAACATCACCATCCAAAAAAGGAAAATTTACAATCTCAAAATCAAAGTCATCGCGTTTATCATAAATTTTGCATGAAACAAACCCATCTACAATAGATAGATGTAAATCCAAATCCAACCCCACACCTAAATTTTGCAAGAGCATTTCTTTGTGCTCTTGTGAGAATGTGGGTATTAACATATGCCTCTGTTTCATAATCTTGTTAAAAAAGCTTATAGGACCTCAGTTTGTTCCCATGATGCGCTCCACTTATACCTGATTCAGCATTGATAATATTGGAACTTTTCAATTTCACTACTGTTACCTCCCTTCCATTATCTACCTTGGTAGATCTTATGCATAGCTTCTAGGTTTATAACCACTCTCTGACAACTGCGTCAGGGAGTCGACTCTTTGGCTCAGCGGTTAGAGCAGTGGACTATCACCCGAGCGGCCCGGGTTCGAATCCCACCATAGGCGAGGTTTTTTTCAGGCTATGCATCTTTCCTTTGTTACGGCTTTCATGTCGTAAGATGGGGGCTCGTCCGGGATTGGACTTTATATGCCAGAATTGGCTTGTGCCGAAGTTGGCATCCTTCACGTCATCATAAATGATGACTTCCTGAAGAGGGGGTGTGTTACCTCCCTTCCATTATCTACCTTGGTAGATCTTATGCATAGCTTCTAGGTTTATAACCACTCTCTGACAACTGCGTCAGGGAGTCGACTCTTTGGCTCAGCGGTTAGAGCAGTGGACTATCACCCGAGCGGCCCGGGTTCGAATCCCACCATAGGCGAGGCTTTTTTCAGGCTATGCATCTTTCCTTTGTTACGGCTTTCATGTCGTAAGATGGGGGCTCGTCCGGGATTGGACTTTATATGCCAGAATTGGCTTGTGCCGAAGTTGGCATCCTTCACGTCATCATAAATGATGACTTCCTGAAGAGGGGGTGTGTTACCTCCCTTCCATTATCTACCTTGGTAGATCTTATGCATAGCTTCTAGGTTTATAACCACTCTCTGACAACTGCGTCAGGGAGTCGACTCTTTGGCTCAGCGGTTAGAGCAGTGGACTATCACCCGAGCGGCCCGGGTTCGAATCCCACCATAGGCGAGGTTTTTTTCAGGCTATGCATCTTTCCTTTGTTACGGCTTTCATGTCGTAAGACTACGTTGTACTGTATTTACGACACGACAGGATTCTGCTTTTGTATAATTATTACCAACGGATAGTGGTATATTGGTTACAGATTGTAGTTCTTTGTCGATGCGGAAACACAAGTTCTTTGTTCTACCTTTTATATGATTACACCATTTAAACACAAAACTGTTTAATCTGTTATCATCCATTCTATTTAACCTTATCCAGTGATTTAATACACAATTCCACTGCTTAACCCTTGGTGGTGTCCAGTCCATGTCGCCTTTAAGGGGAATGGGAACACCTGGCAGATTTGTCTGCCATTTTTCAAAGGCCGACAACTTTCGGGACTTCCTGTTCACTTTTCTGTAAGCCCTGTCCCAATGAAAAAGGGGTCAACTCTTAAAGGAAAGAATTTGCTCCTCAGGAGCAAATTCTTTCCTTTAAGAGTTGACCCCTATTGACATGGGAGACAAAAATACTTTTGCAGGAGTTGCCTCCCCTGAAGGTGTTCCCATTCCCCTTAACTGCAGCATTCGGAGAGATTTTTCAAGACCCAGATAGAATCGACAGGCTCTATTTTGTACAGCATTTATCGAGGAAAAGGCCCTTGCCCCCCCCCCCCCCCCCCCCCCCCCCCCCATAAGGCTGCTCCGTAGCTAATAATCGACAGTTTTGTGAAAACATCATATGGTAATCCGCCTGATAAACGAAACTTTGATATAAGCAGTCCCAGAGCGCGAGTAGCTGACTCTTCTAGAAATCACGCCTATATAATTTCGACCCCCTTGAACCCCACTTTTATATAGTAAAAAAGAGGTTTGCAGGGGTAAACATTATTTTTCTTATTTCTGTTCTTACATATAGATTGTGGATACTCGTTAGAACCGTCTCGATGAGGCGGTTCTAACTTGTACCCACAATCTATATTTTGAGCAGAAATAAGAAAAATATCACATTTTTTCCTCTAAAATTTTCGTTTTTAGGAGGTAAAATTTACAATGTAGTTATATAGGTGTGTTTTCGTAATATGTGCTACATACTTAGCTGTTAATATTATAATGTTATTAATCAAATAATTTCGTATTGGCCCAGTTACAGGTCCGAGGTCTGCTGTATTGGCACGAGGCCGAAGGCCGAGGCCAATACAGCTGACCGAAGACCTGTAACTGGGCCAATACGAAATTAATTAATGACAATTTTATTAATTGATGCAATTAAAAACATGATTTATGATTTTTGAATATTGGTTGACCTTGTGTAATATAGGATAATCAATTAATAAAGTCTAGTTTATCATTTAATAAAATGCCAAGATATTTGTATGTATCCGCAATTTCAATATTCGATCCTTGGCATGTAAATACGAAATCCGTTCGTAATACAGATGGGTTTCTGAAGTGCATAACTTTTGTTTTATCAACGTTAATATTCATTTTATTTCTTAAACACCAGGTTGACAGAATATTTAGTGTCACTTGCAAATCTTCTTCTGTTTCCGCTATTAGCACCAAATCATCTGCATAAAACATGTGGCTCACAGTTTTGTTTTCTATACGATGCTTCCACGCAGAGCTGAAACCTATCGCCCACGAGTACTGGACAACCGTTTAGAGGATCTAAGTCTGCCCAGGCAAAGCGGTGCGAGTCGGACCGTCCATGCTTATAACCCCCTATTGGTTTTATCGGGCGACAGGTCTTGAGTTTGCATTTCATCTCAATGTCGGGTAGAAGTCCCACAAAATTGGAAGCAAAGTCTCCAAAATGACCTATACAGTGTTGACGGGGACGTTAAATCTCGAATCAAACAAATACGGACCGTTCCAAACTTGTTCTTCAGCCGTGGTTTATTAGTGTAATGGTTCGCAATGCAAATATCTTTTTATTTTCGATATCCGTTTGGTCATTTTCTTGGAAAGTAACTTTCCTTTCTGCCTTTTCGCTTGTGGCGTTTTCATTACGGCGAAGTGTTTTATGGTTGTGTTTCATTCCCCTTGGTGTCTTGTATGGGAGGTGTAAGGTAATTGGATCATGATTTTTTTTCATGATTCAAGCCCCTATGGTCGAACCTGATCATCGCCTTCAATTCTATCTTGAACCGCGCTATTATAAACTGTATCTTAAGGGTGGCTCACAGGCAGCCTGTTTGCCTGTATAGTCAGATAGGAGTCGTGGTTGATTTAGCTAGAGCATCCCAAAGGTACACTGAATCCCAACGAATCCGTTCTGAATGTATTGTTCTCGCACACCGTCTGTATCCCCAAATGGAAAGTGAGGCATGCCGGTTAGTGGATCGATCGATCGATTGATCGTCAAACCGGTCGATCTTCATTTAGGCAGGGAAAGCTCTTGAATATTGGCGGTTGGTCATAACTATTGCTGTCCGTCAATGTTACACCACAACCTCATTATAACACGGTTCGTTATAACACGGTTATGGATATAACACGGTTTCAAGATGGATTCCAAAAATGTAAAGATTATATAGAAAAAGGACCATAAATGGTCATTTTTCTATATAATCTTTACACTTTTGTTTGGATATAACACAGTTGTTTAACTAACACGATTTTTGCTTTGGACTCCATTAATAGTGTTATAAATAGGTTCTGGTGTATATAGCATATTTTCTAATGACGAGTGTTTCCAACATCAAATGGATTCCTGAAGAACAAAGTCTTTATTTGATGCCGTTCTCGGAGGCGCTAAACCTACAGAAAAGCTTGGACAGAGTACAGAAAATTGCCTACATTCTGTTGAACCAAAACAAATACATTTTTACCTTTTTCAACTTTGGTTTCATTGACATTTCAAGACTGTTTCACTTATACTGAGCCGATGGTTAATCTGAGGCTGGCTAAACCAGGTTATTCGGAGAAAAACCACCTGACCTTTCTTTGTAGAATTTGACATTTCACATGTGACTTTAAACGGGTCATAACAATTCATCTCAATGTCGGGTAAAAGTCCCACAAAATTGGGAGCAACGTCTCCAAAATGACCTTTACAGTGTTGACGGGGACGTTAAACCTCAAATCAAACAAACAAAAACCCACTTAGACACGCAGCTCTTTGAACATACATGTATTTACGAAACCCCTAATGCGAGACAGTAAAACCACTAATGGTCACCTCTGTTTAGAAGCCACCTCTCTTCAGCAGCCACAATAATTCCTCCCATAGCATTTTACTATATATTTAACCTCTGCTCAGCAGCCACCTCTCTGCTCCAGCCAGCAGCCACTTTACCAAATCTAAATTCCCTCTATTTAACAGCCAGAGTTAACTCAAAAGCAAAAAAATCGGATCTAAAAATAGGAATTTCTCTTCTGGTGTATTTATTTATTTCATTTTTTTTTTCTTCTGAAAACCACCATTGTGATATATGCATAAATACAATATAAGCATGTGACACCTCTCCATCATTTATTTTTATTTTAGTACATCCATGTTGAGCTGTCTTCAATAATCACTATTTTTGTCTGTCGATAAAAAGCCATACATCATCTCAGACATTTCTCTCTGTTGAACAGCCACCTCCCTTAAACAGCCAGTTTTGAAGTTTTCCCAGGATGACTGTTAAATGGAGGTTACACTGTATTTACTATCCAATCATTTTAAGAAAAATCAAATAAATAAAAACAGAACGGAAATTAAGAAATGAATAAGAAAAGAAACCAAAAACAAGTAGGTCGTTTAAACAAGACATTATCTTCTTTACATAAGACTTTAAATTGCAAAAACGGCATAATAAGTCGTCATAACGACATACTTTTTGGTTGCATTATGATAACACATCCGTCATCCGTGTGATATAGTGCATTTTTTCATAACTCAAAAAAGGTAAATTTTCGGATGAAAATTTGTGATATTTTTCTTATTCATACTCAGAACATGGGTTTTGGGTGCTCGTTCGAACCGCCTCAATGAGGCGGTTCTAACGTACCAACAACCTATGTCTTGGAGCAGAAATAAGGAAAATAATGTTTACCCGCGTAAACCCCAGTTTGCTCAATATAAATTGGGGTTTAGTGGGGTCTTTATTTCACGGACTTGTTCACGTGATGTAAACGAGATTTTATCTTGTTTAAATAAAATCTTTGAATTGAAAAAAAACGGCATATCCGTTCTGTTTGTATAAGAAAAGAAATCACAACAATGAAAACAGAAAGGATATAAAAACAAAAGATAAAAAAGAAATCAAAACAAGTAAGTCGTTTAAACAAGATATTATATTGTTCAAACGAGGTCTTTAAGTTAAACCAAAATACTATGCGTTTTTTTTTTCTTCCATCACGTGAACTAGTCCGTGAAATGAAGACGCCCCCCCCCACCCCTATACCCCACTTTAAATAGAGAAAACGGGGGTTTATGGGGGTATACATTATTTTTCTTTTTTTAATAGACATAGGTTGTGGGAAACGTATTCACGCAGTGCTTCTCATCGTTAGAACCGCCTCATTGATGCGGTTCTAACGAGCACCCACGACCTATGTTTGTAGTATTTATTTGACAAATATCAGGGATTTTCATCAGAAAAGTACCCATTTTGGAGATGAGAAATATGCACTATGTCGCACGGGTGTGTTATTGTAATGTTAATGGTTTTCTTGTTTCAATTTTCTGGTTTCAGTTTCTATTCCATCACGTGATCAAGTTCGTGAAATGAACACCCCCCTAAACCCCACTTTATATAGAGAAAACTGGGGTTTACGGGGGTAAACATTATTTTCCTTATTTATGCTCCAAGACATAGGTTGTGGGTACTCGTTAGAACCGCCTCAATGAGGCGGTTCTAACGAGCACCCAAAACCTATGTTTTGAGTATAAATAAGAAAAATATCGCAAATTTTCATCATAAACATACTTTTTTGAGGTATGACTAAAATACACTATATCACACGGATGTGTTATCGTAATGCTGTTTTCATGTTTCAATTTCTTTTATACAAATATCGGAAAGGAACACATTCTTTGAAGGTACTTACCATTATAGCTATCCCTACTAAACAGACACCTATTAAAACAAAGTAATATTGTATTTTCATAGTTTATATTATTTTCTTTCGCTTGACAGTGTGTATACGTTTCCGATTGTAATGAAGTACGAGCAAGAACAGTCCTTGCGGATTGATTGTCACTAAGTGTAGAATACAACGCAAGCTCCTGAGGTTAGCCTGTTTCGCTGAAAAATCCAATATTCAAAATAGAAGTGAAGGCAATGCTCAGGAATCCTTGTACCAGATGGAATCTTCCTCCTTATATACAGCAGGAGAGGAGTCCATTTCAAAATTTAGTGGTGTCAGGTTGTGTTATCTTCAAAATTGATTTGGAAAATGGCTTAACTTTTTGCAAACAGTGTAGGCACTGATCAGACGCCTGCACTGTTTGCCCTGGTACCCGTTTTGGGGTATTTGGTACTAAATGGGTAAACCCACAGCTCCCAGGGAAAGAAACACAAACACGAATGGAAACATCAATAGCGGAAAGCCAAAAGGACAGTCACTTCCCCACAAAATGGCCAATATTCCACTTGTGTGTGTATGTGGGGGGAGGGGGGGGGAGGGGGGGGGGGGGTGTAAATCGATTTTACGTGGCCACAATCCTCACCACTTACACCCGTCGCGATTTAGATAAATAATTTGTTCAGTCCGCATGAAGGCCTCCTGACTCATCAGTGCAACATATCCGTGAACAACCGCAGAGATGAAACAACGGTGAGGACTCGACGTTTTTCGATTCACTAGGGTCCGTTCTTTTTAATATTCCACATATGCATAGCGTCCCGAAAAGTGGCATTGGAAGGCAGAAATGGCCCTGATCAGGTGCCACAGAACGCAACAGTTATCCAGGGTCTTCACTTTTTGCTCAAAGTAAGAAAATTGTTGTAACCCTTACAATGAATATAATTAACCTGACACCCTTATATTGTAACTGAAAAACAGAAGTGAAGGCAATGATCAGGAATCGATACAATTAACCCACAGCTCCCATCAGAGACACCAAGGGAAAGAAACACAAACATGAAACGACTAGACCCTAATGGAAACACCATTAGCGGAAAGTCAAAAGGACATTTACTTTCCCACAAAACGACCAGTTGGCTATCCAAAGCAAAATAATACAAGCGATACACACACTCAAAGACAAGCCATAACAAAAATAAACCACGGCAGAAGAACCGCCTTGAAAGGTCAGTGAAACGAATTCCACTGTGTGTGTGCGGTGGGGGGCTTAAATCGATTTTACGTGGCCACAATCCTCGCCCTTACTTCCGTCGCGATTTAGACAAATAATTTGAAGATGTCAAAAGCTATAATGGAGCATACTCGTTTGGTAATTAAAGGGCCTTTCAGTAAACAAAAAATAGAAGTTACGGCAGTGAGCAGAAATCGATAAAATTAAACCCAAGCTCCCATCCAAGGCACCGAAGGGAGAGACAAACACACATTAACACTTTGGTCTTGCTGAGCCCGATATGCCTTATCTTTCAAACAACGTAGATCCAGATCAGATGGCTTCTGAAGAAGCCATCTGATCAGGATCTACATTGTTTGTCATTCAGATTGTGAATTTGTTGCAATAATTTGCATCAAGTAATCTGATTGGTTGATAATCGATAGTGGGTGTGTCAGATTAACGTATTCAGCAGGACAAGGGTTAATCAACCTCACCAGGATCAAAAATTCACAAGCGGAAATCCACAAAGACAGTCACTTTCCAACAAAAATGGCAAAAGAGATATCCAAAATAAAAAAAAGAAAAAGATGTAAGCAATTCATACATGCAAAGACGAATAATAATAATAAATCACAGAATAAAACCCTATTGACGGCCAGTAACAAGTGTTGCGGCCGTAAAACGTCCCTCTGCCCTTCATCATACTATGCGTTATATTTTCTAGTCCTTTGGGATCATTGATTCCACTCTGGAATTTTGAAAGTGTTTTCGGGTCTCTGATGAGGTCTAATTGGCAGAAACTAGCTATTCTTACCGAGAAACAACCCTGTACACTCTACAGTTTTAGTTCTATGTTGAAGTTCTTGCTTCCAAGGGATTACCTTTCTATATAATATAAAAAATCTTATATGGGCGTGAGGGGTGGATGGAAAAATCCGTCCCGAGAGTCAATGTCCGCCATCACTCGGCAAGCCTCGTGATGCCGGACAGTGTTCCCGTGGGACTGATTTTTCTATTCACCCGTCACAGCCATATACGATTCTTTTTCTTGCATACCTTCAATTTCTTAGCGCGGATTTTTAATGCTGCAGTCACTTCCCCTTTCTTGGATGGTGATGTTCCTCGTCAATATCCTTTAGCAAGTAATTCGATTTGCCTAGAGTGTCTTGTCATGTAACTGACTTCAACACTCGTATTAAATTGTTAACGCTTAAACATCTTAATCAGGGTTCTCGGTATCATAAACGACCAAAATAGAAGTGAAGGCAATGATCAGGAATCGATACAATTAACCTACAGCTCCCATCAGAGACACCAATGATTTTTTTTGAAAACATTTCTGTGTATTGCCCGTCTATAGTACATTATATCCACAAAATATGGTCACCCTGAAAACTCCCAGGCTATGGCGCCGGAGCTTCGAACGTGTGTACCCCCACCTGTAGATTCGCGCTTAGTCATATACGGCACATGCAGTGACGCGATTTTCTCAAAACTTCCCCAATGAATTTTCGTGAAAACATTTCTTTGTATTGCCCGCCTATCGATCCTTACACCCAATAAATATGGTCACTCTGAAAACTCCCAGGCTATGGCTCCCGGGCGCTTGAACCAGGCTAACCCCACCCAAAATATAGCCTGATATTGCATATATTGTGAGGCGATTTGCTCGGAACTTTCCCGATGAATTTTTATTGAAAACATTTTTGTGTATTGCCCGTCTATAGTACATTATACCCACAAAATATGGTTACTCTGAGAACTCCCAGGCTATGGCCCCTCGAGCGTCGAACTTGGGTACCCCCCACCTGTAGATTCGCGCTTAGGCATATACGGCACATGCAGTGACGCGATTTTCTAAAAAAAATTCCCCAATGAATTTTCGTGAAAACATTTCTTTGCACTGCCCGCCCTATACCCACCAAATATGGTCACTCAGAAAACTCCCAGGCTATTGCTCTCGGAGATTCGAACCAGGGTACCCCCACCATAAAATATAGCCTGATATTGCATATATTGTGAGGCGATTTGCTCGGATCTTTCCTATGAATTTCTGTGAAAACATTTCTGTGTATTGCCCGCCCATAGCACTTTATACTCACGAATTATCGCCACTCTAGTGCAGCAACATTTGTAATGATGTCAAAATGCTCGTGTCCTTCATTTGTTAAAGAATCGGTTTCTGGATACTGTTTCATATAAGCCCCACACATAACATATGAGAGTTGCATTATTTTAATAGCAGTACAACAAGTCAATTGACCAACAAGTCCGTAATAATAAATACCCCTCTAAACCCCATTATATATAGAACTGGGTTTACGGGGTGTAGATTATTTTCTTATTTCTGCTCCAAGTCGTAGGTTGTGTATACTCGTTAGAACCGACTCATAAGACATAGGTTGTGGATACTCGTAAGAACCGCCTCAATGAGGCCGTACAAACAAGCATCTACAACCTATGTTTGCAGTATAGATAAGAAAAATATCATGGATTTTCATCACAAAAAATAACCATTTTGGAGATGTGAAAAAATGTACTATGTCGCAAGGGTGTGATATCGTAATGGAATTTTCCGCTGATGCGAGTCTATCCTACAAGGCGGAGGTATGCACCTCAGGTAAGTTTTAAGTGTCTTGAATGCTAGTCGGGCCACCAGGATTCTGAGTATAAGTTTCTTAACACATTAAAAGTTATTTTCATCTGTTCTGTGCCGGTGTGTTTTGCGAATCGGGAATAAGTAGCTACTTCCCGATTCGAATCGGGAATAGGGAACCGGGAATAAGTAACCAACTTGATGTCAATCCGTAATTATATGGTTACTGTGTACTCTTTCATCCTTCAAATCTGGAGTATATACAGTATACACCGTCTGTTTCCCTCTGGGGGTTTTTGTAGTTGATTTGAGGCTTAACGTCTCCATCAACACTGTATAGGTCATTTTGGAGACGCTGCTTTCAATTTTTGGGACTTTTACCCTACATTGAGATGAAATTGATATCTAAAGCCCTGTCATCCTATGAAACCAATAGGGTTTATAAGCATGGACTAGCACCACCTGGGCATGCTTAGATCCTCTAAACGGTTTACCAGTACTCATGTGCGGTCGGTTTCAGCTCTGCGAGGAAGCATCAGGCAGCCCGTTCATTTCTTCAAGCCCCGATGGGCGGGGGTCCCTCTTTGGGTTTAGTTGAAAATGGAAGAAAAATAGCGATAATGCTAATTTGTCACTTCTTCGAACGTCTCCATCAACACTGTATAGGTCATTTTGGAGACGCTGCTTTCAATTTTTGGGACTTTTACCCTACATTGAGATGACATTGATATCTAAAGCCCTGTCATCCTATGAAACCAATAGGGTTTATAAGCATGGACTAGCACCACCTGGGCATGCTTAGATCCTCTAAACGGTTTACCAGTACTCATGTGCGGTCGGTTTCAGCTCTGCGAGGAAGCATCAGGCAGCCCGTTCATTTCTTCAAGCCCCGATGGGCTGGGTTCCCTCTTTGGGTTTAGTTGAAAATGGAAGAAAAATAGCGATAATGCTAATTTGTCACTACTTCGAACGGTTTAAAATCAATCAGCACCGGTCGTTCCGGTCGTTTGTTCATCGATAAGGTAGCCCGAAATCAGCAGAAAAATCAAGCTTCGCGGCGATTGTTTTCTTGATCTGTTACAGAAAGCGAAGTGAAAGTAGCAAAATCTAAATTGAGAGCTGCTAATACATCATTTTGGATTCAAAATGGTCAAGAGAGGTTTATTTTAATGAAAGACATCAGTTGAAAGCGAAAAACGTCTCCTCCTTAACACTTGTTCGCTTGTGATTGATGAAAACCTGAAAATATTTGACACACGGTTATGCCGAATTTCGAGTTGCTGCTTTATTCCATGCGAGAAAAACATGTTTCCTGCAAGTGACAGACAGAGGCGGATTATTGTTGCAAAGTGGACATAATTAATATAATATTTTTTTGGTCCAAATTTTTTTTTTTTCATGATTCAAGCTTCTGTGAACAAACCTAAGATCTTCTATTTTTAATTTCAATAAACTTGTTTCAGATCTTGATATTGATACTTACACTCCTGATACATGCGATTGTAAAAACTGTGTATTGCAATCCTGCTGCTGGTCATATAATTAATGGTAATTTAACAATCATTCCTGATTCTAGGATACGAAATATAATTTCTAAAGGGCGAAATACCAATGTCCTTCTAATATTGATTTCGATTAATGTAGGGAAGAAAATGCTGCTGCCTTGAATCAATTCGGTAAACGATGGTGTAAACGACAGTATGTTGAGCATAAAGCCATTTAAGAATGGAAACTTTGCATTTTGTAACTAGTACACAAACGCATTTCTTTTTATTCTCAAAACACTAACTTATTACATGTACCGCCCATACCTAAGATGTCTTTACGTCACCTTAAACATATTATTCAAGAATTTCATAGGAAGTATGTTTTGGCTCCGGCAGACAAGCCGCTAACAATGTCGTCGTTATTTGACGGCTTCACTTTGCTAACACTCTTCAGCAAAACTTGGTAACAAAAGGGCTTTGGCTGAAGAAAAGAATGTACAAGTTAATGGTCATGCCTGTCATTCAGATTCCAAGTGAGTATTGAAGTCAGTTACATGACAAGACACTCTAGGCAAATATAATCTGCATTAAATCATTGTGCAGATTATATTTTCCTGTCCTTTTATATCATTGAATTCATTAAGAATCATTTTGAAGTATGCTATTTTCGTTTATTTTGTGTATTCTTTACTTCCAAAGGATCCAACTATTCAGAACGTATTTATCTTCACAGTAGCTGACGCTGTGCTGAGTGGCCGCCGTAAAATGCATCCTTTTGTCCTTTG
This sequence comes from Lucinisca nassula, assembly GCA_963580285.1. Lineage (NCBI taxonomy): Eukaryota > Metazoa > Mollusca > Bivalvia > Lucinida > Lucinidae > Lucinisca > Lucinisca nassula. The sequence continues at coordinate 123,731,443 of OY757020.1, forward strand.
GGATCATTGAGTCCATTTAGAATCGTTATGAGCACAAAGCCAGCTAGTGTGAAGATAAATAGCAGACGAGTGTTGAGTATATGACGGCTCAAGTCTAAGCTAAATACCTACTTAAATCTTAAGATAATATCGGTTTGTACCTGATTCTCTGTCACTTGAGTGCCCACCGGGGTCTAACTTTTTGTGTTCTTATGGTCCGGCATTTCCGTCATTTCATGCTGTCGAGTCCCCCCTCGTTGTGTCACCTCTGTAGTCGTTTGATTTTTGTGTTCTCGGATAATTTGCATTGGTGAGTTAGAAATCCTCCATGCGGACTGAACAAATTATTTATCTCATTCACCACAGAACCAAGGACGAGAATTGTGGCCACGAAAAATCGATTTAAGCCCCACTCCCATCACTCATAAGAAAACAGGATGAGGACTCGGCACCATTAAACAACTGAAATGCTGGAGCGAAACCAAAGCTCCGACAGCCTTATTACAGAAGAGCCCAAGCCCAACTTAGAATTTTGAATCAAAGTCGAAATGACGTACATGTATATAAAACTAAGAAAAGGCTTTGCGAAGTTTATGATAACTCTGATTACAAAAGATTACAGTCAATAATTTATTATTAGTGTCGAAGCCAGCAGCACGACAAGACACTCTGGCAGCGCAACTCAACTGCGACACACAAACACAACTGGACGTCGCACGAGGAACACAACACCGGAAAGAGGTTAATATGAGTGAAAGCAATGATCAGGATTTTGTTTCTTTGATTTGAGGTTTAAGGTCCCCGTCAATAGGTCATTTTGGAGAGGTTGCTTCCAATTTTTGTGGGACTTTTACCCGACATTGACATGAAACGACATCTCAAGCCCTGTCACCCAATGAAACCGATATGGTTTATAAGCAAAGATGGGCTGACTCGCCCCGCTTTGCCTGGGCAGACTTAGATCCTCTGCGTGGAAGCATCATTCAGCCCATCTATTTCTTCAAGCCCCGATGGGCGGGGGTTTCTGTGATCAGGAATCGATGCAACTACCAAACACCTCCCATCTGATACACCAAAGGGAAAGAGATACGAACATGAAATAACTAAACCTTGATGAAAACATCACAAGCGGAAAGCCAAAAGGACAGTTACTTTCCCATAAAATTGCCAAACAGCTATCCAAAATAAAATGGATAAAAGCAATGCATACATGCAAAGAAAACCTGTAACAAACTTAAACGGCGACATAAAAAACCGCCGTGGAAAGATCAGTTAAAAGTATTTCACTGAGGGGCTTAAATCGATTTTACATGGCCGCAATACTCGCCCTTGATTCTGTCGTAGTATAGACAAATGATTTGTTCAGTCCGCATGAATGCATTCTAGCTCATCATTGTTTCATCTCCGAGATCCTAGACATGAAATGCCTATAGATATGAAACAACGGTGAGGACTCGACAGCATGCAATAACTGAAATGCCGGAGCAAAAGAAAACCAACGGTTAGACCCCGGCCCCACCAGAGACAAAGTATCAGGTACCAACCAACATTACTTAATAACTTAAGTAAGCCTTTACGCTGGAACCGTCATAGTACCTGAGGCCCGACTCGCCGGCGTGCACTTAAAGAGGGAAACAAACCGCGATTGGGTTAACTACCATGCATGCAGTCTGTCTGATAACGTGTATAGTGTATCCAACCCTATTATATCGAATAATGATTTTACGGAATTGGGTACAAAAATCATTGCAAGCATATTTTTTCCGCAATTTATATACAAACTCAACATAAAATTCGTGTTCCGATAGGCCTTGTTGCAGAAGCGATTTTAGATCAGCATTGTGTTTTGAAACAAAGTCGGAATGACGTCTATAAAACTTAGAAAAGGCTTTGGAGATGTTGCACTGTAGGTTAGGAGGCCTTCATGCGGACTTAACAAATTATTTGTCTAAATCGCGACGGAAGTAAGAGCGAGGATTTTGGCTACGTAAAATCGATTTAAGTCCCCACCCCCAGCGGAATTCGTCCCACTGACCGTTCCAAGGCGGCTCTTCTGTCGTTGTTTATTTTTGTTATGGCTTGTCTTTGAGTGTGTATCACATATATTATGTTGCTTTGCATAGCCAATTGGCCATTTTGTGAGAAAGTAACTGTCCTTTTGGCTTTCCGTTATTGAGGTTTCCATTAGGGTCTAGTTTTTTCATGTTTGTGTTTCTTTCCCTTGGTGTCTCTGATGGGAGCTGTAGGTTAATTGTATCGATTCCTGATCATTGCCTTCACTTCTATTTTGGTCGTTTATGATACCGAGAACCCTGATTAAGATGTTTAAGCGTTAACAATTTAATACGAGTGTTGAAGTCAGTTACATGACAAGACACTCTAGGCAAATCGAATTACTTGCTAAAGGATATTGACGAGGAACATCACCATCCAAGAAAGGGAAATTTTCAATGATCTCAAAATCAAAATATAATGTAGAAATGAAGATGCGGGTTCGATACCTGCCGGAGTTGGCAACAATTTTTCATGGAGATTGATCATGAAATCTTTTCTACGGTCATTCCCTCCCTTTCGCTGATTCAAGAAGGGCAGTTGTCAGTTTCTGGCGAAAGAATGTGCACTGTACTGGTTAACCGCTTACGTATAAGCCTGTCCAGGAAAAGTGTGGATAGGTAAACTGACCGGCTGAAAAATGACCAAAAATAGTGTTGACTTGGTAGTTAAACTCCAATACAAACAAACAAATAATGTTGAAGCAAGAGCTTGAATTTGCAATTAACCATACGTTGTATTGTATTTTTGAAGTTTAGGTAACCAATATAGCATAGGAAGCTTTTCTTGGGATTCTACAACACATACAGCAAACTTGGTGGCTGAATGACAGACATGACCATTAACTACAGACTTTTCTTCAGCCAAAGCCCTTTTGTTACCAAGTTGTGCTGAAGAGTGTTAGCGTAGTGAAGCCGCCAAATAACGACGACATTGTTAGCGGCTTGTCTGCCGGAGCCAAAACATACTTCCTATGAAATTCTTGAATAATAAGTTTAAGGTGACGTAAAGACATCTTAGGTATGGGGGATACATGTAATAAGTTAGTGTTTTGAGAATAAAAAGAAATGCGTTTGTGTACTAGTTACAAAATGCAAAGTTTCCATTCTTCAATGGCTTTATGCTCAACATACTGTCGCTTACACCATCGTTTACCGAATTGATTCAAGGCAGCAGCATTTTCTTCCCTACATTAATCGAAATCAATATTAGAAGGACATTGGTATTTCGCCCTTTAGAAATTATATTTCGTATCCTAGAATCAGGAATGATTGTTAAATTTCTAGTAATTATACGACCAGCAGCAGGATTGCAATACACAGTTTTTACAATCGCATGTATCAGGAGTGTAAGTATCAATATCAAGATCTGAAACAAGTTTATTGAAATTAAAAATAGAAGATCTTAGGTTTGTTCATAGGAGCTTGAATCATGAAAAAAGAAAAAAAAAATTGGTACTAATATTATTATATTAAATATGTCCACTTTGCAACAATAATCCGCCTCTGTCTGTCACTTGTAGGAAACATGTTTTTCTCGCATGGAATAAAGCAGCAACACAAAATTCGGCACAACCGTGTGCCAAATATTTTCAGGTTTTCATCAATCACAAGCGAACTAGTGTTAAGGAGGAAACTTTTTTCGCTTTCAACTGATGTCTTTCATTAAAATAAACCTCTCTTTACCATTTTGAATCCAAAATGATGTATTTGCAGCTCTAATTTTAGATTTTGTTACTTTCACTTCGCTTTCTGTAATAGATCAATAAAACAATCGCCGCGAAGATTGCCTTTTCTGCTGATTCCGGGCTACCTTATCGATGAACAAACGACCGGAACGACCGGCGCTGATTAATTTTAAACCGTTCGAAGTAGTGACAAATTAGCATTATCGCTATTTTTCTTCCATTTTCATCTCAAACCTAAAGAGGGGCCCCGCCCATCGGGGCTTGAAGAAATGAATTGGCTGCCTGATGCTTCCTTGCAGAGCTGAAACCGATCGCACATGAGTACTGGTAAACCGTTTAGAGGATCTAAGCATGCCCAGGTGGCGCTAGTCCATGCTTATAAACCCTATTGGTTTCATAGGATGACAGGGCTTTAGATATCATTTCATCTCAATGTAGGGTAAAAGTCCCAAAAATTGAAAGCAACGTCTCCAAAATTACATATACAGTGTTGATGGAGACGTTAAGTCTCAAATCAACTACAAAAAAAAAAAAAAAAAAAAAAACAGAGGGGACACAGACGGTGTATACTACATATACTCCAGTTTTGAAAGATGAAAGAGTACATAGTAATCATATAATAACGGATTGACATCAAGTTGGTTACTACTTCAAGACACTTAAAACTTACCTGAGGTGCATACCTCCGCCTTGTAGGATAGACTAGCATAAGCGGAAAATTCCATTACGATAACACACCCGTGCGACAAAGTACATTTTTTCACATCTCCAAAATGGTTATTTTTTATGAAAATCCATGATATTTTTCTTATCTATACTGCAAACATAGGCTGTAGATGCTTGTTAGTACCGCCTCATTTCTTACGAGTATCCACAACCTATGTCTTATGAGTCGGTTCTAACGAGTTTTCACAACCTACGTCTTGCAACGGAAATAAGAAAATAATGTATACCCCGTAAACCCCAGTTTTCTCTATATAAAATGGGGTTTAGAGGGGGTATTTATTAGCTCACCTGAGCCGAAGGCTCATGTGAGGTATTAGTATACCACGAGCCGGCGTCCGTCGTCCGTCGTCGTCCGTCGTCGTCGTCCGTCGTCAACACTTTCAAAGAAGTATATCTCCGGAACCAGTGGGCCAATCTTAATCAAATTTCATGTGAAGCATTATCAGGTAGGGGGAAAGGCTGCATACTGTTTTCGGGCAGATCGGATTGGAACTCTGGTTGCCATGGCAACAAATAGCTCCCATAGACTTAACATAGGAAAAAGTTTGTCATCACTGTAGCTCCGTCAATTTTTTTCTGATTGTCTTCATTCTTGCAGATAACGAGGACAGGCATGAAATCTCGATCAAGTTCGATTTTGGGCTGAATCGGATTATTCACTCAGGAGTCACGTGCCCTTGAGCGTTAGGAAAAAGCTTGTCATCACTCTAGCTCCGTCAATTTTTTTCTGATCGACTTCATTCTTGCAGATAACGAGGACAGGCATGAAATCTCGATCAAGTTCGATTTTGGGCTGAATCGGATTATTCACTCAGGAGTTACGTGCCCTTGAGCGTTGAAAAAATTGCCTATTGACTTAACATGGGGAGAATGTTGTCATCACCGTAGCTGCTTCAATTATTTTCAGATTGGCTTTATTCTTGCAGATAACCAGCACAGCCATGAAATCTCGGTCAAGTTCGATAACTGGCAGAATCGGATCATTCACTTAGGAGTTACCTGCCCTTGTGTGTTTTTGCATTAGGGTTAATGGGAATTTCAAAAATGTATATCTTAAAGACTACTTGGCCAACTTTGATCAAATTTCATGTGTCGCATTATTGGGCAAGTGGAAAGGCTTCATTAGGTTTTCAGGCAGATCTGAGTGGAACTCTGGTTGCCATGGCAACATCTAGCTCCCATAGACTTCACATAGGAAAAAGCTTGTCATCACTCTAGCTCCGTCAATTTTTTTCTGATCGACTCCATTCTTGCAGATAACCAGTACAGGCATAAAATCTCGGTCAAGTTCGATTTTGGGCCGAATCAGATAATTCACTCAAGAGTTACGTCCCCTTGAGCGCCCGAAAAATTGCCTATCGACTTAACATGTTGTCATCACTGTAGCTGCTTCAATTTTGTTCGGATTGGCTTCATTCTTACAGATAACCAGCAGAGCCATGAAATCTCGGTCAAGTTCGATAATTGGCAGAATCGGATCATACACTTAGGAGTTACCTGCAAGTAATCTTCAAGATATACATTTTTGAAATTCACATTAACCCTTATGCAAAAATGCACAAGGGTTAATGTGAATTTCAAAAATGTATATCTTGAAGATTACTTGGCCGACTTTGATCAAATTTCATGTGTAACATTATTGGGCAAGTGGAAAGACTGCATAAGGTTTTCATGCAGATCTGAGTGGAACTCTGGTTACCATGGCAACATATAGCTCCCATAGACTTAACATAGGAAAAAGCTTGTCATCACTCTAGCTCCGTCAATTTTTTTCTGATCGACTTCATTCTTGCAGATAATAAGGACAGGCATAAAATCTCGGTTAAGTTCGATTTTGGGCAGAATCGGAATATTGACCTCGGAGTTACGTGACCTTGAGCGACAAAAAATTTGCCCATAGACTTAACATAGGGAAAATGTTGTGACTACGATAGCGACTTGAATTTTTTTCAGATCAGCTTCAAACTTGCACTGATGAGTTAGGAGGCCTTCATGCGGACTGAACAAATTATTTGTCTAAATCGCGACGGAAGTAAGGGCGAGGATTGTGGCCACGTAAAATCGATTTAAGCCCCCCAGTGGAAATCTTCCACTGACCGTTCCAAGGCGGTTCTTCTGTGGCGGTTTATTTATGTTGTTGTTTGTTACTTACTGCGTGTATCACTTGTGTCTTTTAATTTTGGATGGCCATATGGCCATTTTGTGGGAAAGTAACTGTCCATATGGCCTTCCTTTGTTTAGGTTTCCATTATGGTCTGGTCGCTTAATGTTTGTATTTCTTTCCCTTTGGTGTCTTTTATGGATGGAGTAAGTTAATGGTATCAATTCCTGATCTTTGTTTTACTTCTACTTTGCAGGTAACGAGGACATACATAAAATCACGGTTAAGTTCGATTTTGGGCCGAATCGGATTATTTGCCTTGGAGTTACCTGCCCTTGAGCATGAAAAAATACGTTGTGACCACGATAGCAACTTTATTTTTATTCAGATCAGCTTCAAACTTGCAGGTAACGAGTCCAGGCACAAAATACCGGTTAAGTTCGATTTTGGGCCGAATCGGAATATTGACCTCGGAGTTACGTGACCTTGAGCGACAAAAAATTTGCCCATAGACTTATCATAGGGAAAATGTTGTGACTACGATAGCGACTTGAATTTTTTCAGATCAGCTTCAAACTTGCAGGGAACGAGGACAGACATAAAATCTCGGTTAAGTTAGATTTTGGGCCGAATCGGATTATTTGCCTTGGAGTTACCTGCCCTTGAGCATAAAAAAATACGTTGTGACCACGAAAGCAACTTTATTTTTATTCAGATCAGCTTCAAACTTGCAGGTAACGTGGACAGGCATAAAATCTCAGTTAAGTTCGAATCGGAATATTGACCTCGGAGTTACATGACCTTGAGTGACAAAAAATTTGCCCATAGACTTTACATAGGAAAAATGTTGTGACTACGATAGCGACTTGAATTTTTTTCAGATCAGCTTCAAACTTGCAGGTAACGAGGACAGACATAAAATCTCGGTTAAGTTCGATTTTGGGCCGAATCGGAATATTTGCCTTGGAGTTACCTGCCCTTGAGCATAAAAAATACGTTGTGACCACGATAGCAACTTTATTTTTATTCATATCAGCTTCAAACTTGCGGGTAACGAGGACAGGCATAAAATCTCGGTTAAGTTCGATTTTGGGCCGAATCGGAATATTGACCTCGGAGTTACGTGACCTTGAGAGACAAAAAAATTTGCCCATAGACTCAACGTAGGGAAAATGTTGTGACAGAAATAGCGTCTTGAATTTTTAGCTCACCTGAGCCAAAGGCTCCAGTGAGCCGATAGTATACCAAGGCTCCGGAGTCCGTCGTCTGTCGTCCGTCCATCCGTCGTCCACACTTTCAATGAAGCATATCTCAGAAGGCAGTCGACCAATCTTGTTTAAATTTTATGTGTAGCACCATTGGGCAAGGGGAAAGGCTGCATTAGGTTTTGGAGCTAGTCTGGTTCATTTGTTCCTTCATTCTTCTTTCTCTCCATATAGAGATAATAGACCAATGTTAAATTTTTAATCAAAGATTTCTCAGGAACTATAAAAGCTAGAAGCATCAAATTTGGTATTCAATAGAATAATGATGACTTATTTTGTGTAAGAGACATTGGGCTTTCTCAGCTTATTTGTTCATCTGTTCTTTCATTCTTCTTTCTCACCATTTTGACCAATGTTAAATTTTCGTCAAAGATTTCTCAGGAACTATAGAAGCTAGAAGTCTCAAACTTGGAATGCAATGCAATAATCATGACTTATCCTGTAAGGGTCAATGGGCTGGATTCTATTAGCAGATTTAGTAGTCAAGTCTGTGAATTGTTAAAACTTAAGTTCCTCAGGTGAGCGGTTTAGGCTCATTAAGCCTCTTGTTATTACGGACTTGTTGGACAATCGACTTGTTGTACTGCTATTAAAAATAATGCAACTCTCATATGTTATATGTGGGGCTTATATGAAACAGTAACAACCAGAAACCGATTCTTTAACAAACGAAGGACACGAGCATTTTGACATCATTACAAATGTTGCTGCACTAGAGTGGCGATAATTCGTGAGTATAAAGTGCTATAGGCGGGCAATACACAGAAATGTTTTCACAGAAATTCATAGGGAAAGTTCGGAGCAAATCGCCTCACAATATATGCAATATCAGGCTATATTTTGGGTGGGGGTACCCTGGTTCGAGTCTCCGGGAGCCATAGCCTGGGAGATTTCAGAATGACCATATTTGGTGGGTATAATGGCCGATAGGCGGGCAATACATGTACACAGAAATGTTTTCACGAAAATCCATGGGCGAAATTTTGAGAAAATCGCGTCACCGCATGTGGCGTATATACCTAAGCGCGAATCTACAGGTGGGGGTACCTAAGTTCGACGTTCTGGGGGCCATAGCCTGGGAGTTTTCAGAGTGACCATATTTTGTGGGCATAATGTACTATAGACGGGCAATATACAGAAATGTTTTAAAAAAAATCATTGGGAAAGTTCCGAGCAAATTGCCTCACAATAAATGCAATATCAGGCTATATTTTAGGTGTGGGTACCATGGTTCGAGTCTCCAGGAGCCATAGCCTGGGAGTTTTCAGAGTGACATTATTTGGTGGGTATAAGGGCCGATAGGCGGGCAATACAAAGAAATGTTTTCACGAAAATTCATTGGGGAAGTTTTGAGAAAATCGCGTCACCGCATGAGCCGTATATGCCTAAGCGCGAATCTACAGGTGGGGGTACCCAAGTTCGACGCTCCGATGGCCATAGCCTGGGAGTTTTCAGAGTTACTCTATTTTGTGGGTATAATGTACTATAGACGGGCAATACACAGACATGTTTTCAAACAAATTCATTGGGAAAGTTCCGAGCAAATCGCCTCACAATATGCAATATCAGGCTTTATTTTGAGTGGGGGTATCCTGGTTCGAGTGTCCGAGAGCCATAGCCTGGGAGTTTTCAGAGTGACCATATTTGGTGGATATAGGGGCCGATAGGCGGGCAATACAAAACATGTTTTCACGAAGATTCATTGGGGAAGTTTTGAGAAAATCGCGTCACTGCATGTGCCGTATATCATAGTGAATAAGCGCGAATCTACAGGTAGGGGGTACCAAAGTTCGACGCTCCGGAGGCCAAGCCTGGTAGATTTCAGAGTGACCATATTTTGAAACGGCTTAGAGGATCTAAGCCTGTCCAGGAACCGCGGTGCGAGGGCGGACCGTCCATGCTAATAAACCCTATTGGTTTCATTGGGCGACAGGGCTTGAGATGTAATTTCATCTCAATGTCGGGTAAAAGTCCCACAAAATTGAAAGCAACGTCTCCAAAATGACCTTTACAGTGTTGACGGGGACCTTAAACCTCAAATCAAACAAATAATGTTCTATAGACGGGCAATACACAGAAATGTTTTCAAAAATATTCATACGGAAAGTTCCGAGCAAATCGCCTCACAACATACATGTATGCAATATCAGGCTATATTTTGGGTGGGGGTACCCTGGAGTAGTATACAAAACGGGGGTTCTGGGACAACCCCCCCACCCCCACACTGTGGCCCCCCCGGTCGGCCCCACCGAGTGGGGATACCGAGGACAATTTCCCCCACTGTGGGGCCCACCCCCACCCCCACCCCTCGGCTCGACCCCACAGTGCTACCGGCTGCGAAGAGCTTCCTCGCTTCATCAAACATCTGGTAAGAGCGCATCCCTTGGCTGAAGAGTTGGTTGGGAATCCCCTCGATGGTGACCCCGACCTTGGCGATTTTCGGGTTATAGAAGACCTCTGTGTCGCGAGCGAAGGGCTGTTGCGCGGCTTCATCCTCAAAGAGCATCAGGATGCCCTTCATGCTGCGGGCGGGCACGTTGAGATTGATATTCCTGAGGGTGTCGCTCTTGTCTTTACCGATTTTGCGGTGCCGCAGTACCCTGTCATACAGGATCGAAATGCGGCTTCTATACTGGTTGTTGATCATTTGGGCCAGCTCTGGCAGGATGACCATGCCATACTCAAGATAGATGTTTCCAGTGTCGAAAGAGGCATCTCTGCCTGTGGCCTGGATCACACGGTTGTAGTCGTTGAACGTGAGCTCATACTCGAGCCGATCGCCCAGCGCGCTCTGGTAGAATGGCATATGGCTCTCGAGCAGCTCGAAGTCTAGTTGGATGTAGAAACGATTGCCGAAAACATCGGCGACGGCTTTGTCCGCTAGAACGTCCTCGTCTTTGTTCCCAGCATTGATTCGGATCCTCGTTGTATTTCGGTTATCCGACGTATCAATACTTTGGTACTGGCCATTTTTCCTGTCTGAAGCCGTCCTCCAGAGATCGCGGTAGCAGTGGTACACATCAGTGGCTCGGACTAACCCTGTCTCCAACAAATTTCCAAGGTCCCCATGGTGTTCGAGCCATTGACATTCGACTGTGGGTAGAGAGAGAGAGAGAGAGAGAGAGAGAGAGAGAGAGAGAGAGAGAGAGAGAGAGAGAGAGAGAGAGAGAGAGAGAGAGAGAGAGAGAGAGAGAGAATATCAGGAAAGTTACGTATGAGTATACACGGTACTGATGGCATTGTGTCTACAGGGCTGTTATTGTACATTTCATCAACGGACTCGTCACACACGTTAAAGTGGCGTTGTATACACTCAACGCGCGGTTGCAGGAAGCGTCCCGCAAACGTCCGACCGAAGCCCTTGGGAAAAAAAAGGTACGTGCATATAGCATACACAGCATGCCTCAAACTTACACTGAACAAGTCCTTAACGTAATCTACGCGCTTGTGACGCATGTGAAACATATAACGTACAGGGTGTCCAAAAAGTAAGTTAACAGTTTTGACGAGATTTTAATACATCATAACGTTGTGAAAGCGGTATAAAATTTCTCACAGACATAGCATATATCCTTAATTTTTTTCTTATAAAATTTCATACAAATCCATTAAAGCATAAAAAAATAACAAACAATAAACAAAAAATACCAAATTTGTCCAGTGACGTCAATTTAGTAATTTATGACGTTTTCCAGATGCCGCCCCTTTCGACGTTTTCCTTCCCGTACTCGCTGCTTGAAATTTTCAATTACTCTAGCACAAGTGCCAACACTTATCTTCTTGACTTCCCTGCGTATTTGTTTTAATAACATAGCAGTATCTGTGGGTCTGGGCTTGTAAACAACCGATTTAAGATAACCCCAAAGAAAGAAATCACAGGGGTTCAGGTCTGGACTGTGCGCAGGCCAAGTTACGCCGCATTGTTTCACTTCGGGATATCGTCTGGAAATTACCCGCTCATCAAATGTGTCATGTAACATATCTAACACTTTGTTAGCCGTATGTGGTGTTGCTCCATCTTGCATAAACCATTCACTGTTAATGTCAGTTGATCGTTTCCGCAATTCCGGTAAAAACTTGTTGTTTAATAGCGACATGTAGCGGTCTGAATTAACAGTATCGCTAAACACATACGGTCCAATGATTCCCCTGGATGACATAGCACACCAAACTGTAATTTTATCGCTATGGAGTGGCCTTTCTGCTATTTGGTGGGGCTGTTCATTTGCCCAAAATCTCATGTTCTGTTTGCAAACATGTCCTGATAAAAGGAAATGTGACTCATCGCTAAACCACACATCATTAAAAGCATCGGCGTAAGTGTCAATAACGTCTGATGCCCAGTTACAAAATGATAGCCTTTCCACTTGATCCGTTATATTTAAGCTCTGCATAATTTGTATTTTATATGGATAAAGTTCTAAATCTTTTCTTATTATGTTATGAACGGATGATTTGGGGATACCTGTCTCCGAGGATGTACGCCGAATTGAGTTTTCAGGACTGTCTTGCATAAGTTCTTGAAGCGTGCTCACATTTTCATCACTTCTACTGGTCTTCGGCCGTCCCGACTTTTGCGCGTCTTTCACCGATCCCGTTTCTTCAAATTTTCTGATAGTCTTGTAGATATTTAGTCGACTTACAGTATCACCATTAAATGAATATTTAAATTTTCTTTGAACATCTGTAGCGCTTTTAGTTTCGTAAAAGTTCTTTACAATGAAAATACGCTGGGCTAACGTCAAACGCGCCATCTTGGAAAAAACAAGATTTTAAATGACGTCATTTTGCGACAACGTCAATTATTTTGGCGCGTTTTAATTATGTCGTATAAAAACTTTAGGATATGTGCGTTAATTTGGAATATTGTTCATCAAAATAGCTTTAAAATTAAAAAAGTTATGACGGTTAAAACTGTTAACTTACTTTTTGGACACCCTGTATATATAACGTATGAGGCATACACCCTGACTCCTGAACATAGAAACTGGGGGCCGACACGCAGACTGGGTTTCAGCGATTACACAAAAAGTACGCAACGCTCGGTAACGAGTTAGTAGCGAGTTACCAGTCTAATTCTAACGTTTATTTATTTATTTGAATTCTGCCATTTTTTTTCAAAACGCCCGACATACGCGTAGCTCAAATCTGTGGAAGTCCCGTAAGTTCAAACTGAAAATGCGATATTTTGCCAGTACGAATTATACCCATATTGGACGTAATGTCACACGCCCTATTGTTTCACGCGAGCAATAACCACTTCTATATATTGTGCCTAATGCCTAGGTCACATAGCCCGGCCGATGAGGTTTCGATGAGCGAGCGATGCGACTTTCGCCAAACACCGGTCGGAATCCCGTGGTCACCGGCTGGCGTTTGGGGCTTAAAACCGCATCGGTGGGCAGCTCGGCGAAATTTAACTTCGGAGTTAAAATTCGACGGGCTCTCACCGAGCTCCCTCATAGCAGCCCCATCCTTACCACACCGGAATACGCATCAGCCGGTGAACGGCTGAGTATCGGCCGGTGTCCCGTGCATCTGAGGCCACCAGAGGACAAGCTTTTGTGAACGGACACCGACCGAGTTTCGCCGAGGTCCGACCGATGTGGGACCGAGCCTTGGAAAATAAAGTACCGGTGGGTGACCGATGTAAGGGACAGTGGCCGAAGCTCGGCAGGACATCGGCCGGATATCGCTGCTTGCATACAGACCGCTTGCTCCAGTCCGTGTACAACATTCAGCTAGTTGTGTTTACACCAGCAACATCTCACACGAGCAACATCAGGATTTCAATGTGTACTCCCTCTTTTGACAGACTTTAAGGATATCGGCCGGGCAGTGTTCAAAGACCGTTTACAACCCTTCCGGTGATCGCACGGTGTCCTGTAACCTGCTCGGGTACCGGCCGTATACCCCCGATGTCCGAACGACCACCGGCCGGTAGTTGCTACCAAATAGGCCGAAAAATTTTTCCCTGTTAAGACAGACTCCGTACGGTCATCGACCGGTGTTTGGTCGGTCGCCTGTAGATTTCCGGACGGAGGCCGTTCACGTTGCCGAGCTATACCTCCGATGAGGAGAACTCGGCGACACCCCAAAAATCTACCGAGCTCCACCGATGCCGGACATCGGTCGGGCTATGTGACCTAGGCTTAACATGTCAGAATGTCTGTGGAAGAAAATTTAGATTTTGCAATTTTCACCAAATGATCTCAGCCTTTCCTGAGACGGTCAGGTCTAAAACTCTCCCATAGTGCTGTATGGGTTAAAATGAGTATTAACAGCAAGAAAATAATCAAAGCGCCAAAAGGCACTGAAATGACAGATTCTGTGAAAAATTCAGATCTACTTTCTTTAGTGATAAGTACAATGGCGCTGGAGTGCTGATTTTAGTTTGGTTCACAAAATTGAAGTTAATCGGCTGTTATACACTTTCACCATCATTTTACTTGCACATTATAGATACTACAACATGCAAATGACTACCCAGCAGGCACACGTCGCTAGGGCAACGTCCAATCAACGTCGATGCAACGTCGTTACGTTGCACCGACGTTGATGTGACGTCACAATTACGTCATGTGCCTGCTGGGATAGTTGCCAGTTTTATGACAACACAAAGCGTAGACGCAACTTTCTTGTAAAAGCTTACACTTGTTGACTGAGATGTGTTTCGCGGCTCAGTCAAGAACCTGCCTTATGTCGTGCGCTACAATAAAGGAAAACACTTTTTGTGCGATGTTTGAAGTTTTGCGGCATGTGACTAATTATTTATCACAACATTGTGCTTACATATTCAGTTATTCAGACCTACAACAGAATTGGACAGTGATAACTGTTAGGAGTATATTATTGCTGGCTTGCTACCGTACGGTGAAGTTTCTAGCGTCACGTACTTCGCATTTAATTAGGTCATGTAAGTGTTATGAGTTTGTACCCTTCCAGCCCTTTATAGCCAAGTACAGATACCTACAGATGCAAACAGTGTAGAACCTGGTGAGATGGCTCATAATGATACATCGCATTCTTTTCTACATGGTTTGACATGCTGTTGACACCCAATTTACATGTGTAGAATGGACGCGTACAAATTCAGTAACTGAAGAGTGAACTTGAGAAACTCGTGGTTGGCAGGGGTAAAATCTTAACCTGGCCATTTTGAAATGTAGCAGAGGCCATTTCATCTTCTTTTTTTCCCCTTTTTTCTCTTAAATTGCGACACAATTTTCATATTTCTTACGATTCATCTGCAGGCAGCTGATTCAAATGAAATCCAATCACTGAAAAATAAGACAAAAATGTAAATTCGCCTGCTTCATGTTTTGTATGGCGCTTTTAAGATAACTAACACGTTCATTGTTGGTTTTACGAAAGACACGTGTCGTTGATCTTTCATGGAACTTTTTCAACTACAGTTGTCGCCAAACCCGTCGCATGATGCAGCTGAATCGTAAGATAAAATCATCAAGTCGTCTGCTTCAAAAGTTTGTATTACGCTTACAGGATAACTAATACGCTTGTACAATTTTGAGTACTGCGCCAAACCGGACTACATTTTGTGCGGACTCATATTTCTATGGCTGTCAAAGCCGGAAGAACTGAAGCCTGAATTACTTTTAACGTGTAGCACAGCAAGAATAGACAGATAGAATCTGCCATTAAAAATTCGATGATTCAGATTTTCTGAACGGAGATTAGATGTACATTCATATGGACTCCTAGTGATCTATATACTGACGTCTACAGGACGTTTTGATTTTCAACTTTGAATTCGTAATTACTTTGGCTTTTGCCTTGATTTCTGAAATGTATCGCGTTAGTTTTAGAAAAGTTACTTTTAAACGCCATTTTCTATACCAGACATAATTGGGTCGACCCAAATTTACTAAATGGCCAAACGGAATTCATGCAGTTGTCCACGTGACCATCACTGATTTGGGAAAACCAATATTATGTTTTATTAATGGAACTTGAAACGTTGCGCTATTTTTATCGATGCAACAAGAGCTATCTATAGTCTTGACAGGAATCGTGTGCTGGATAATACCCAGATCAGACGCCGCGGAATGTGGCGTCTGATCAGCAGGTTGCACAGGAACTTCACTGTTTGCTTAAACAGTGGCATTTGAGGGTTAAACGACATAGTATAAGAATGCCAGGTTGCTCACGTAATGAAAGCAAACACACTATAAATCCAGGCTACATTGTCACGTGACGTCTTTCGGAACATTCTATTTATAAAATTGTTACACAAATGTATGCCAAGTCGAGTAAAAATAGACTTTTCGCACTCCTGCTAAGAACTTAATTTTAGAACCCTGAAATGTTTAAGTATAAAAATGAGTAGCCCAGACTTTATAGGTGGTACCGTTATTAGACATACAGCGTAGACCAAGATCGGATATACAGTACATTGCTTCTGATCAGGTCGGCACTGTTCGCCATATGTATGCAACAACAGTTTTGAACATGATTCAGGGCCGTACGCAGATTCTGAAAAGTTGAGGATGCGAATTTCAGGATTATTGCAGAGGGTGAAAAACTGTATGAATCTGAAATAATTTCCAAAAGATGGGAGGGGGCAGCGTAAGAAGAAAATGCTGGACTGTGCTCGTTTTTTTTAATTTAAGGTTTAACGTCCCCGTCAACACAGTATAGGTCATTTGGAGACGTTACTTCCAATGTTACGGGACTTCCAGCTTTGCGTGGAAGCATCATGCGGCCCATCTATTTATTCAAGCCCTGATGGGCGGGGGCGGGTGGACTGTGCTCGTACACTTGGGCACTGGCAAACCGAATCTACATAATCAGACGCCACATAAAGCGATGTCTGATCAGCTCTACTGTGTTTGCTTAAAGTTAAACGAAGAGTTCGATTCTCAGCTCAGGACTATTTCCCAAACCTGCAATCAGAGACGATCGACCAACCAGTACTCTCAGTGCTTTGATTTTTATAAAAGAGCCAATTTGGAATCGACGGCAAAACTGTTAAAGTGCAGAATAAATATAAGCTAATTGTTTTATTCCGCTGTATAGGCAGGGGCCAACAGATTTTTTTTTCGAAAATGAGTACCTGGAAAGTAGGACATTTTTTGATGATTTACCTTTGAAGATGAATCTATGCTGCATATGAAACCACTGTATGGACAACATAACGTCGTCACAGATAAAGTATGGTAGCCAGTAAATGCAATATTCTTGTAATAGTCTCACAAATCCGATATTATCTCAATTATGGGCTAACATATTGAAATAAAAATAGCGTTCAGGGGTTGAAATATGTCCGTTCTATTGATTAATCATAGTCCCTTATAATTTTGATGACATATGTTTTAGCCTGACGCAATCAAAATTGTGTACTCTACGTAACAAGAAAAAATTAAAGTTTTCTTTAGTCTCATTTGTATTTGAGATGACTAAACAAGATCATCTCCCCATAAACAATTGATAACTGTTCTAAGATCACATTATCGCCAAAAGCGGTGAGATTTCTTTCTAATATGGCTGCAATTTGGACAGGGCATGTTAACCTATTTTTGGGAACAATTCCGTAAACTTTAAATGGCCGTGCTATAATTGCGTACGTATACAGTGGCACGTCAATTCGTCAACGTCATAAGGCAGTTTTATTTCCCGTGCAAAATAGGGACTTTGAGCGGCATTGAATTTGACATGACTTGCTAAGAAAAGAATTCGCTTGAAAAGAGCCGGGTTCAGATTTGTAATACGAAGAACCACTGACATAGAAAAGTTTATGCAGTGTAGGTTATTACCAAATGACCAATTTTAATGTAAATTCTGTATACAATAAAACGTGAGATAGAGATATAATAAAATGTGGAGTCCCGCAGGGATCTATTTTAGGACCATTGCTATTTTTTATATTTATAAATGATTTACCACTGTCATTTTTCTCATGCATACGTTTCATTTGTTTATACCCATATTTTGTTTGTTGATATTGTATGATTAATGGAGGGTCTCGTGGAAGATCGGTCGTCTACTTAAACAAGCAACCCTCTCTAAATAAAGCGGCTTAAGATTATTGAATTAAGATTAAGGAACTTACTTATTACTCACTCACTCACTCTTATAATTCGTTTTCATTAAAACTTTATGGCAACTGGTTTCAGGTATGTATTCATATAAAACAATACTTTATGTCAAATTTCTGTAATCCGGTTTCCATGTTGCTTAGCAGATATTGGATTAGATGTCTTTCTATCAAAATACCGTTGCAACCAATATCCCTTTCGAAATGAAGTTCTAACACAAACTTTTTTTTTTTTTTTTTTCAAAATAACTAATTTAATAGTTTCACTTACTCACAGTCGTAGCTTTACGAACCAGGATTGCAAATAGATCTAAAATATATTGGTATCTCTTAAACAGATTTTTATGTATTGTAAAGATGACGAAAAACCTATAGCTAGGACAGAAATATTATTGAATGGCATTTTTGTGTTACAGTACATGGTTATTTGGCGTAAAAATCGTGCAATTGTTGTATAGCGTATAGACAAGTAAAACTTAATGGTTGGCTGATTTCAAAGTGAACTGAAGTGGACAGTCTTGTACATTGTAGTGCAACGAATTTTATAGATAAGATAATTTATTAATGCATTAAGCCATATGGCCCATGAGCATATATACAATCAACAATCATACAATGATATGCAGGATAGCAACACAGTTCGTTGAAACGTATTCTCATGCATTCCATTAAGGACACATATCTATCCAGGTTTTTTTTTTTATTTCATCACGAAAACACACCTATATAATTTTGACCCCCTTGAACCCCACTTTTATATAGTAAAACTGGGGTTTCTGGGGTATACCTTATTTTTCTTATTTCTGCTCCAAAGTATAGATCGTGGGTACTCGTTAGAATCGCCTCGACGAGGCGGTTCAAACAAGTGCCCACAATCTATATTTTGAACAGAAATAAGAAAAATATCACAATTTTTCATCTTAAAATTTTCATTTTTTTTTCAGCGATAAAGGTGGCAATGTATTTGTATAGGCATGTTTGCGTAATGAGTTTGACGTTTGTAAAATAACTTCTAATACAGATTTGGATGAGAATGTTTTCTCTGTTTTCTTTTTCTGGATGTTTATATCACAATTGACTGTTCTGTTTTAGGTTAAAGCATATACTATCTTTGAAGTGTAATTCTTTCCTTTCTAATTTTCGTGTAACAACCAAAAACAAATAAACTATTTAAACATGAAAGCTGAACAAAAAAAAAACAAAACAAAAAAAAAAAACGAGTACTAAACAAACTTTCGTCTCCTCTTCGAAGAACATATAACAATTACAACATATTAAGCAAAATAAACGGGCCTCCGTGGCCTAGTGGATAAGAGCGCTGACTCTTAGTCATTAGGTCTCTCACCGCCGTAGGTTCGAGCCTCGCTCGGGCCACGTGTGAGACGCCAAGTTCTGCAACGGAAGGTCAGGTGGTTTTTCTCCGGGTACTCCGGTTTTCGCCCACCTCTGATTAACGATCGGCTCGATATGAGTGAAATAATCTTGAAAGGGCCGTAAAACCCAAACCAAAAAAAAAAAAAAAAAAAAATTAAGCAAAATAAATGCCATTTATAATCCTGTTTGCGTTATTTAAAACATTTACAACACGCTGAAGTCACTTTAGTAATTCTAATAACAAAACGGCTTTCCATACAAAAAAAACAACAACAACAACAACAAAAAAAACAAACATTTTAATGTCAATTCGCAATCCGCAACGGATGTCCATACAGCGGTTTTGAATTACCTATAGTTTAAGCATTTTATATGCGAAAAAATCAGCTGTCCTACTTTCCAGGTAAGAATCAATGGCTTTTAATCGAAATAGGCAAAATGGGGCACAGCCTGGTAGTAAGTTCGTCTTGTTCCATTACTACATGTATAACTCACCTGTGCGACATAGTGAATTTTTCACATCTCCAAAACGGCTACTTTTCTGATGAAAGTCCGTGATATTTTTCTTTTTCTTATAAATTCTCAAAACATCGGTTGCGGGTGCTCGTTAGAATGAGGCGGTTCTAACGAGTACCCAAAACCTATGTCTTGGAGCAGAAATAAGAATAATAAAGTATACCCCCGTAAACCCCAGTTTTCTCTATATAAAGTGGGGTTTATGGGAGTAGGGTAAATTTGCAACACACAACATGATGTCGCTCGTGGGAGCAGTCGTTCGCCGGAACAAAGTGTCCGTGGTGGGGACACTGGAAATTAGCAGTTGTAGATACAGAAAACCATAAAATTTGGGTTATCTTTGCATATTAATTTAAATGTATCTTGTTCTATTCTCTTCATTTGGGTCAAGCGAATAACAGTCGTCGTTTATTAAAAGTTATTTATTTTTATGACTGTTATGAAATTTTATAACGCCTCGCATTTTTGTTGAATAGTTGGCGTGTCATACTAAGTTATTTATAAGACTTTCAAGGGGCGTAACAAATCAAAACAAACAAAAAAAAAAATCAACACTCTGCATATTTTGCAATAGTTTGGTTAATCACTTTAATTTTGATTAAAGGATTTCAATTAAAAAAAAAACAACATAAAAATATGCCTAACATAAAGTTTTATGAATCTATTCCAGTTTGTATTGGTGACAAAATATTTGCTGGTAATAAACCTTTTCATAGTGGAAATTATTTTGATACTAATAGTAAGTTGCGGTCCTCCGCGAACGGTGGGGTAGCCCCTATGTGCTTTTAGCGCCCGGTTACCTTACAAAATCTATCAAGTCAAGTCCGCGAACGGTCCCGCTAGGAGGGAACTAAAACTGACAGCACTCGGATACCAAGGGGAGATAAACGCGATTTCTTTGCTCAATCTAATGTCACAGGAAATGAGGGACGCGGGTTTTCAATTTCTTTGAGAAAACAAACTACCTGGACAAAATATAGGGGAAAGCTAAGGGCGCAGACTAAATTTATTGCACTGTTACGAGAGACACACCCCGTACGAGGTTACACACTAACATGCCTGAAACCAAAACCGTTACAGACCCGATTTCAGAAACAATAAATGATTTAACCGCACCTTAGACGCTACCAACCAAAAAGGAGCGTAGTGATCAAAGGGCGGCCGTCTCACGGCAAACAGGGGAACAAAGTCAACGGTAGGCACTGTGGTTTGCGGCCTCGGCTTTGCACTTAGGAGTGCCTAACGGTGACAGCGATCCCTGGATCACTGTGAGAAGACCATAACAGAACGGGGCATGGACCCACCACAAGGAAAATCCATAGCCCCGACCCACCCTCCAAAGGGGTGTGGCAAGCGAGAGGTTAAGACGAGGTGTAGCGTTGTGGTTGCGGCCCACTGGCTTTGCACTTATGAGCGCTGCACCAAAATCCTAGCTGATCGGGAGCCACACTGCCCGAAATAGGATCACACGAGAACACTCCGGAACTGGGCATGGATCCATCACAAGGAAAATCCATCGCCCGGCCTCTCCGGAGGGGGGAAGGCAAACGGGAAATCAGGACAAGATGTAACGCTGGGGTTTGCGGTCTTAGGACTTTGGCACTGAGCAGCGTTGCGTCAAAATCCTGGCTGATCCAGAGCCACACAACCCAAAGGAGAACGGCACACCAACACACTAGCAAACAAAAGGCTCTCCTTCAGGAATGCACATAGATTAGTGGGACATAAATAAGAAACAATAGGCCTTATCACATCTCTTTGTTTTTCTTTTTTTTCGCTTTCGAATAAAGGATGTACATTATAAGGTTACCCAAACGGAATGATCTGGGGGCCACAAAAGGACCCTTTTAAAAACACCTGACTAGCAGAAAAATCACAGGAAGGCTCTCTCTAAGCACACATGGTATTGCTTCTGTCCCTCTCTTGACAAATGAATACGGTCCCTATAATAGTGCCTGTGGAGGCGGCCATCGCTGTCCCAACTTTGCCTTCGGAAAATATGAAACGCTGTCCCACAAGTCAACATCATAGCTCGCCACGCGCATACCACCATGGCCGAAAAACCGAACCTCGCCTGGTACATCAAACAGCCCTCGGTACTGCCCTTGTCGTTTAACATAAGAATCACCAAAAAAACAGCAAATCGCGCCATGACCGTAATTAAAACGGACGGTCAAGACGACTATATATTTATACAGATAAGGGAAATAAACTAACTAACTAGGGCATGACTTAGCGCGACCCTGAAGGAGGGCATCAACACACAACCACCCACGCAAAACTAAAACAACATACATCCACCCACGCAATGCTCAATTAGGTAGTTAAAGCGATAGTTGTAGAATAGTTGTAGAGTAGGAATCCCGTAGAGAGGATAGTATAGGAAAAGAGAGATAAAAAATCTGGAGATAGAAGAAGAAGAAGAAGAGTTTAGTTCCCAAAAAGCGATTTCAAACATTGTTAACTGTAAATATGACACATAAAAACAAGATCGCATAGGAGTGCTCGACTGCGCACATGCGCAGGCGGACGCTTGTATGCGACCTACATGATTATATGAATTTGTACTAACTGCATTGCTAACAAGATCGGCACACGATATCTCGGGCCCTCAAACGACTAGGTAGGAATACAATTCCTCCTATGGTGCCTTCCTTCACGTAGGATGCGATAATGACATGTAAACATGGCGACTCAGAATGACCCACTTACGGTCCCACAGAATATGACATCCTACGTGGAGGAGGGCACCACATTTTCCTAACTTTAACAAAAAAATGCAGAAAAGGAGATTGACCTACTTCCACATCCTCCGCGATAGAGGTCACCCACAAACTAAAATAAACACGAACTTGGGCCCGAGACGGCGGAGGCCGTCACACTATACTATATGTTGTATGTACAGAATAAACAAAAATCACAAAATATAATCTATAAGCACAACCTTGCAGGTACAAAAACTGTCCTACCCAGCATAAGAGAGCGGGTGGGCTTGCCCCAAAACGGACAACACCATCTTTAAAGCACAAGAAAAACAAACACGACAGGTCCGTGGCGGGGCGA
This sequence comes from Lucinisca nassula, assembly GCA_963580285.1. Taxonomy (NCBI): domain Eukaryota; kingdom Metazoa; phylum Mollusca; class Bivalvia; order Lucinida; family Lucinidae; genus Lucinisca; species Lucinisca nassula. Next base: position 123,754,260 of record OY757020.1, read on the forward strand.
GCACATCCGCCCGCATATATACTCAATAAGCTGGGTGCACAGACCAAATAATGTAAAAATGTACATACGTTACAACAATATGCAAAAATCAAACAAAAAAAAAAAATAAAAAACAAAAATACCAATATCAAAATTGATACAAAAAGCGTAGACGACATCCATAGACATGGTGCTGGCGTGAGGGTGTAGATGCGGCTGAAACTACAAGCTAGAAGAAAGAAATGGATGGACTCTACAATTTTGTGGTGCAAATAAGCACCATAAAATGGCTAAAAAACTTTGTCTCGAATCCCCTGATTGAATATAAGGTGCATAACACGTAACATGGAAACGTGTATAGCAATCTTTAGAAACGTCTTCCAAATCGCAATGAAACTTTCAAACAAAATTAACTGCTAAACGATCCCCTTAATGATAAGTTCAAACTCGGAGCCTACCCTGTTACACAAAACAACCCACACCCCTTTGCTGCAAACCGCAAAAACCCAAGGCACAGCACTGCTATAACTTAAACGCAGTGCAATCACGCAGCCAAACCTTTAGGGTGGAGTTCCAAATTACTACAACTAAACTATGTGGCACAAAAACAAAGGCTCACATTGGAACTGTGCAACATATCCACAGCCCTTGAAATATGAAGCACGCCTAGCCCAGAAACTCCTACATTTAAAGATGCCCTTTAGCGACAGGACACATTTACTCCTGAAGCAAACGGGAAGACAAAATATAAGCCCCACCGAGACCTGGAAAGGTCACGGCACCGTTTCACAAACCTCTCAGGACGGAGCTCGGCGATTGGCTACAGGGCAAGGGGATGCCCGTGGGCTCGGAGACACCTGAGACGTGAGACGACAAACATGGACGGACGGGGCTGGAGCCGAGCGATGGTCTCCCTGTTCACCGGCAACGGGGAATAGGGGTACCACCGAACGGCTACAGTGTAGTGCCAGCATGGATTCGTTCCCTGGGACCCCACCAGCTGACGACCCGCGACACGGGGAAACTGGAAAACAACAACAATCCGCGAATGAAGTCACCTAACTCCCAATCGGCTAGCTGATAACTGTCAAGCAGACAGGAAACAGCATATTGGCAGCCTAGGGAAAAGAGCAGTACCTCCAACTAATCCCAGCTGGCGAACTGGGGGTAGCCCCTATGTGCTCTTGGCGCCCGGTTACCTTAAAAACATCCGTCAGTCATCTATTTATTTTGCATCAGGACAAAGAAGAAGAACAACGTTGAATTCGAAGGAATGTTTTTTATTGTATCGTGATCCCAAATGAATATCAAAGGAGTCAGTAAAATGTCCATTTAAAGAAGCATTTAACCCAGCTAATTAAAAATCAATTAGTCCTTACAAAAGAAACATTCTGACTAAAAGACAAAAATTATTCTTTTGTGGAATCAGGCTACAAACCGCATACAAATCCATGCACTTTCCACTTGTCTGGAGCAAAATAATCCGTAAACAAAATTTGCCGCATGACGTTAAATTAAACTGGAAATTTCTTCTGACGTAACGTCAACTTTCAACGTCATTTTCCACGTTTTACGCTGATACTCGTAACCGCTGATACTCGTTTTCAGCATTTCTTTTAGGGCTACTGATGAGGCCTTGATGGCCGAAACAAGCTTGTCTGGCCTAAACAACAAATGGATTCTGCTATTTTCGGTTTTGAATGCGTTCATGGTTCATGGTTCTCAAAGGTCATCCCTTTTAGCCTTATTTAATACACATGATTTAAAGCAAACTAGACATTTGAACAATTTCCTGCAATTGTTTTTAGCGATTGGTGGATTCCATACATGGACTACTTTAAAAGATTGTTTCCAGCAAGGACAATTTATATAGGTATGTTTAATAGACTGTTCCCACCAAGGACACTTTCTGTAGGTATGTTTTATAGACTGTTCCAAGCACAGACACTCCTGTAGGTATGTTTATAGACTGTTCCCAGCCCGGACAATTATATAGGTATGTTAAATAGACTGTTCCCACCAAGGACACTTTTATGGTTAGTAGACATTTTCCAGCACGGACACTTTCTAAAGCTATCATTAAAAGACTGGTCCTAGCATGGACACTTTCTGTAGGTATATTTAAAAGACTGTTCCCACCACGGACACTTTCTGTAGTACGCTTCATAGTCTGTTCCCAGCAAGGACACTTTCTGTAGCTATGTTTAACAGACTGTTCCCATCAAGGACACTTTCTGTAGGTATGTTTAATATATTGTTCCCAGCACGGAAACTTCTGTTGGTATGTTTAATAGACTGTATCCAACAAGGACACTTTCTATTCGGTTGTTTAATAAGAAGTTCCCACCAAGCACACTTTCTGTAGCTATGTTTAATAGACTGTTCCCAGCATGGACACTTTTTGTAGCTATGTTTAATAGGCTGTTTCCAGCACGGACACTTCTGTATATATGTTTAATAGACTGTTTCCAACAAGGTCTCTTTCTATACGTATGTTTAATAAACTGTTCCCACCAAGGACACTTTATGTAGCTATGTTTAATAGAATGTTCCCATAAAGGACACATTCTGTAGCCATTTTTAACAGACTGTTCCCACTAAGGACACTTTTTGTAGCTATGTTTAATAGGCTGTTTCCAGCACGGACACTTCTACATATATGTTTAATAGACTGTTTCCAACAAGGACTCTTTCTATACGTATGTTTAATAAACTGTTCCCACCAAGGACACTTTCTGTAGCTATGTTTAATAGAATGTCCCCACCAAGGACACTTTCTGTAACCGTTTTTAACAGACTGTTCCCACCAAGGACACTTCATGTAGCTATGTTTAATAGACTGTTCCCAGCATGGACACTTTTTGTAGTTATGTTTAATAGAATGTTCCCACCAAGGACACTTTCTGTAGACATTTTTAACAGACTGTTCCCACCAAGGACACTTCATGTAGCTATGTTTAATAGACTGTTCCCAGCATGGACACTTCATGTAGCTATGTTTAATAGACTGTTCCCAGCATGGACACATTTTGTAGCTATGTTTAATAGAATGTTCCCACCAAGGACACTTTCTGTAGCCGTTTATAACAGACTGTTGCCACCAAGGACACTTCATGTAGCTATGTTTAATAGACTGTTCCGAGCATGGACACTTTTTGTAGCTATGTTTAATAGAATGTTCCCACCAAGGAACTTTTCTGTAGCCGTTTTTAACAGACTATTCCCACCAAGGACACTTCATGTAGCTATGTTTAATAGACTGTTCCCAGCATGGACACTTTTTGTAGTTATGTTTAATAGAATGTTCCCACCAAGGACACTTTCTGTAGACATTTTTAACAGACTGTTCCCACCAAGGACACTTCATGTAGCTATGTTTAATAGACTGTTTCCAGCATGGACACTTCATGTAGCTATGTTTAATAGACTGTTCCCAGCATGGACACTTTTTGTAGCTATGTTTAATAGAATGTTCCCACCACGGACACTTTCTATAGCCGTTTTTAACAGACTGTTCCCACCAAGGACACTTCATGTAGCTATGTTTAATAGACTGTTCCCAGCATGGACACTTTTTGTAGCTATGTTTAATAGAATGTTCCCACCAAGGACACTTTCTGTAGCCATTTTTAACAGACTGATCCCACCAAGGACACTTCATGTAGCTATGTTTAATAGACTGTTCCCAGCATGGACACTTTTTGTAGCTATGTTTAATAGGCTGTTTCCAGCACGGACACTTCTGTATATATGTTTAATAGACTGTTTCCAACAAGGACTCTTTCTAAACGTATGTTTAATAAACTGTTCCCACCAAGGACACTTTCTGTAGCTATGTTTAATAGAATGTACCCACCAAGGAACTTTTCTGTAGCCGTTTTTAACAGACTATTCCCACCAAGGACACTTCATGTAGCTATGTTTAATAGACTGTTCCCAGCATGGACACTTTTTGTAGTTATGTTTAATAGAATGTTCCCACCAAGGACACTTTCTGTAGACATTTTTAACAGACTGTTCCCACCAAGGACACTTCATGTAGCTATGTTTAATAGACTGTTTCCAGCATGGACACTTCATGTAGCTATGTTTAATAGACTGTTCCCAGCATGGACACTTTTTGTAGCTATGTTTAATAGAATGTTCCCACCAAGGACACTTTCTGTAGCCGTTTTTAACAGACTGTTCCCACCAAGGACACTTCATGTAGCTATGTTTAATAGACTGTTCCCAGCATGGACACTTTTTGTAGCTATGTTAAATAGAATGTTCCCACCAAGGACACTTTCTGTAGCCATTTTTAACAGACTGATCCCACCAAGGACACTTCATGTAGCTATGTTTAATAGACTGTTCCCAGCATGGACACTTTTTGTAGCTATGTTTAATAGGCTGTTTCCAGCACGGACACTTCTGTATATATGTTTAATAGACTGTTTCCAACAAGGACTCTTTCTATACGTATGCTTAATAAACTGTTCTCACCAAGGACACTTTCTGTAGCTATGTTTAATAGAATGTCCCCACCAAGGACACTTTCTGTAGCCGTTTTTAACAGACTGTTCCCACCAAGGACACTTCATGTAGCTATGTTTAATAGACTGTTCCCAGCATGGACACTTTTTGTAGTTATGTTTAATAGAATGTTCCCACCAATGACACATTCTGTAGACATTTTAACAGACTGTTCCCACCAAGGACACTTCATGTAGCTATGTTTAATAGACTGTTCCCGGCATGGACACTTCATGTAGCTATGTTTAATAGACTGTTCCCAGCATGGACACTTTTTGTAGCTATGTTTACTAGAATGTTCCCACCAAGGACACTTTCTGTAGCCGTTTTTAACAGACTGTTCCCACCAAGGACACTTCATGTAGCTATGTTTAATAGACTGTTCCCAGCATGGACACTTTTTGTAGCTATGTTTAATAGAATGTTCCCACCAAGGACACTTTCTGTAGCCATTTTTAACAGACTGTTCCCACCAAGGACACTTCATGTAGCTATGTTTAATGGACTGTTCCCAGCATGGACACTTTTTGTAGCTATGTTTAACAGGCTGTTTCCAGCACGGACACTTCTGTATATATGTTTAATAGACTGTTTCCAACAAGGTCTCTTTCTATACGTATGTTTAATAAACTGTTCCCACCAAGGACACTTTGTGTAGCTATGTTTAATAGAATGTTCCCACCAAGGACACTTTCTGTAGCAATTTTTAACAAACTGTTCCCACTAAGGACACTTTTTGTAGCTATGTTTAATAGGCTGTTTCCAGCACGGACACTTCTGTATATATTTTAATAGACTGTTTCCAACAAGGACTCTTTCTATACGTATGTTTAATAAACTGTTCCCACCAAGGACACTTTCTGTAGCTATGTTTAATAGAATGTCCCCACCAAGGACACTTTCTGTAGCCGTTTTTAACAGACTGTTCCCACCAAGGACACTTCATGTAGCTATGTTTAATAGACTGTTCCCAGCATGGACACTTTTTGTTGTTATGTTTAATAGAATGTTCCCACCAAGGACACTTTCTGGAGACATTTTTAACAGACTGTTCCCACCAAGGACACTTCATGTAGCTATGTTTAATAGACTGTTCCCAGCATGGACTCTTCATGTAGCTATGTTTAATAGACTGTTCCCAGCATGGACACTTTTTGTAGCTATGTTTAGTAGAATGTTCCCACCAAGGACACTTTCTGTAGCCGTTTTTAACAGACTGTTCCCACCAAGGACACTTCATGTAGCTATGTTTAATAGACTGTTCCCAGCATGGACACTTTTTGTAGCTATGTTTAATGGAATGTTCCCACCAAGGACACTTTCTGTAGCCATTTTTAACAGACTGTTCCCACAAAGGACACTTCATGTAGCTATGTTTAATAGACTGTTCCAAGCATGGACACTTTTTGTAGCTATGTTTAATAGGCTGTTTCCAGCACGGACACTTCTGTATATATGTTTAATAGACTGTTTCCAACAAGGACTCTTTCTATACGTATGTTTAATAAACTGTTCCCACCAAGGACACTTTCTGTAGCTATGTTTAATAGAATGTTCCCACCAAGGACACTTTCTGTAGCCGTTTTTAACAGACTGTTCCCACCAAGGACACTTCATGTAGCTATGTTTAATAAACTGTTCCCAGCATGTACACTTTTTGTAGCTATGTTTAATAGAATGTTCCCACCAAGGACACTTTCTGTAGCCATTTTTAACAGACTGTTCCCACAAAGGACACTTCATGTAGCTATGTTTAATAGACTGTTCCCAGCATGGACACTTTTTTGTAGCTATGTTTTAATAGGCTGTTTCCAGCAAGGACACTTCTGTATATATGTTTAATAGACTGTTTCCAACAAGGTCTCTTTCAATAAGTATGTTTAATAAACTGTTCCCGCCAAGGACACCTTCTGTAGCTATGTTTAATAGAATGTCCCCGCCAAGGACACTTTCTGTAGCCGTTTTTAACAGACTTTCCCACCAAGGACACTTCATGTAGCTATGTTTAATAGACTGTTCCCAGCATGGACACTTTTTGTAGCTATGTTTAATAGAATGTTCCCACCAAGGACACTTTCTGTAGCCATTTTTAACAGACTGTTCCCACCAAGGACACTTCATGTAGCTATGTTTAATAGACTGTTCCCAGCATGGACACTTTTTGTAGGTATGTTTAATAGGCTGTTTCCAGCACGAACACTTCTGTATATATGTTTAATAGACTGTTTCCAACAAGGTCTCTTTCTATACGTATGTTTAATAAACTGTTCCCACCAAGGACACTTTCTGTAGCTATGTTTAATAGAATGTCCCCACCAAGGACACTTTCTGTAGCCGTTTTTAACAGACTGTTCCCACCAAGGACACTTCATGTAGCTATGTTTAATAGACTGTTCCAAGCATGGACACCTTCTGTAGCTATGTTTAATAGGCTGTTTCCAGCACGGACACTTCTGTATATATGTTTAATAGACTGTTTCCAACAAGGACTCTTTCTATACGTATGTTTAATAAACTGTTCCCACCAAGGACACTTTCTGTAGCTATGTTTAATAGAATGTCCCCACCAAGGACACTTTCTGTAGCCGTTTTTAACAGACTGTTCCCACCAAGGACACTTCATGTAGCTATGTTTAATAGACTGTGCCCAGCATGGACACTTTTTGTAGCTATGTTTAATAGGCTGTTTCAAGCACGGACACTTCTGTATGTATGTTTAATAGACTGTTTCCAACAAGGACTCTTTCTATACGTGTGTTTAATAAACTGTTCCCACCAAGGACACTTTCTGCAGCTATGTTTAATAGAATGGCCCCACCAAGGACAATTTCTGTAGCCGTTTTTAACAGACTGTTCCCACCAAGGACACTTCATGTAGCTATATTTAATAAACGGTTCCCAGCATGGACACTTTTTGTAGCTGTGTTTAATAGAATGTTCCCGCCAAGGACACTTTCTGTAGCCATTTTTAACCGACTGTTCCCACCAAGGACACTTCATGTAGCTATGTTTAATAGACTGTTCCAAGCATGGACACTTTTTGTAGCTATGTATAATAGGCTGTTTCCAGCACGGACACTTCTGTATATATTGATATGCCCCAGGTCTCAGACTGCTGGTCTCTGAACATGAATGACCCACATGTACCTGCTGTGTAATCAACTACTTTGTTTTGGAGAAATTTCTAAAGTTTGTTTTTACTTCCCTGACGTATGACAGTTCTTATCTGTTGTCTGTCATGGAAGTCTATGCCTTACCTTACATGTTGGCACTGTTGTTGTCGGCCAGTTAACCATAATTTAGAAGTATTTCCTAAAAGTGTATCTTTTACACCGCATTTCAGTTTCATGTTTACCTCCATCAGATTTGTGTATTGATTACAACCTTGACCGTGTAGAGTGGTATTTTGGGATATTGTTTATCGTCTGTCGCGCTCCAGATCAGAGATATTTTTAGCTGTCAAACCGAAGGCGTTCACATTTAACTCAAGGTTTTACAAATTTGCCCTCTGAGAAAAGTAAGGAAACTATGACAGTCAGATAGCTTATTCATTCGCGTGAATTCTGATACGTGTTTTATTATCGATTTCATTCATAATAATCGAGTTTTCGCTGTATTTACGAGTCGACCCTGCGGTTCTTACGGAACTTTTCTAATGGCGAACCCGCAGATCGCTGTACTTTTGACGTTCTTCGTCCCGGTTACGGCGGGATCACATGATCCCGCACCCGTGGCGTTGCGGGATTTCTTCCCACTACTAACCGCTCGGTGGGTTTGCGGGGTGGCGGGTAGCTGGGAAGTATATAAGTAAGCCCGCAAAGCCGTTCGGGGACTTCCATTTTTTGAATTTTGAAGAGAAAACATCCTTACGTTGCGTTGCGTAGGTATTTTCGCCTTTTTAGGCTTATTTTCCGTTTAAACTTATTCTGATGTAAAGATTTGGTTGCTAAAAGCATTTGCTCTCAATATGACTGTCATGTAATCCTAGTTTTATCTCATTTATATATAAAAAGGAGTTTTGAGTTAAATAAAACAATTCCATTATAATCCGGAGATTGCACCGGACCGCAAACTTACAGTTTTCTATTTTAAGATATCGATTGATTGCTGAGTAAAGGCTTTTTCGTAACTTTAGTCACCAATTTCGTGACGTCTTTTGCCAATGTAAAATATTTGTTTTTAAAGATAAATCTGATCCATAATCCACTTTACCTAGTCAATGATCATTTGTTGTTTAACATGTTTTGCTAAGGGAGCCCTCATTTGATAATCCATAGTTCTGGTCATCTACCCAGGGCATAATATATAAAACAACGCTCATACATTTTTTTAGTTTATTTAAAAATAGATTACGTTTGGCATCACATTGTCTTCGTTTGTCCTTTCCATCCTGAAAATAGAAAAGACAATTAACCATATTCCCACAAGCCCGTTTTAGTTGGAAGTCCACCCTTTATTAAGACTCTAACGCTAGGCTAGAGTCTTACAATCTACTAGGCCCAAGTGGTCAGTTAGCTCGGCGCACTGTCCGTGACTGCCTGGGCATAGCAAACGGTTATATAAGACATCGGCCGCTACAGAGGTGACTGCTGAAGCAGCGAAGCTACATCACCCGCATAACCCCCCTTTCTACCCTGACCCGTAACACAAGTGGTGGCAGCGGTGGGATTCAATTAATACATTGGATCCAGTGATACGAACTCAGACTAGCATAGAAGGGGGTCCTACAAGTGCAGAGCCGTCGGGTTCTGTAGACACGAACGAGGAAAGGCAGCATGTAGCTTTTACCGACCAAGCCAATTTAGCAATGTCAGGTCCAGCACATCCGACTGGAATCAACCAACAGTCATTCTCTGATCAGAATAATGGGAGCGGGGGCATGTTGGCTGATGACAGAACAGCAGTAGCCGCACTGGTGCAGTTGCAAAGCTCAAGTAGTCAGGCCCCACACCAGCCATATAGCACACTGAGACCTAATGAAAGCACACAGCCAACGAACCACACACCTGACATGACTAACTTTTACAACCACACTGGTTTGTATCAGAGCAGATCAGATCCTAGCGTACAACAGCAGTCCACTTTTTATGACAGACCCCAAGCATGTAGCACATTAAACACCAACACAGTTTCTTCCAACAGTAACTTGCGAGATACTGTTGTAAACCTGAGTAACGTGATTTCAAGCATGCAACAACAACAAGCAGTAGCAAACGAAAGACAAGAAAGCATATCAAACACACTCTATCATTTGACATCAATGTTACAAGACACAAGTAACATTCCCATGTCTTATAATGTCAACCACAACAACACACTTACCGGTACAGATGCGAGGCTAGCCTTACCCAGAGCGTATGGAAGGCAAGAAGCACAGGGGATTACTAATGCTCAATTTCCTCCAAACCGTGACAACTTTGAGGGTAGTAGTTACAGAGTACCAGAAAATGGGATAAGTCAGCGGCAAGACTGTAATTTTCTTCCTTATCGCAATAGTAATACACAGCAATATGAGTGGACTGAAAATAGCTCCTTGCATAACGCCCCGAGAGGAAGACATTATCTTAGATCCCAACAGGTAGGTCCACCTAACAACACTTTACCATATGAAGTCAAGTTACCCCCATTTAATGGTCGCGAAGAATGGAAAGCCTGGATCAACCGATTTGAGGCAGTAGCCAAGAGGCGAAATTGGAGCAATGAGGCTAAGCTTGACAATTTGCTACCAAGACTACAAAGCAGGGCCTTAAACAAAGCAGAATCGAACTATTGCATAACGGAGAAGGAACTTCTTGCAGTGAGGTATTTCATTGAATATTTCCGACAATATCTGTTAGGCAGAAGATTTCTTGTGCGAAGTGATCACCAGAGCTTAGTATGGCTTTTCAGGTTAAAAGAACCCAGAGGTAAGATAGCAAGATGGATAGAGGTGCTAAGCCAGTATGATTTTGCGATACAGTACAGACAAGGTAAGAAACAGCTGCACTGTGATGCACTCTCTCGTTGTGAGGACCCTAGAGCATGCGATTGCCCATTTCAAGACACTTTAGAACCTTTAAAGCGTGGTCCATGCAAAAAGTGTATAAAAAGAGCTCAAGACATGATGCATGAACACGTGTACAAAGAACTGATGGCAACACAGGCTCAGGCAGAGGTTACAGAAGACAACAAAGGTAATATAACAGAAGTGAAGTGTCTTAAAGAAGAGCCCAGACCTGGACCATCGTCTCTGGGTGCAGAAGATTCTGTAGAGAGAGGTCATGTAAGTGTCTTAACATCTTGGTCTAGTTCAAGAACAGCCAGTGACCTACAAAAACTCCAGAAGGAAGATCCAGACATCAGACCCATTCTAGATGCAAAGAAAACAGGTAACCGACCCAGTGACCAAGAAATGGTCACTTGTAGTCCTGCGGCAAGACACTATTGGGTCTTAACGGACTCACTCGTGATTCATGATGGTATTCTATTTAAGAAGTTTCTAAAAAGAGACGGAACGGGCGAGTATCTTCAGTTCATTGTACCCTCATCAACGAAGAGAGAAGTCCTTTACCAAATGCATGACTCTCTTGTGTCAGGGCACTTGGGTTGTAAGAAAACAAAGGAGAAGATCATCCAGCGGTATTACTGGTATGCCCTAAAGGACGACGTAGGCTTGTACATTCAAAGATGTGACATTTGTGCGGCAGATAAAAAGCCTGCAAAGATACCTCGTGCGCCAATGGGAAGTCTTCGAGTAGGAGCGCCTGGTGATTGTGTCGCTACTGATTACCTAGGACCACTACCTGTGACAGACAGAGGTCATAGATACATCCTTTTGTTCACAGACCATTTTACGAAAAAGATCGAAATAATACCGGTTAGTGACTTGACAGCTGAAGTGTGCGCCGTAAAATTATTGAATGAGGTAGTTTCTAGATGGGGATGTTCTTTGTCAATCCATAGTGACCAGGGCAGAACATATGAGAGTAGGGTTTTTAAAGAGTTATGTAGGATGCTGGAAATTAGAAAGACAAGGACTAGTGTAAGGAATCCTCAAGGCAATGGACAAGCAGAGCGGTTTAACCGCACCCTACTGCGCATGGTAAAGGCATATTTATGCGGAGAGCAGAGGGAGTGGGACTTACATCTTGGCTGTTTGGCTGGCGCATACAGGGCTACCCCGAACGAATCCACCAAGATGACTCCAAACCTTCTAACAATGGGTAGGGAGGTGCGGTTGCCAGGAGAATTAGTATTTGGTTCCACCAACGCCTATAATGGGGAAGACATAACCACATATGGCGACTTTGTAGATATCCTTAGAGCAAAGATACAGCATGCACATGAGGTAGCACGTAAACATTTGTCCTCTTCAGCCAAAAGAAGCAAGGAGATTTACGACACCAAAGTTGCCTTCAATAGATATAGTGAGGGAGATGTGGTATGGTGTCTTATGGAGACAAGAAAACCTGGTGTGTCACCGAAGCTCGAGTTCATCTTCGAAGGACATTTCCTCATCAAAAGGAAACTTTCCGAGCTTGATTTCGGTCTACAAGTGGATGCTTCAGGTACGGAGAAGCCAGTTCACCACAATAAACTGAAGCCGTATGTAGGTGTCAACACCCCAAGGTGGGTACTGAAAGCGAGGCGCAAGCTTTCTTCCCACCACAATTCTAAACAGTAAACGAAGGAGGTCAATGATATGCGCTCGATCAGCATATCATGGACAACAGGGGGGTTGATCTAAACGGGATAAACAATTTTTTTGTATGTGAGGGGGTGGTTTTAACATAGTAGTGAAGGAAAATAATATTAAGGGTTTAGCCATGTATCGACCGTGGGGGAATGTAGAATAAAATGGCTGGAATTTATCATTAGAATATTAGTCAGAAGGGAAAGAACGGATGTTGAAGTTGAAGGGAGATCTAGATCTATAGGAGAGTGCAGTGAAGACAATGAGATAAAAAGAGGGATTTCTAACGCTGAACGGAGATGCCAGCTGGAAAACAGAATGGGAGTTGAGAAATCGTCATGCCGACGATAGTTTGCGAAAGAACCAGTACGGGCCATATGAGTTAAGCGATTTTTAGTTTGGTGCTTTAATCGGAGATAAGAGCTACGAACGGGTATTTTTCCAAAAGACTTGGTATCGAGGCGGGAAAAGTTCAAGTAAAATGAAACAGTGCGTTAGAAAACGACATCCCCGGATGCGAATGTAACGGCGATTATCGACTTTTGCGACGTAAAGCGCGTAGTATGATACGACGCATCAGAAATTATGGAATCTAGAGGGCTCCCTAAGGACGGGTCATGTACGGGCATTCATAATCAAAATGTTTTTTTTTTCATTCTGACTATTTTAGGAAGAGAAAGATGATGGAACCAACTGAGCTGAGTATGGAGGAACAAGCGATGAGGGAGAAAGCAAAGAAAAGAGGGAGAGCGTACCAGTGTCTGGCGTGCTACTACAAGAAGGGAGAGACCTGGATCAACGAGAAGCTGAAGCTGGAGGAACACATCTACAAGAACCATGTAAAGCTGGATGAGGTGCCCTTCTCCTGCCGACTGTGCCGCTTCCAGTGTATGAAGTGGGAGCAACTCGTCCACCACACGACCAGCTATACACCTCACGTTGAGCTTTGTATGAAGAAGGGATATACTGACTTTGGGAAGAGCTTTCTTATGAGGTCCCCAAAGCCGTACACCATTAGCCCACTGGACTATGCCAGGTTTGAGCCGGAGGACAGTATTCAACACTGGATCAAGGTGATGAGGACAGAAAAAGGGGCGACACCGAGAATTTTCAAGAGGGGTTCCGTAACCGAGAGATTGACACTCTGTAGCCCGCAGGTGCCGAGAGTCGTTCCGGCCAACGTCCAAGATGTCGGTGCTGCAGTAATTCAACTAGAACCTCAACCTATACAGGAAGTTCCAGATTACCAGCTAGTGGCAGAACCGAGCATGGAGAGACTGGGTGGAGCAACGGTGCTTCAGGCAAACAGTCATCGTCTTCTACCCGAATTACTGGGACCAGTAACACCAGAAACACACGGCGATCAGACAATGACGGGAGAGTCGCAAGTTGTTGGAGGTCATGAGACGGAGAGTGATAGAGGAGAAATGAGCACGTCGAGTACTCTGACAAGCATCATCCAGCTACCCCCAGGTTGGCAGCTGGTCAATCAAACACCCTCTACACCAGCATTGGAATACGGTGGAAGTCGGGAGCCAGCCCAAGTTGCCATGGCAGTTGAGAGTGGCATCCAAGGTGGCAGTGATATCAGGAGAGTAGTAAACGGGTCTGACACTGCGACAGTTGGATTTACTCCAAGACTGGACAACAGCCTGACAAGTATTCAGCCAACAGAAGCATCACAGTCGGCCTCCTATTCCTCAGAGCCAGTATACACCACCGGAGTCACCCAGTATCCATCAGTGATGACACAGAGCTCCCCAAGCCCACTTGACCTGACTTGCAAGATGGCCAAGAGCGGACAGCCTTGTTCAGTCCTCAATACGCCAGATGCAGAGGAGGTGGCTCAACGCTGCAGCGAGACAGAAAGCCAGAACGCGCCGACTGCTGCTAACCATATTGGCGACCAGGTGGAAGATATAACGGGGCAACTTTTGGGAGACCAGGAAGAGGAGGAACATCTTTTCCTTAACACCCCACAGAAAAGGAGAGTAAGCGAGGAAGACCCACTACCACCACAGCCTAAGCGATCCCTGACCAGTTCCATCCAGCAGTCGAGTGAGTCTCGAGGGTCGAGTGCAGAAGGGTTTTCTGTTGACAGGGTCGCAGTTAACAGCCTGGTCGACATTATGAGAAGCGTGAGAGATGCTGTGCAGCAGAACAACTCTGTGATGGGCAAGATACAAAAGGCTCTGACAGAAAACACAGTGGCAGTCAGCAAGCTATCTGACGCGGTACACCGGCTGCAAAGGGCAACAGAAGACAAGGAGAAGGAAGACAGACGGAGGGAGGAAAGAAGGATAAACTGGGAGAGGAGACAGGAGGAAGAGGAGAGACGAAAAGAAAGAGAAGACAGACGGCGAGAGGAGAGGAAAAGAGACGCAGAGAGGAAGGAGAGGACCGACAGAAGGAGACAGGAGGAGAAGGAAAATGAGGAGACGTATAGGGTGAAATCTGTTTTGGCAAGGAGTTATACGGAAAACACAATACAAGATACTCAACAGAAAAAGAAATGAACTGAGGAATAATATGAAATAGGACTGAAAACAGCAGGAACCCAGTGAATTCAGAAATGAACTATTAAAAACTAAAACGTGGGATAGATACAGAACCAAAATGTGAATAAAGACTAGAGGAGTTATATTTTGTGAAATTAAATGAACTCAGAGACTTAAATATTAAACAAAGTGAGAAATAAGAACCAGAGACTGTTGAAAAGAACCAAATGTATTTGATAAGTGCTAGATACTGTTACAAAATAATCAAATTAAAGGTGTTAAATAAGGGCTAGAGACTGTAGAAAGTGATTCAATTGTGTTTGATAAGGGTTAGAGACTGTGAGAAATTAATCATATATGTTAATTAGGGACTAGAGACTGTTCAAATTGAACCAAAGTGGGAACCATATCAATAAGTTATACAGAATCAAACATGTGAACTGAAACAATAAGCTAAAAGTAAACAAGGACAGTATGAAACTAAGTTTAAAAACCACTGTGATAGTAGCAGAAAAATGATATATATTATTATGTTTCATTATGGAGGTACACGGTGCACGAGTTCGCTAGGATAAGTCAGGCGTTCGTCATAATTAGACCGAGTTGCTACTCAATGTTGTAGCATTTATTTCATTCGCGATCTTTGTCCCTTCGACAATGTTTTGAATATCTGAATACTACCCTTAGCTGGAGGTCGGTCAACAGTCAACCAGAGTCTGTTGACCTACTTTCAACTCGGGGAGGCCTAGCGATCTCGAGCAGAAATGTTTAATGTTTAAACAAGTTTAAAATCTTCTGTATGTGTATATCCCAACTGTGTTTCCTGAATTCAGGGATTTACTAGCCATTGAAGTGTTGGTTTCCTTTTTGTTTCAGTTTTAGATTGGAGCCAAAAGGAAATCATATTTAGCATTTTATATCATGAAAGCGTTACATGTTCGGAAGGTTTCATGTTGGTTTATGAAATCCATAGTGCCTCATCGCACTATTATTACGTTGGGAATGTATACACAGTGCAAGATTAATGTGATTTGTTTTCTAGTCAATCCGCAAAGTTGACGGACAGTCTGTTTAATTGGGCAGACCTTAAGTTGTCTGTTTGATAATTTTCACGTTGTTACGTTTTAAATTTAACTTTTACTAAGCATTGTTTTCAAGTGCTAAAGCCACAGATCATTTTATTGAACTTTGGTGCCGAGACCAGGATACCTACCTTCAAAGTGTTCATGTGGACCATTCTTCGTTTCAGAGATAGTCCATTATACCTTTTTGTAGGATTGTTAGTCGGAGCTTTAACAACCCTAGAGGGGGGTAATGATATGCCCCAGGTCTCAGACTGCTGGTCTCTGAACATGAATGACCCACATGTACCTGCTGTGTAATCAACTACTTTGTTTTGGAGAAATTTCTAAAGTTTGTTTTTACTTCCCTGACGTATGACAGTTCTTATCTGTTGTCTGTCATGGAAGTCTATGCCTTACCTTACATGTTGGCACTGTTGTTGTCGGCCAGTTAACCATAATTTAGAAGTATTTCCTAAAAGTGTATCTTTTACACCGCATTTCAGTTTCATGTTTACCTCCATCAGATTTGTGTATTGATTACGACCTTGACCGTGTAGAGTGGTATTATGGGATATTGTTTATCGTCTGTCGCGCTCCAGATCAGAGATATTTTTAGCTGTCAAACCGAAGGCGTTCACATTTAACTCAAGGTTTTACAAATTTGCCCTCTGAGAAAAGTAAGGAAACTATGACAGTCAGATAGCTTATTCATTCGCGTGAATTCTGATACGTGTTTTATTATCGATTTCATTCATAATAATCGAGTTTTCGCTGTATTTACGAGTCGACCCTGCGGTTCTTACGGAACTTTTCTAATGGCGAACCCGCAGATCGCTGTACTTTTGACGTTCTTCGTCCCGGTTACGGCGGGATCACATGATCCCGCACCCGTGGCGTTGCGGGATTTCTTCCCACTACTAACCGCTCGGTGGGTTTGCGGGGTGGCGGGTAGCTGGGAAGTATATAAGTAAGCCCGCAAAGCCGTTCGGGGACTTCCATTTTTGAATTTTGAAGAGAAAACATCCTTACGTTGCGTTGCGTAGGTGTTTTCGCCTTTTTAGGCTTATTTTCCGTTTAAACTTATTCTGATGTAAAGATTTGGTTGCTAAAAGCATTTGCTCTCAATATGACTGTCATGGAA
The DNA here is from genome assembly GCA_963580285.1 of Lucinisca nassula. Taxonomy (NCBI): domain Eukaryota; kingdom Metazoa; phylum Mollusca; class Bivalvia; order Lucinida; family Lucinidae; genus Lucinisca; species Lucinisca nassula. The sequence continues at coordinate 123,771,129 of OY757020.1, forward strand.
TCCTAGTTTTATCTCATTTATATATAAAAAGGAGTTTTGAGTTAAATAAAACAATTCCATTATAATCCGGAGATTGCACCGGACCGCAAACTTACAGTTTTCTATTTTAAGATATCGATTGATTGCTGAGTAAAGGCTTTTTCGTAACTTTAGTCACCAAATTCGTGACGTCTTTTGCCAATGTAAAATATTTGTTTTTAAAGATAAATCTGATCCATAATCCACTTTACCTAGTCAATGATCATTTGTTGTTTAACATGTTTTGCTAAGGGAGCCCTCATTTGATAATCCATAGTTCTGGTCATCTACCCAGGGCATAATATATAAAACAACGCTCATACATTTTTTTTAGTTTATTTCAAAATAGATTACGTTTGGCATCACATTGTCTTCGTTTGTCCTTTCCATCCTGAAAATAGAAAAGACAATTAACCATATTCCCACAAGCCCGTTTTAGTTGGAAGTCCACCCTTTATTAAGACTCTAACGCTAGGCTAGAGTCTTACAATCTACTAGGCCCAAGTGGTCAGTTAGCTCGGCGCACTGTCCGTGACTGCCTGGGCATAGCAGACGGTTATATAAGACATCGGCCGCTACAGAGGTGACTGCTGAAGCAGCGAAGCTACATCACCCCGCATAACCCCCCTTTCTACCCTGACCCGTAACAATATGTTTAATAGACTGTTTCCAACAAGGACTCTTTCTATACGTATGTTTAATAAACTGTTCCCACCAAGGACACTTTCTGTAGCTATGTTTATAAGAATGTCCCCACCAAGGACACTTTCTGTAGCCATGTTTAATAGATTGTTGGCACCAAGGACACTTTCTGTAATTATGTTTAATAGACTGTTCTCGACAAGGATACTTTCTGAAGCTATGAATATTAGTCTCTTCCCAGCACGGACACTTCTGAAGGTATGTTCAATAGACGGACGTAGGTATGTTTAATAGACTGTTCCCACCAAGGACACTGTCTGAACCTATGTCAATTAGACTGTTCCCATCACGGAAACTTTCTGGAGCTATGATTTATTGACTGTTCCCAGCACGTACACTTCTGTAGGTATGTTTAATAGACTGTTCCCAGCACGGACAGTTTCTGAAGCTATGTTCAATACACTGTTCCCAACAAAGACAATTTCTGTACCTATGTTTAATGGAATGTGCTCACCAAGGACACTTCCTGTAGGCATGTTTAATGGACTGTTCCCGCCAGGAACACTTTCTAATGGTATGTTATATAGGGTGTTCCCACCAAGGACACTTGTTTCATATGTCGGGGGCTGGCAAAACGTATATGTGACGGGACAACACGAGGGAACATCGAATCTATGACCACTTGTGGGGCATTAACACAAAGGAAATTCTAAGATACTTAGAATCCTTTACAATATTTATATGGAATAAGTCTAATATTTATAAACAACACTGGTTACATAATTTTACAAAGACAAACTTAAAGGGACAGTTGACTCGCAATCTATTCCACTTAGGTTAAGACAGAATGAAAATTAGTCTGGGCCCAATTAAATTTCTGTCTTAATACAAGTGAAATACACTTGAATCACACTTGAATTACACATGAAGTACACACATGAAATACACACCCTCACATACTTAACATAATGTTCTTTCTTCCTTCCTGTTGATGATAAGGACCTGATGAGTGTTTATGGCACCATAATGTTTTATATAAACTTTATATTAACCAGTATATTCACAGTAATGACTGTTTCACCAACCAGTTTTTGCCTCTGTGTTATACCGTGGCGATTACATCTATAGCTGCTCACCGCCGAATAAAATGTAGTAACAGGGGTGGGGGACACATAAACCCCTTTACACCATTCTATACTCATCATCCATATCATCACTGCCTCATATCACTGATGCCTCATATCACTGATGCCTCGTATCACCGTTGTCTTATATCAACGATGCCTCATATTAACGATGCCTTATATCAACAATGCCTCATATCAATGATTGACGTCAGGTGAGCGATTCAGGACCAATGGTCCTGTTGTGTTTAATAGACTATTCCCAGCACGGACACTTCTTAAAGTATGTTTAATAGACTGTTCCAAGCACGGACACTTATTTAAGTATGTATAATAGACTGTTCCCACCACAGACAATTCTTTAGGTATGTTTAATAGACTGTTCCTACCAAGGGCACTTTCTGTAGTTATGTTTAATAGACTGTTCCCAGCATGGACACTTCTTGATGTATGTTTAATGGACTGTTCCCACCAAGGACACTTTCTGTAGTTATGTTTGATAAACTGTTCCCAACACGGACACTTCTTTAGGTATGTTTAATGGACTGTTCCCACCAAGGACACTTCTTTAGGTATGCTTTATAGACTGTTCCCAGCACGGACACTTCTTTAGGTCTGTTTAATAGACTGTTCCCACCAAGGACACTTTCTGTAGTTATGTTTAATAGACTGTTCCCGACAAGGACACTTTCTCTTCCTACGACGGACACTGCTGTAGGTATGTTTAATAGACGGTTCCCATCACAGACACTGCTGTAGTTATGTGTAGGAGAAAGTCCAAATAAGTGTACATTCCTGAAAACGGAGCTGATGCCATCCATAAAAAATTGTTTGCTTGCTGTCCTCCGACCAACCCACTATTTTTCACCCAGACTCCAAAAATTTTATTGAGATCTGGAGAGATTATTTATTTGAGCACAAACTTTTTTACTTAGAAAAATCTTAAGGATTCAATGTTTATGTTCCCACCAAGGACACTTTCTGCAGCTCTGTTTAATAGACTGTTCCAAGCATGGACACTTACTGTTGCTATGTTTAATAGACTGTTTCCACCAAGAACACTTTCTGTAGCCATGTTTAATAGACTGTTGCCACCAAGGACACTTTTTGTAGTTATTATCTCACCTGAGCCGAAAGCTCATTGGTGAGCTTATAGGGTGGTCAGAGTTTGTCTGTCGTGTGTCTGTGTGTCCACATTTTTAAATTTCTTCTCCTCTGGAACCGCTGGGCTGATTGACGTCAGGTGAGCGATTCAGGACCAATGGTCCTGTGGTGTTTAATAGACTATTCCCGGCATGGACACTTCTTAAAGTATGTTTAATAGACTGTTCCCAGCACGGACACTTATTTAGGTATGTTTAATAGACTGTTCCTATCACAGACACTTCTTTAGGTATGTTTAATAGACTGTTCCTACCAAAGACACTTTCTGTAGTTATGTTTAATAGACTTTTCCCAGCACGGACACTTCTTTAGGTATGTTTAATAGACTGTTCCCACCAAGGACACTTACTGTAGTTATGTTTAATAGACTGTTCCCAACACGGACACTTCTTAAGGTATTTTTAATGGACTGTTCCCAGCACGGACACTTCTTTAGGTATGTTTAATAGACTGTTCCCAGCACGGACACTTCTTAAAGTATGTTTAATAGACTGTTTCCAGCACGGACACTTATTTAGGTATGTTTAATAGACTGTTCCCAGCACAGACACTTCTTTAGGTATGTTTAATAGACTGTTCCCAGCACAGACACTTCTTTAGGTATGTTTAATAGACTGTTCCTACCAAGGACACTTTCTGTAGTTATGTTAAATAGACTGTTCCCAGCATGGACACTTCTTGAGGTATGTTTAATAGACTGTTCCCACCAAGGACACTTTCTGCAGTTATGTTTAATGGACTGTTCCCAACACGGACACTTCTTTAGGTATTTTTAATGGACTGTTCCCACCAAGGACACTTCTTTAGGTATGTTTAATAGACTGTTCCCAGCACAGACACTTCTTTAGGTATGTTTAATAGACTTCCTTCAAAGGACACTTTCTGTAGCTATGTTTAATAGACTGTTCCAAGCATGGACACTTACTGTTGCGATGTTTAATAGACTGTTCCCACCAAGGACACTTTCTGTAGCTATGTTTAATAGAATGTTCCCACCAAGGACACTTTCTGTAGCCATTGTTAATAGACTGTTGCCACCAAGGACATTTTTTGTAGTCATTAGCTCACCTGAGCCGAAGGCTCATTGGTGAGCTTATAGGGTCGTCAGAGTATGTCTGTCGTGTGTCTGTGTGTCCACATTTTTAAATGTCTTATCCTCTGGAACCGCTGGGCTGACTGACGTCAGGTGAGCGATTCAGGACCAATGGTCCTGTGGTGTTTAATAGACTATTACCAGCACGGACACTTCTTAAAGTATGTTTAATAGACTGTTCCAAGCACGGACACTTATTTAGGTATGTTTAATAGACTGTTCCCACTACAGACACTTCTTTAGGTATGTTTAATAGACTGTTCCTACCAAGGACACTTTCTGTAGTTATGTTTAATAGACTGTTCCCAGCACGGAAACTTCTTTAAGTATGTTTAATAGACTGTTCCCACCAAGGACACTTTCTGTAGTTATGTTTAATAGACTGTTCCCAACACGGACACTTCTTTAGGTATTTTTAATGGACTGTTCCCACCAAAGACACTTCTTTAGGTATGCTTTATAGACTGTTTCCAGCACGGACACTCCTATAGGTCTGTTAAATAGACTGTTCCCACCAAGGACACTTTCTGTAGTTATTTTTAATAGACTGTTCCCGACAAGGACACTTTCTCTTCCTACGACGGACACTGCTGTAGGTATGTTTAATAGACGGTTCCCATCACAGACACTGCTGTAGTTATGTGTAGGAGAAAGTCCAAATAAGTGTACATTCCTGAAAACGGAGCTGAGGCCATCCATAAAAAATTGTTTGCTTGCTGTCCCCCGACCAACCCACTATTTTTCACCCAGACTCCAAAAATTTCATTGAGATCTGGTGAGATTATTTATTTGAGCACAAACTTTTTTACTTAGAAAAATCTTAAGGATTCAATGTTTATGTTCCCACCAAGGACACTTTCTGCAGCTCTGTTTAATAGACTGTTCCAAGCATGGACACTTACTGTTGCTATGTTTAATAGACTGTTCCGACCAAGAACACTTTCTGTAGCTATGATTGATAGAATGTTCCCACCAAGGACACTTTTTGTAGTTATTATCTCACCTGAGCCGAAAGCTCATTGGTGAACTTATAGGGTGGTCAGAGTTTGTCTGTCGTGTGCCTGTGTGTCCACATTTTTAAATGTCTTCTCCTCTGGAACCGCTGGGCTGATTGACGTCAGGTGAGCGATTCAGGACCAATGGTCCTGTGGTGTTTAATAGACTATTCCCAGCATGGACACTTCTTAAAGTATGTTTAATAGACTGTTCCCAGCACGGACACTTATTTAGGTATGTTTAATAGACTGTTTCCAGCACAGACACTTCTTTAGGTATGTTTTATAGACTGTTCCTACCAAGGACACTTTCTGTAGGTATGTTTAATAGACTTTTCCCAACACGGACACTCTTTAGGTATGTTTAATAGACTGTTCCCACCAAGGACACTTTCTGTAGTTATGTTTGATAGACTGTTCCCAACACGGACACTTCTTTAGGTATTTTTAATGGACTGTTCCCACCAAGGACACTTCTTTAGGTATGCTTTATAGACTGTTCCCAGCACGGACACTTCTTTAGGTCTGTTTAATAGACTGTTCCCACCAAGGACACTTTCTGAAGTTATGTTTAATAGACTGTTCCCGACAAGGACACTTTCTCTTCCTACGACGGACACTGCTGTAGGTATGTTTAATAGACGGTTCCCATCACAGACACTGCTGTAGTAATGTGTAGGAGAAAGTCCAAATAAGTGTACATTCCTGAAAACGGAGCTGAGGCCATCCATAAAAAAATGTTTGCTTGCTGGCCCCCGAACAACCCACTATTTTTCACCCAGACTCCAAAAATTTTATTGAGATCTGGTAAGATTATTTTTTTGAGCACAAACATTTTTTCTTAGAAAAATCGTAAGGATTCATGTTTATGTTCCCACCAAGTACACTTTCTGTAGCTATGTTTAATAGCCTGTTCCAAGCATGGACACTTACTGTTGCTATGTTTAATAGACTGTTCCCACCAAGGACACTTTCTGTAGCTATGTTAAATAGAATGTTCCCACCAAGGACACTTTCTGTAGCCATGTTTAATAGACTGTTGCCACCAAGGACACTTTTCTGTAGTTATTAGCTCACCTGAGCCGAAGGCTCATTGGTGAGCTTATAGGGTGGTCAGAGTTTGTCTGTCGTGTGTCTGTGTGTCAACATTTTTAAATGTCTTCTCCTCTGGAACCGCTGGGCTGACTGACGTCAGGTGAGCGATTCAGGACCAATGGTCCTGTGGTGTTTAATAGACTATTCCCAGCACGGTCACTTCTTAAAGTATGCTTAATAGACTGTTCCAAGCACGGACACTTATTTAGGTATGTTTAATAGACTGTTCCCACCATAGACACTTCTTTAGGTATGTTTAATAGACTGTTCCTACCAAGGACACTTTCTGTAGTTATGTTTAATAGACTGTTCCCAGCACGGACAATTCTTTAGGTATGTTTAATAGACTGTTCCCACCAAGGACACTTTCTGTAGTTATGTTAAATAGACTGTTCCCAACACGGACACTTCTTTAGGTATTTTTAATGGACTGTTCCCACCAAGGACACTTCTTTAGGTATGCTTTATAGACTGTTCCCAGCACGGACACTTCTTTAGGTCTGTTTAATAGACTGTTCCCACCAAGGGCACTTTCTGTAGTTATGTTTAATAGACTGTTCCCGACAAGAACACTTTCTCTTCCTACGACGGACACTGCTGTAGGTATGTTTAATAGACGGTTCCAAGTTTGATCCAATTCTGTTCATCCATTTAAGAGAATCAGCAGTTTAAAATTTTTCATGATGTCGGCCATTATCACCTAGTTATGCATTGGAGTGGAACCATTTGAATAAATCTGATACAGGTTGATGTAAGGATCTTTCTGACCAAGTTTGATCAAATTCCGTTCATCCATTAATGAGAATCAGCAATTTGGTGTTTTTCACGATGTCAGCCATAATGACCTACTTATGCATCGGAGTAGAACCATTCGAATAGATCTGATACAGGTTGATGTAAGGATGCTTCTGACCATGTTTAATCAAATTCTGTTTATCCATTCACGAGAATCAGCGGTTTGAAGTTTTCCCGATATCGACCATTTTGACCTACTTATGCATCGGAGAGGAACCATTTGAATATATCTAATACTGGTTAATGCATGGATGCTTCTGACCATGTCTGATCAAATCCCTTTCACCAGTTCACGAGAATTAGCAGTTTGAAGTTTTTCCATTATGACCTACTTATGCATCGAGGCGGAACCATTTGAACAAATCTGAGAAATGCTGATATCAGAATGCTTCAGATCAAGTTTGGTCAAAATCTGAGCATTGGTTTTCGAGGAGATGCCATTTGAACAAAATATATGTCGTAAATATAAAGTAGGTCACCGTGACCTAATTCCAATACATAGTTTTTGTATATAAATTTGAGAACCTAGTGCCCATCGAAGCTCAATACCAAAAATCAGCCAATTATACCATGCGGTTCTAGAGAAAAGTCGATTTAGTTGTTTTTGCTATTTTTAGTAACGGCGGCCATCTTGGATTGTTGACCCGAATAATTTTCGCAAACTTGTAAGTCTCGAGTCTGATCATGCTGCATATAAATTTTGAGAGTCGTAGGTGCAGTGGTTTCGGAGAAGAAGTCGTTTGAACAAGTGTTTACGGCCGACGGACGGACGGACGGACAGACAAAAAGTGATCACAATAGCTACACTGAGACTTCGTCTCAGTGAGCTAAAAATAGCAAAACAACTAAATTGACTTAGTATCCGAAAAAGCTTGGTATAGTTGACTCAAAATTGGTATGAGACATCGTTGGGACCTTGGTTCTCAAGATTATTCATATCATCCAAATCTGTAGTGAAATTAGGTCACAGTGACATAGTTTGTATTTACGAAGTGTATTTTGTTCAAACAACAGCTCTTCAAAAACTAATGTCCAAACTTGACCTGAAGCATCCTGGCATCAACCTTTCTCAGTTTTATTCAAATGAGCCCTCTCCAATGAATAAGTAGGTCATTATGGCCGCCATCTTGAAATAACTTTACATGGCTTTTTCTCATGAACAGATCAAACTTGGTAAGAAGCATCCTTATTTGGACCAGTCTCAAATTTATGCAAATGGTTCACTTTACTACATAAGTAGGTCAAAATGGCTGTCATCTTGAAAAAAAATAAAATGGCTTTTTCTCATGAACAGATAAACAGAATTTGATGAAACTTGGTCAGAAGCATCCATATAATTATGGACCAGTCTCAAATTTATGCAAATTTATCCAGTGCATAAGTAGGTCAAAAGAGAGAAATACTGTATAACAATGTAAATAATATCTTCTGTATATAAGGTGGGATTGGTGCACGGACTTGTTATCGTGGTAGATCCGGCTCTGCACTGGTACTCTTCCATTGCTTGACATCGCTGCGGAAGTCGTATACGGGAATTCAGGCCTAGGTAAACTGTGGTTGCTTTTGAAACTGCGTCGTGGTAAACAATGTGGACCGCGCCCTGCAGCGTCTGATCTTGTTCTGCACTCTTTGTAAAGGTCTACACACTCCAATACTTGATCAGAATGGTGACACGCAAAATGACATTTATACACCCGGAACATTATTACGGTTGCTGTAACCATGCACACTAGTCCAGGTGAACTACAAGAGTGTTTTTGATTGGTATGGATCGCGTTCTGCAAGGTCTTGTTTTGAATCCACGCTGGTTGTACCAATGCTTAACATCATGAATTGACTCCCCCGTATTGATCTAAGGTAATCCGTATTAACTACGGGTCAGTCAATACTAACCGGTGATCAAGCGATACGCGCATTAGGCTGAGATCCAAAAGTTTTTTAATTATGTCGATTAGTGATTGAGAATCAGAATGAAATTGTCATTAATAAGGCTGTTTCGTATTGTCCCAGTCGCAGGTCCTAGGTCAGCTGTATTGGCTTCGGCCTTCGGCCTCGGACCAATGCAGAATATCTTGAACCTGTAACTGGACCAAGATGCGAAATAGCTTGATTAGTGACATCATATTATTGAGATAGTTGTGCACATTTGCCTGGGTGAATTATAGTAGTTCCAGTCTAAGGTTTGGCAAACAGTATAGACCGCATTCCGGGTCTGCACTGGTCGCCCGCAAAGATCTATCTGTCCCAACACTTAACATTACCACAGCAGATGGCCCATGTGTACAGCTTTGTCTAACTTACAGAATTGCAGTCGTTTTTTTTTTTTTTCTTTTCCTTTTTAATATTATAATATTATAGTTGTATTATCATTATTTTGCTTTATCGATATACATGGCAAAAAGTGTAGACCGTGCTCTGCGTTGTCTGATTTGGGTCCGCACTGTACACAGGGGCATGTCTTTCCAATATCTTGATTACTCAAATGTTTTTTGAGAGATTTGGTAAATAGTGCAAGCTCCGCTCCACGACGCCTAACTTGGGTCTATATCTTTTGCACTGACAATGCATGGGGACACGAACCTTGTACATTGTTCCCCACTTTTCTCCCTTTGCTTTTGCAAAGAGCGAAACTAGAGGGTCGAGCACCGATGAAAATGATCATATTCCGGAGGACATGTGGCAACCATGCGGTGTCGGTTCGACGCCCATGCAACGTCGATACGAAGCATCGTCTCTGATGCAACGTTGTATGCCCTCCGGGTAGACTCTGTAATTTTAGTTGCATTATGTATAGGGTACGTCACTTCCATTTTTTTCTACATATCTTTATTTTTCGTTTCGTTAAAGGTATGTGGGAAGGAGGGAAACCATGTCTACATGCATTTGAGTCATGGCGTGAGGGAACCTACCTTTAAACATGCATATAGAAAGGGCATAGACCAGACTGAACGATCTGATGTGCGCCTTTTCTGTTCCGCTGATTGTATAGTAATCTAAATCTCTGACGGAGAAGCGCATAAAATGCGGCGCGGAGTACGGGAAGAAAGGTTTCCTCACGACTATGTCCCATTGGAAATTGATTTTGTCAATGAGGAAATTGACACCGAAATTGTCGCTTCAGGGAAGGACGCAATCAGCGAAATTCTAGACTGGCTGGCACTCCCTGCGTATTGTCAGGAATCCGCTTTAAAACTACAATGCGATGGTATTAATGAAAAACACGTTCTTGCTTGAAGCGGCAAAAAAAATAAAAAAAAAAATCGACAAGTCTCTATGATGTTATTTAAAGACTAACAAATTTTACCGTTGTATTATATGCATACGTACATGCATGCGTGCGCGCGTGCGTGCGTGCACCCATGCATGCATTCGTATATGCGTGCATCGTGCAGGCATGCATGCGCCTGCGTGCGTGTGTGCGTGTGCATGGATGGTTTCGCGTGTGTGCGCACGTGCGTAGGCGGGTGCAAGTGCGGGCGCATGTGCACATAGGTGTGCGCAGGGGTCCGTGCGTGCCCCTGCCTGCGTTCGTGAGGGTCTGCGTCCTTATGTATTACACACACGTAAATAGGATCAAAAACGCTTTGATTGAAAATAAACTCTGAATCCAAAACTCACCAGGCAAAGCGGTGCTTCCATGCTTATAACCCCTATCAGCTTCATTGGGCGACAGGGCTTGAGATGTAATCTCAATGCCGGGTAAAAGTCCCCCAAAATTGGAAGCAACGTCTCTAAAATGACATATACAGTGTTGACGGGGACGTTAAAACCTCAAATCAAACAGAACTTTAGAATATAGAATACTAGCTACTCAGAGGTAAACTAGAAGAATAAGCGTTTCTCTCAAAAAGTCAAATAAGGCTTTCCGCTGTTAGTGTTTCCATTGAAGTCTGTTGTTTTCGTGTTTGTGTTTCTTTCCCTTTGGTGTCTCTGGTGGGGGCTGTGGGCCGGTTGTGTCGGTTCCTGGCCGTTGTCGCCGCTTTTATTTTGCTACAAACCCAATTACAGCCAACCGGCTTTGCAGAAGCACAGTCATGTTGGCAACAGCTCTTTTTGATACTGACACACGTTTGCATCATATTAACAGGTCCATGTAAAGAAGACCCCTCTAATCCACACTTTACATTCAGAAAACTGAGGTTTACAGGGGTATACACTGTTTTTCTTATTTCTGCACTTAGACATAGGTTGTGGGTGCTCGTTGGAGTCGCCTCATTGAGGCGGTTCTAGCGGGCACGCACGGCCTGTGGTGGAGCGCGTGTGGGAAAGATACCAGAAATTTTCATCGTAAAAACCACCATTTTGGAGATATGAAGGAGTGCGCTATTTCGTAAGGATGTGTCATAGTAGAGTGGAGAAGTATCGAAGTTTTTCAAGGTTATTGTAATGCGTTGCACAATGAAAAGCGGAAGGCTGCTCGTGGTGTTTTTTTTTTTTTTTTTTGACCTGTGAGTGTTGTCATTATAATCAAAACAACTGCGCCTCTCGTCATCTTTGGCAATTAGGTTGAACTTACTAGTATGTCCTTTAGTCTAAATAGAAGTTAGCAGAAAGGGAAGCTGATATTGACTATTATAATATCAACCGAAAAAACTCATATGAGTTGCACATAATTTTAATACAAACTGTGTTGGAGCCCTCTCATGCCTTTAATGGCTCTTAAATGTTAATTAAAAGCTTAACGCCGACGTTAAACGTTTTCAATTTTGTCCTCTCTGCTGCCTTTCGTTATCTGGTACACACCTCGTCTCACTATTTGTTAACAAATGAATCTCTCTATATGTTCATATAATGTAAGAGGTCTGGGTAATAAAATCAAACGTGAACAAATATTCGCTTGGATAAAAATCAACAACATATCAATATGCCTGCTACAAGAAACCCATTCAGGGGATGGTACACACGATGAATGGACGCGCGAATGGAACAACGATGCATTTTTCTCAGGACATAATAACAACAGCGAAGGGACAGGAATACTAATAAACCAAAATTTTTCCTACACTATACAGAATTATTCGAGTATAATTGATGGTAGAATGCAAGCCCTGGACTTAATAATTAATAATAAAGAAGTGACAATAATAAACATTTATGGACCTAATAACGATGATATCACCTTTTATAAAAAATTAGAAGATTATTTGCAAGAAAATGAAGAAAACTCTTTTATTATTGGAGGCGACTTTAACACAGTGTTAAATGTAATAATAGACAAAAGAAACGGTAGAACAGAAACGCATAAACTTTGCAGGAAACAGATTAAAGATATTATGGTATCATTCGATTTAATAGACATTTGGCGCGAAATGCATCCTAACACAAAACAATACACGTGGCATTCACACCACAAACCACCGATATTCAGCAGACTAGATTATTTTTTAATATCCGAACACCTGAAAAACATGATAACATCATGCAAACACAATACGAGTTATAAATCAGACCACAGCCCAGTTATATTAAACATCGATATGTTAAATGTTATACGAGGACCTGGTTACTTTAAATTAAATAACAGCTTGCTTTTAGATATTGAATATCAAGAAAATATTACAAAAACTATAAATGAAACTGTTTTAATAAACCATGAATCAAATCCAAACACACTTTGGGAACTTATCAAAGGGACTGTTAGAAACGAAACAATAAAATATGCAACCAAGAAAAAGAAAAACACAAATGAGAGAGAAAATATTTTAACAAAAGAAATATACCAGCTAACAAAATCTTTATCTGAGTCTAATGATGTAGAAAGGGCTGAATCACTTAACATGAGAAGAAAGCTGAACTAGAAATATTAACAGATATTAAATTGAACGGGATAATCCTTCGGTCAAAAGCAAATATAATTGAACACAATGAAAAAAACACCAAGTTCTTCGCAAGTTTCGAAAAGAAGAGATCGGAAGGAAAAATTATTTCAAGGCTTTTAATTAATAATGACATAAGCACAGATCAAAGGGAAATACTAAACGAAACTGAAACTTACTACAGAAAATTGTACAGTAAAAAAGAAACACAAAATCCACAATAAAACTTTTTCGACGACTCAACTAATAAACTCGATGAGGTAGATAAACAACTTTGTGAAGGACTGCTTACAGAAAATGAATGTGTAAAAGCCCTAAAAGATATGCAAAACAATAAAAGCCCAGGGTCCGATGGTATAACAGCTGAATTTTATAAGTTTTTTTTTGGAATACTATAAAACAATACTATGTTAACTCTATCAACTATTCCTTTGAAATAGGATCTCTCACTGACTTACAAAAACAGAGTATAATTACCCTCTTACCGAAACAAAACAAAGATATAACGAACCTCGACAATTGGAGACCAATAAGCCTATTAAATGTTGATTATAAAATTGCCGCAAAAGCCATCGCAAATCGTGTTAAAACTGTTATTACTAAAATAATAGACCACTCACAAACTGGGTTCATCAAAGGAAGGTTCATAGGCGAAAATATAAGGCTACTTTTGGAAATTATTGATAGCGTTGAAGACAATAAACCTGGTTTAATATTTTTCTCCGATTTCGAAAAAGCTTTTGACAGTGTTGATCATTCATTTATGATAAATTGTTTAAAACATTTCAACTTTGGTGAACAGTTTATAAAATGGATTGAATTGTTCTACAATGGTGTAAACAGCTGTATTTCAAACAACTGTTTTCTATCCAACTTTTTCCCCATTAAACGTGGCGTACGACAAGGCTGTCCTCTATCAGCATATCTCTTCATCATATGCATTGAACTTTTATCCCATAAAATAAATGTTTCTGAAGATATTAAAGGCATATATCATATAAATCAGGAATTCAAAAGATCATTATTTGCAGATGACGCGTCGTTCATCCTAGATGGCTCGCGAAAATCATTCGAAACACTTATTGCTGTACTCGACGACTTCTTTTTAATATCAGGACTGAAACTAAATGCCAAAAAGTGTCAAGTTCTCCGAATTGGAGCTATGGTTAAAAATGAAACTATATATCTGAAACATCGAAAATTTCAATGGAGTTCAACGGAAGCAAGCGCACTTGGTATGACCTTTTATACTAAAGAACATTTAACTCTCAAAACTAACTTAGAATCAAAAATAAAACTATTTGAGGCCTGTCATAAACAATGTCAGCATCGAAAATTAACCCTTATGGGAAAAATTACTGTAATAAAAAGCTACGCTCTCCCAAAACTGATATATGTCCTAACCTCATTACCGAACCCACCAAAACAAACGATAAAATCAATTGAAAAACTTATGTACGATTTCATCTGGAATGGCAAACCAGAAAAAATAAAAAGTGATACCTTGACTAACAGTTATGAAAAAGGGGGGTTAAAAATGATCGATCTGGAAACTTTTATAAAATCACTAAAAATAACTTGGATTAAACGAATTATAGAGTCAGACACAAATGGGATTCTCAGTAAACTATATTTAAAAAGATTAAAGCCTTTTGGCGGAAAACTTTTATTTGAGTGTAATTTTACCGAGCGAGACGTAGATAAAATTGCTCAGAATAACACATTCCTAAGAGATATTCTTTTAGCATGGTGTTCATGCAATAAAACAGGGGCAATTCTGAGCTATAGAAACGAAATCTTATGGAATAACACTCATATAAAAGCAGACGGTAACACTCTGGTGTATCTATACTGGTATCAACAAGGAATTAAATATCTAAGAGATATATATAACGATGCTACAAATAAAATATATTCTTTTAACAGATTAAAGAGAATCTATAATTTGCCTGATAGCGATTTTCTAAAATATTTAACATTAACACAATGTATATCAAGCCCATGGAAAATAGCCTTAAAAAATGAAAACATACATACCCCTGAAACACAAACCATTATAAGTCAAGTGATCAAAACACAACAAGTAAATAAATTTGTTTACAACCTTCTAATAGAAAATAAAACACAAACAGAGAAAAAATCAGAAGTAAAATGGATAAACCAATTTGGTGATGATACTTTAGATTGGAAATGTATATACACTACTATGCTAAAAACAACAAAAGACATTAAACTTCAAAACTTTCAATATAAATTATTGATGCGTATTATACCAACAAATACATTTTTACTGAAATGCAATATCGCTATATCAGCATTGTGTGATTTTTGCGCTATGGAAATTGAAACGCTTCAACATTTGTTCTGGGAATGTTTATTTGTTCAGCAATTTTGGACAGGATATTCTAATTTCTTGAAAGGCCACAATATCGATATTACTTTTAGCCAAAAGATTATCGCTTTTGGTATTACGACAAATAATACTGAACCGAAAACACAAGTAAAAAATTTCATGATATTGCTAGGGAAGTATTTTATATTCAAAAACAAATGTCAAAAAACACCATTAGTTTTTGTGCATTTTGGGTCATATTTAAAACAAAGACTAAATATAGAAAAACAAATCTATTTTATGAAAGACCAAATTACCCAGTACTATAGAAAATGGAGTAATTTCGCAACTTTAACGGATTAATTCCTTAACCAACTCTAACAAAAAACTTGAGGCAGCAGAGAACCTTTTTTTTTATTATTATTATTTTTTTTTCCTTTTCTTTCTTCGAATTATTTCGACGATTACTTTTTCTCCTACTTTTATTTTATTTATTTTTATTATTATTATTATTTTTTTCTTTTCTTTCTTTTTTTTCATTTTTTAATAAATATTTCCGAAACTACATTGTCAAAACATATCTTTGTTGTTTCAAAAGTATGTTTCTTATTGTATGTTATGCAAAATCAAACTATACACATAAGCATGTATGAATTAAACAAAACAGTATTTGTAGACTTTAGCAGTAAGTGTTCACATTTGCTTGTCTGTTATTATCATGTTTATATGTCTTGTAAAATGTAATTTCAGAAATAAACTAAAAAAAAAAAAAAAAGTAGGTCAAAATGGCTGACATCATAAAAAACTTCAAACAACTTCTCATGAACCTTTTATTGGAATTTGATCAAACTTGGGCATCCTGACATTGATCTTTCTCAGATTTGTTCAAATGTTTCTGCTCCAGTTCATAAGCAGGTCATATTATGGCTGACATGGTGGAAATTTTCAAACGGATTTTTTCTCATGGATTTTGATCACACTCGGTCAGATACATCCTGACATCGACCTTGTTCAGATTCGTTCACCTGGTTCCACTATGTAGGTCATAATGGCCAATTGTGGAAAACTTCAAATTGTTTATTCTGAGGAAGTGTTGAACAGACTTGTACTCAGGTTAGCGATACAGGACCATAATGGTCCTCTTGTTGTTTTTTATTGCACCCCTTACTCTTTTAGTGCAGTATGGTCACGAAACAGTGACAGAATTAATGGAACACCCTATAGACTATATTATATTCTTGTTCCTTATGATAAACCACATATACTGACATAGATCTTGGTTCCCAATGGGTCACCCGTGGGCATGTCCTACCCCTTCATTTCATAAAATGTGCAATAACTCGGAAACTGCTTATGATCCCCACCCATAAACAATGTATTCTTGTTTCTTATGGTAAGATGCATTTAACGACATTGACCTTGGATACACCGGGGTCCCCTGGGGCATGACCCACCCCTCTTATCATGAAAGTCCTTATATAAGAAACCGTTCGGATCCTCAACCTTAAATCATATATTCTCCTGTTCCTTAAGACGCATTCATTGACACGGACCTTAGGTCCCTCTGGGCTCTTCCGAGCCTGATCAGCCTGGCAGAGGGCATGCCTATCCTTTCTTCAAACAATGCGTTCTCTCGGAGTCAGAAAATGTTGCGATATTGTGGGCGGGATTTAGCCCGTTGTTTTATTTTTTTACAACTTCATGTCCATACGTGCTAACATGAAGCACAAAAAAGCAAAACTACAAATGGCATTTGCACTCTGTCAATGTTAAACGTCGAATAGCACGTAATACAGGCTACAGTATATAATTGCAACACGCAACACGACCTTGTCCGGAACAGTCCTTCGTGGGCGCCCACTGTCCGTGTTGGACACATTGCAGTTACACTTATAGAATATTAACATTGCAGCCTGAATCGCTCACCTGACGTCAATCATTGATATGAGGCATTGTTGATATAAGGCATCGTTAATATGAGGCATCGTTGATATAAGACAACGGTGATACGAGGCATCAGTGATATGAGGCATCAGTGATATGAGGCAGTGATGATATGGATGATGAGTATAGAATGGTGTAAAGGGGTTTATGTGTCCCCCACCCCTGTTACTACATTTTATTCGGCGGTGAGCAGCTATAGATGTAATCGTCACGGTATAACACAGAGGCAAAAACTGGTTGGTGAAACAGTCATTACTGTGAATATACGGGTTAATATAAAGTTTATATAAAACATTATGGTGCCATAAACACTCATCAGGTCCTTATCATCAACAGGAAGGGAGAAAGAACATTATGTTAAGTATGTGAGGGTGTGTATTTCATGTGTTTACTTCATGTGTAATTCAAGTGTGATTCAAGTGTATTCCACTTGTATTAAGACAGAAATTTAATTGGGCCCAGACTAATTTTCATTCTGTCTTGACCTAAGTGGAATAGATTGCGAGTCAACTGTCCCTTTAAGTTTGTCTTTGTAAAATTATGTAACCAGTGTTGTTTAAAAATATTAGACTTATTCCATATAAATATTGTAAAGGATTCTAAGTATCTTAGAATTTCCTTTGCGTTAGTGCCCCACAAGTGGACATAGATTCGAGGTTCCCTCGTGTTGTCCCGTCACATATTCGTTTTGCCAGCCCCCGACATATGAAACAAGTGTCTTTGGTGGGAACAGTGTATTGAACATAGCTTCAGAAACCGTCCGTGCTGGGAACAGTCTATTAAACATACCTACAGAAGTGTACGTGATGGGAACAGCCTATAAATCATAGCTCCAGTGAGTTTCCGTGATGGGAACAGTCTACCTAACATAGGTTCAGACAGTGTCCTTGGTGGGAACAGTCTATTAAACATACCTACAGGAGTGTCCGTCCGTCTATTGAACATACCTTCAGAAGTGTCCGTGCTGCGAAGAGACTAATATTCATATCTACAGAAAGTATCCTTGTCGGGAACAGTCTATGAAACATAATTACAGAAAGTGTCCTTGGTGCCAACAGTCTATTAAACACGGCTACAGAAAGTGTCCTTGGTGGGGACATTCTATTAAACATAGCTACAGAAAGTGTCCTTGGTGGGAACAGTTTATTAAACATACGTATAGAAAGAGTCCTTGTTGGAAATAGTCTATTAAACATATATACAGAAGTGTCCTAGCTGGAAACAGCCTATTAAACACAGTTACAAAAGGTGTCCATGCTGGGAACAGTCTATTAAACATAGCTACATGAAGTGTCCTTGGTGGGAACAGTCTGTTAAAAACGGCTACATAAAGAGTCCTTGGTGGGGGCATACTATTAAACATAGCTACAGAAAGTGTCCTTGGTGGGAACAGTTTATTAAACATACGTATAGAAAGAGTCCTTGTTGGAAACAGTCTATTAAACATTTATACAGAAGTGTCCGTGCTGGAAACAGCCTATTAAACATAGCAACAAAATGTGTCCATGCTGGGAACAGTCTATTAAACATAGCTACATGAAGTGTCCTTGGTGGGAACAGTCTGTTAAAAATTGCTACAGAAAGTGTCCTTGGTGGGAACATTCTATTAAACATAGCTACAAAAAGTGTCCATGCTGGGAACTTTCTATTAAACATAGCTACATGAAGTGTCCTTGGTGGGAACAGTCTGTTAAAAACGGCTACAGAAAGTGTCCTTGGTGGGGACATTCTATTAAACATAGCTACAGAAAGTGTCCTTGGTGGGAACAGTTTATTAAACATACGTATAGAAAGATCCTTGTTGGAAACAGTCTATTAAACGTATATACAGAAGTGTCCGTGCTGGAAACAGCCTATTAAACATAGCTACAAAAAGTGTCCATGCTGCGAACAGTCTATTAAACATAGCTACATGAAGTGTCCTTGGTGGGAACAGTCTGTTAAAAACGGCTACAGAAAGTGTCCTTGGTGGGGACATTCTATTAAACATAGCTACAGAGAGTGTCCTTGGTGGGAACAGTTTATTAAACATACGTATAGAAAGAGTCCTTGTTGGAAACAGTCTATTAAACATATATACAGAAGTGTCCGTGCTGGAAACAGCCTATTAAACATAGCTACAAAAAGTGACCATGCTGGGAACAGTCTATTAAACATAGCTACATGAAGGGTCCTTGGTGGGAACAGTCTGTTAAAAATGGCTACAGAAAGTGTCCTTGGTGGGAACATTCTATTAAACACAGCTACAAAAAGTGTCCATGCTGGGAACAGTCTATTAAAAATAGCTACATGAAGTGTCCTTGGTGGGAACAGTCTGTTAAAAACGGCTACAGAAAGTGTCGTTGGTGAGGACATTCTATTAAACATAGCTACAGAAAGTGTCCTTGGTGGGAACAGTTTATTAAACATACGTATAGAAAGAGTCCTTGTTGGAAACAGTCTATTAAACATATATACAGAAGTGTCCGTGCTGGAAACAGCCTATTAAACATAGCTACAAAAAGTGTCCATGCTGGGAACAGTCTATTAAACATAACTACATGAAGTGTCCTTGGTGGGAACAGTCTGTTAAAAATGGCTACAGAAAGTGTCCTTGGTGGGAACATTCTATTAAACATAGCTACAAAAAGTGTCCATCCTGGGAACATTCTATTAAACATAGCTACATGAAGTGTCCTTGGTGGGAACAGTCTGTTTAAAACGGCTACAGAAAGTGTCCTTGGTGGGGATATTCTATTAAGCATAGCTACAGAAAGTGTCCTTGGTGGGAACAGTTTATTAAACATACGTATAGAAAGAGTCTTTGTTGGAAACAGTCTATTAAACATATATACAGAAGTGTCCGTGCTGGAAACAGCCTATTAAACATTGCTACAAAAAGTGTCCATGCTGGGAACAGTCTATTAAACATAGCTACATGAAGTGTCCTTTGTGGGAACAGTCTGTTAAAAACGGCTACAGAAAGTGTCCTTGGTGGGGACATTCTATTAAACATAGCTACAGAAAGTGTCCTTGGTGGGAACAGTTTATTAAACATACATATAGAAAGAGTCCTTGTTGGAAACAGTCTATTAAACATATATACAGAAGTGTCCGTGCTGCAAACAGCCTATTAAACATAGCTACAAAAAGTGTCCATGCTGGGAACAGTCTATTAAACATAGCTACATGAAGTGTCCTTGGTGGGAACAGTCTGTTAAAAACGGCTACAGAAAGTGTCCTTGGCGGGGACATTCTATTAAACATAGCTACAGAGAGTGTCCTTGGTGGGAACAGTTTATTAAACATACGTCTAGAAAGAGTCCTTGTTGGAAACAGTCTATTAAACATATATACAGAAGTGTCCGTGCTGGAAACAGCCTATTAAACATAGCTACAAAAAGTGTCCATGCTGGGAACATTTTATTAAACATAGCTACATGAAGTGTCCTTGGTGGGAACAGTCTGTTAAAAACGGCTACAGAAAGTGTCCTTGGTGGGAACATTCTATTAAACATAGCTACAGAAAGTGTCCTTGGTGGGAACAGTTTATTAAACATACGTATAGAAAGAGTCCTTGTTGGAAACAGTCTATTAAACATATATACAGAAGTGTCCGTGCTGGAAACAGCCTATTAAACATAGCTACAAAAAGTGTCCACGCTGGGAACAGTCTATTAAACATAGCTACATGAAGTGTCCTTGGTGGGAACAGTCTGTTAAAAACGGCTACAGAAAGTGTCCTTGGTGGGGACATTCTATTAAACATAGCTACAGAAAGTGTCCTTGGTGAGAACAGTTTATTAAACATACGTATAGAAAGAGTCCTTGTTGGAAACAGTCTATTAAACATATATACAGAAGTGTCCGTGCTGGAAACAGCCTATTAAACATAGCTACAAAAAGTGTCCATGCTGGGAACAGTCTATTAAACATAGCTACATGAAGTGTCCTTGGTGGGAACAGTCTGTTAAAAACGGCTACAGAAAGTGTCCTTGGTGGGGACATTCTATTAAACATAGCTACAGAAAGTGTCCTTGGTGGGAACAGTTTATTAAACATACGTATAGAAAGAGTCCTTGTTGGAAACAGTCTATTAAACATATATACAGAAGTGTCCGTGCTGGAAACAGCCTATTAAACATAGCTACAAAAAGTGTCCATGCTGGGAACAGTCTATTAAACATAGCTACATGAAGTGTCCTTGGCGGGAACAGTCTGTTAAAAACGGCTACAGAAAGTGTCCTTGGTGGGGACATTCTATTAAACATAGCTACAGAGAGTGTCCTTGGTGGCTAACAGTTTATTAAACATACGTATAGAAAGAGTCCTTGTTGGAAACAGTCTATTAAACATATATACAGAAGTGTCCGTGCTGGAAACAGCCTATTAAACATAGCTACAAAAAGTGACCATGCTGGGAACAGTCTATTAAACATAGCTACATGAAGTGTCCTTGGTGCGAACAGTCTGTTAAAAATGGCTACAGAAAGTGTCCTTGGTGGGAACATTCTATTAAACATAGCTACAAAAAGTGTCCCTGCTGGGAACATTCTATTAAACATAGCTACATGAAGTGTCCTTGGTGGGAACAGTATGTTAAAAACGGCTACAGAAAGTGTCCTTGGTGGGGACATTCTATTAAACATAGCTATAGAAAGTGTCCTTGGTGGGAACAATTTATTTAACATACGTATAGAAAGAGTCCTTGTTGGAAACAGTCTATTAAACATATATACAGAAGTGTCCGTGCTGGAAACAGCCTATTAAACATAGCTACAAAGTGTCCATGCGGGGAACAGTCTATTAAACATAGCTACATGAAGTGTCCTTGGTGGGAACAGTCTGTTAAAAATGGCTACAGAAAGTGTCCTTGGTGGGAACATTCTATTAAACATAGCTACGCAAAGTGTCCATGCTGGGAACATTCTATTAAACATAGCTACATGAAGTGTCTTTGGTGGGAACAGTCTGTTAAAAACGGCTACAGAAAGTGTCCTTGGTGGGGACATTCTATTAAGCATAGCTACAGAAAGTGTCCTTGGTGGGAACAGTTTATTAAACATACGTATATAAAGAGTCCTTGTTGGAAACAGTCTATTAAACATATATACAGAAGTGTCCGTGCTGGAAACAGCCTATTAAACATAGCTACAAAAAGTGTCCATGCTGGGAACAGTCTACTAAACATAGCTACATGAAGTGTCCTTGGTGGGAACAGTCTGTTAAAAACGGCTACAGAAAGTGTCCTTGGTGGGGACATTCTATTAAACATAGCTACAAAGAGTGTCCTTGGTGGGAACAGTTTATTAAACATACGTATAGAAAGAGTCCTTGTTGGAAACAGTCTATTTAACATATAAACAGAAGTGTCCGTGCTGGAAACAGCCTATTAAACAGAGCTACAAAAAGTGTCCATGCTGGGAACAGTCTATTAAACAAAGCTACATGAAGTGTCCTTGGTCGGAACAGTCTGTTAAAAATGGCTACAGAAAGTGTCCTTGGTGGGATTATTCTATTAAACATAGCTACAAAAAGTGTCCATGCTGGGAACAGTCTATTAAACATAGCTACATGCAGTGTCCTTGGTGGGAACAGTCTGTTAAAAACGGCTACAGAAAGTGTCCATGGTGGGGACATTCTATTAAACATAGCTACAGAGAGTGTCCTTGGTGGGAACAGTTTATTAAACATACGTATAGAAACTGTCCTTGTTGGAAACAGTCTATTAAACATATATACAGAAGTGTCCGTGCTGGAAGCAGCCTATTAAACATAGCTACAAAAAGTGTCCATGCTGGGAACAGTCTATTAAACATAGCTACATGAAGTGTCCTTGGTTGGAACAGTCAGTTAAAAACGGCTACAGAAAGTGTCCTTGGTGGGGACATTCTATTAAACATAGCTACAGAAAGTGTCCTTGGTGGGAACAGTTTATTAAACATACGCATAGAAAGAGTCCTTGTTGGAAACAGTCTATTAAACATATATACAGAAGTGTCCGTACTGGAAACAGCCTATTAAACATAGCTACAAAAAGTGTCCATGCTGGGAACCGTCTATTAAACATAGCTACATGAAGTGTCCTTGGTGGGAACAGTCTGTTAAAAATGGCTACAGAAAGTGTCCTTGGTGGGAACATTCTATTAAACATAGCTACAAAAAGTGTCCATGCTGGGAACATTCTATTAAACATAGCTACATGAAGTTTCCTTGGTGGGAACAGTATGTTAAAAACGGCTACAGAAAGTGTCCTTGGTGGGGACATTCTATTAAACATAGCTATAAAAAGTGTCCATGCTGGGAACATTCTATTAAACATAGCTACATGAAGTGTCTTTGGTGGGAATAGTCTGTTAAAAACGGCTACAGAAAGTGTCCTTGGTGGGGACATTCTATTAAGCATAGCTACAGAAAGTGTCCTTGGTGGGAACAGTTTATTAAATATACGTATATAAAGAGTCCTTGTTGGAAACAGTCTATTAAACATATATACAGAAGTGTCCGTGCTGGAAACAGCCTATTAAACATAGCTACAAAAAGTGTCCATGCTGGGAACAGTCTATTAAACATAGATACATGAAGTGTCCTTGGTGGGAACAGTCTGTTAAAAACGGCTACAGAAAGTGTCCTTGGTGGGGACATTCTATTAAACATAGCTACAAAGAGTGTCCTGGTGGGAACAGTTTATTAAACATACGTATATAAAGAGTCCTTGTTGGAAACAGTCTATTAAACATATATACAGAAGTGTCCGTGCTGGAAACAGCCTATTAAACATAGCTACAAAAAGTGTCCATGCTGGGAACAGTCTATTAAACATAGCTACATGAAGTGTCCTTGGTGGGAACAGTCTGTTAAAAATGGCTACAGAAAGTGTCCTTGGTGGGAACATTCTATTAAACATAGCTACAAAAAGTGTCCATGCTGGGAATTGTCTATTAAACATAGCTACATGCAGTGTCCTTGGTGGGAACAGTCTGTTAAAAACGGCTACAGAAAGTGTCTATGGTGGGGACATTCTATTAAACATAGCTACAGAGAGTGTCCTTGGTGGGAACAGTTTATTAAACATACGTATAGAAACTGTCCTTGTTGGAAACAGTCTATTAAACATATATACAGAAGTGTCCGTGCTGGAAACAGTCTATTAAACATAGCTACAAAAAATGTCCATGCTGGGAACATTCTATTAAACATAGCTACATGAAGTGTCCTTGGTTGGAACAGTCAGTTAAAAACGGCTACAGAAAGTGTCCTTGGTGGGGACATTCTATTAAACATAGCTTCAGAAAGTGTCCTTGGTGGGAACGGTTTATTAAACATACGTATAGAAAGAGTCCTTGTTGGAAACAGTCTATTAAACATATATACAGAAGTGTCCGTGCAGGAAACAGCCTATTAAACATAGCTACAAAATGTGTCCATGCTGGGAATAGTCTATTAAACATAGCTACAAGAAGTGTCCTTTGTGGGAACAGTCTGTTAAAAACGGCTACAGAAAGTGTCCTTGGTGGGGACATTCTATTAAACATAGCTACAGAAAGTGTCCTTGGTGGGTACAGTTTATTAAACATACGTATAGAAAGAGTCCTTGTTGGAAACAGTCTATTAAACATATATACAGAAGTGTCCGTGCTGGAAACAGCCTATTAAACATAGCTACAAAAAGTGTCCATGCTGGGAACAGTCTATTAAACATAGCTACATGAAGTGTCCTTGGTAGGAACAGTCTGTTAAAAACGGCTACAGAAAGTGTCCTTGGTGGGGACATTCTATTAAACATAGCTACAAAAAGTGTCCCTGCTTGGAACATTCTATTAAACATAGCTACATGAAGTGTCCTTGGTGGGAACAGTATGTTAAAAACGGCTACAGAAAGTGTCCTTGGTGGGGACATTCTATTAAACATAGCTATAGAAAGTGTCCTTGGTGGGAACAATTTATTTAACATACGTATAGAAAGAGTCCTTGTTGGAAACAGTATATTAAACATATATACAGAAGTGTCCGTGCTGGAAACAGCCTATTAAACATAGCTACAAAGTGTCCATGCGGGGAACAGTCTATTAAACATAGCTACATGAAGTGTCCTTGGTGGGAACAGTCTGTTAAAAATGGCTACAGAAAGTGTCCTTGGTGGGAACATTCTATTAAACATAGCTACGCAAAGTGTCCATGCTGGGAACATTCTATTAAACATAGCTACATGAAGTGTCTTTGGTGGGAACAGTCTGTTAAAAACGGCTACAGAAAGTGTCCTTGGTGGGGACATTCTATTAAGCATAGCTACAGAAAGTGTCCTTGGTGGGAACAGTTTATTAAACATACGTATATAAAGAGTCCTTGTTGGAAACAGTCTATTAAACATATATACAGAAGTGTCCGTGCTGGAAACAGCCTATTAAACATAGCTACAAAAAGTGTCCATGCTGGGAACAGTCTACTAAACATAGCTACATGAAGTGTCCTTGGTGGGAACAGTCTGTTAAAAACGGCTACAGAAAGTGTCCTTGGTGGGGACATTCTATTAAACATAGCTACAAAGAGTGTCCTTGGTGGGAACAGTTTATTAAACATACGTATAGAAAGAGTCCTTGTTGGAAACAGTCTATTTAACATATAAACAGAAGTGTCCGTGCTGGAAACAGCCTATTAAACAGAGCTACAAAAAGTGTCCATGCTGGGAACAGTCTATTAAACAAAGCTACATGAAGTGTCCTTGGTCGGAACAGTCTGTTAAAAATGGCTACAGAAAGTGTCCTTGGTGGGATTATTCTATTAAACATAGCTACAAAAAGTGTCCATGCTGGGAACAGTCTATTAAACATAGCTACATGCAGTGTCCTTGGTGGGAACAGTCTGTTAAAAACGGCTACAGAAAGTGTCCATGGTGGGGACATTCTATTAAACATAGCTACAGAGAGTGTCCTTGGTGGGAACAGTTTATTAAACATACGTATAGAAACTGTCCTTGTTGGAAACAGTCTATTAAACATATATACAGAAGTGTCCGTGCTGGAAGCAGCCTATTAAACATAGCTACAAAAAGTGTCCATGCTGGGAACATTCTATTAAACATAGCTACATGAAGTGTCCTTGGTTGGAACAGTCAATTAAAAACGGCTACAGAAAGTGTCCTTGGTGGGGACATTCTATTAAACATAGCTACAGAAAGTGTCCTTGGTGGGAACAGTTTATTAAACATACGTATAGAAAGAGTCCTTGTTGGAAACAGTCTATTAAACATATATACAGAAGTGTCCGTACTGGAAACAGCCTATTAAACATAGCTACAAAAAGTGTCCATGCTGGGAACCGTCTATTAAACATAGCTACATGAAGTGTCCTTGGTGGGAACAGTCTGTTAAAAATGGCTACAGAAAGTGTCCTTGGTGGGAACATTCTATTAAACATAGCTACAAAAAGTGTCCATGCTGGGAACATTCTATTAAACATAGCTACATGAAGTTTCCTTGGTGGGAACAGTATGTTAAAAACGGCTACAGAAAGTGTCCTTGGTGGGGACATTCTATTAAACATAGCTATAAAAAGTGTCCATGCTGGGAACATTCTATTAAACATAGCTACATGAAGTGTCTTTGGTGGGAACAGTCTGTTAAAAACGGCTACAGAAAGTGTCCTTGGTGGGGACATTCTATTAAGCATAGCTACAGAAAGTGTCCTTGGTGGGAACAGTTTATTAAACATACGTATATAAAGAGTCCTTGTTGGAAACAGTCTATTAAACATATATACAGAAGTGTCCGTGCTGGAAACAGCCTATTAAACATAGCTACAAAAAGTGTCCATGCTGGGAACAGTCTATTAAACATAGATACATGAAGTGTCCTTGGTCGGAACAGTCTGTTAAAAACGGCTACAGAAAGTGTCCTTGGTGGGGACATTCTATTAAACATAGCTACAAAGAGTGTCCTGGTGGGAACAGTTTATTAAACATACGTATATAAAGAGTCCTTGTTGGAAACAGTGTATTAAACATATATACAGAAGTGTCCGTGCTGGAAACAGCCTATTAAACATAGCTACATAAAGTGTCCATGCTGGGAACAGTCTATTAAACATAGCTACATGAAGTGTCCTTGGTGGGAACAGTCTGTTAAAAATGGCTACAGAAAGTGTCCTTGGTGGGAACATTCTATTAAACATAGCTACAAAAAGTGTCCATGCTGGGAATAGTCTATTAAACATAGCTACATGCAGTGTCCTTGGTGGGAACAGTCTGTTAAAAACGGCTACAGAAAGTGTCTATGGTGGGGACATTCTATTAAACATAGCTACAGAGAGTGTTCTTGGTGGGAACAGTTTATTAAACATACGTATAGAAACTGTCCTTGTTGGAAACAGTCTATTAAACATATATACAGAAGTGTCCGTGCTGGAAACAGCCTATTAAACATAGCTACAAAAAATGTCCATGCTGGGAACATTCTATTAAACATAGCTACATGAAGTGTCCTTGGTTGGAACAGTCAGTTAAAAACGGCTACAGAAAGTGTCCTTGGTGGGGACATTCTATTAAACATAGCTTCAGAAAGTGTCCTTGGTGGGAACGGTTTATTAAACATACGTATAGAAAGAGTCCTTGTTGGAAACAGTCTATTAAACATATATACAGAAGTGTCCGTGCAGGAAACAGCCTATTAAACATAGCTACAAAATGTGTCCATGCTGGGAATAGTCTATTAAACATAGCTACAAGAAGTGTCCTTTGTGGGAACAGTCTGTTAAAAACGGCTACAGAAAGTGTCCTTGGTGGGGACATTCTATTAAACATAGCTACAGAAAGTGTCCTTGGTGGGTACGGTTTATTAAACATACGTATAGAAAGAGTCCTTGTTGGAAACAGTCTATTAAACATATATACAGAAGTGTCCGTGCTGAAAACAGCCTATTAAACATAGCTACAAAAAGTGTCCATGCTGGGAACAGTCTATTAAACATAGCTACATGAAGTGTCCTTGGTAGGAACAGTCTGTTAAAAACGGCTACAGAAAGTGTCCTTGGTGGGGACATTCTATTAAACATAGCTACAGAAAGTGTCCTTGGTGGGAACAGTTTATTAAACATACGTATAGAAAGAGTCCTTGTTGGAAACAGTCTATTAAACATATATACAGAAGTGTCCGTACTGGAAACAGCCTATTAAACACAGCTACAAAAAGTGTCCATGCTGGGAACAGTCTATTAAACATAGCTACATGAAGTGTCCTTGGTGGGAACAGTCTGTTAAAAATGGCTACAGAAAGTGTCCTTGGTGGGAACATTCTATTAAACATAGCTACAAAAAGTGTTCATCCTGGGAACATTCTATTAAACATAGCTGCATGAAGTGTCCTTGGTGGGAACAGTCTGTTAAAAACGGCTACAGAAAGTGTCCTTGGTGGGGACATTCTTTTAAACATAGCTACAGAAAGTGTCCTTGGTGTGAACAGTTTATTAAACATACGTATAGAAAGAGTCCTTGTTGGAAACAGTCTATTAAACATATATACAGAAGTGTTCGTGCTGGAAACAGCCTATTAAACATACCTACAAAAGTGTCCATGCTGGGAACAGTCTATTAAACATAGCTACATGCAGTGTCCTTTGTGGGAACAGTCTGTTAAAACGGCTACAGAAAGTGTCCTTGGTGGGGACATTCTATTAAACATAGCTACAGAAAGTGTCCTTGGTGGGAACAGTTTATTAAACATACGTATAGAAAGAGTCCTTGTTGGAAACAGTCTATTAAACATATATACAGAAGTTGCAGTGCTGGAAACAGCCTATTAAACATAGCTACAAAAAGTGTCCATGCTGGGAACATTCTATTAAACATAGCTACATGAAGTGTCCTTGGTTGGAACAGTCAGTTAAAAATGGCTACAGAAAGTGTCCTTGGTGGGATTATTCTATTAAACATAGCTACAAAAAGTGTCCATGCTGGGAACATTCTATTAAACATAGCTACATGAAGTGTCCTTGGTGGGAACAGTCTGTTAAAAACGGCTACAGAAAGTGTCCTTGGTGGGGACATTCTATTAAACATAGCTACAGAAAGTGTCCTTGGTGGGAACAGTTTATTAAACATACGTATAGAAAGAGTCCTTGTTGGAAACAGTCTATTAAACATATATACAGAAGTGTCCGTGCTGGAAACAGCCTATTAAACATAGCTACAAAAAGTGTCCATGCTGGGAACAGTCTATTAAACATAGCTACATGAAGTGTCATTGGTGGGAACAGTCTGTTAAAAACGGCTACAGAAAGTGTCCTTGGTGGGGACATTCTATTAAACATAGCTACAGAAAGTGTCCTTGGTGGGAACAGTTTATTAAACATACGTATAGAAAGAGTCCTTGTTGGAAACAGTCTATTAAACATATATACAGAAGTTGCAGTGCTGGAAACAGCCTATTAAACATAGCTACAAAAAGTGTCCATGCTGGAAACAGTCTATTAAACATAGCTACATGAAGTGTCCTTAGTTGGAACAGTCAGTTAAAAATGGCTACAGAAAGTGTCCTTGGTGGGAACATTCTATTAAACATAGCTACAAAAAGTGTCCATGCTGGGAACATTCTATTAAACATAGCTACATGAAGTGTCCTTGGTGGGAACAGTCTGTTAAAAACGGCTACAGAAAGTGTCCTTGGTGGGGACATTCTATTAAACATAGCTACAGAAAATGTCCTTGGTGGGAACAGTTTATTAAACATACGTATAGAAACTGTCCTTGTTGGAAACAGTCTATTAAACACATATACAGAAGTGTCCGTGCTGGAAACAGCCTATTAAACATAGCTACAAAATGTGTCCATGCTGGGAACAGTCTATTAAACATAGCTACATGAAGTTTCCTTGGCGGGAACAGTCTGTTAAAAACGGCTACAGAAAGTATCCTTGGTGTGGACATTCTATTAAACATAGCTACAGAGAGTGTCCTTGGTGGCTAACAGTTTATTAAACATACGTATAGAAAGAGTCCTTGTTGGAAACAGTCTATTAAACATATATACAGAAGTGTCCGTGCTGGAAACAGCCTATTAAACATAGCTACAAAAAGTGACCATGCTGGGAACAGTCTATTAAACATAGCTACATGAAGTGTCCTTGGTGCGAACAGTCTGTTAAAAATGGCTACAGAAAGTGTCCTTGGTGGGAACATTCTATTAAACATAGCTACAAAAAGTGTCCCTGCTGGGAACATTCTATTAAACATAGCTACATGAAGTGTCCTTGGTGGGAACAGTATGTTAAAAAAGGCTACAGAAAGTGTCCTTGGTGGGGACATTCTATTAAACATAGCTACAGAAAGTGTCCTTGGTGGGAACAATTTATTTAACATACGTATAGAAAGAGTCCTTGTTGGAAACAGTCTATTAAACATATATACAGAAGTGTCCGTGCTGGAAACAGCCTATTAAACATAGCTACAAAGTGTCCATGCGGGGAACAGTCTATTAAACATAGCTACATGAAGTGTCCTTGGTGGGAACAGTCTGTAAAAAATGGCTACAGAAAGTGTCCTTGGTGGGAACATTCTATTAAACATAGCTACGCAAAGTGTCCATGCCGGGAACATTCTATTAAACATAGCTACATGAAGTGTCTTTGGTGGGAACAGTCTGTTAAAAACGGCTACAGAAAGTGTCCTTGGTGGGGACATTCTATTAAGCATAGCTACAGAAAGTGTCCTTGGTGGGAACAGTTTATTAAACATACGTATATAAAGAGTCCTTGTTGGAAACAGTCTATTAAACATATATACAGAAGTGTCCGTGCTGGAAACAGCCTATTAAACATAGCTACAAAAAGTGACCATGCTGGGAACAGTCTATTAAACATAGCTACATGAAGTGTCCTTGGTGGGAACAGTCTGTTAAAAATGGCTACAGAAAGTGTCCTTGGTGGGAACATTCTATTAAACACAGCTACAAAAAGTGTCCATGCTGGGAACAGTCTATTAAACATAGCTACATGAAGTGTCCTTGGTGGGAACAGTCTGTTAAAATCGGCTACAGAAAGTGTCCTTGGTGAGGACATTCTATTAAACATAGCTACAGAAAGTTTCCTTGGTGGGAACAGTTTATTAAACATACGTATAGAAAGAGTCCTTGTTGGAAACAGTCTATTAAACATATATACAGAAGTGTCCGTGCTGGAAACAGCCTATTAAACATAGCTACAAAAAGTGTCCATGCTGGGAACAGTCTATTAATCATAACTACATGAAGTGTCCTTGGTGGGAACAGTCTGTTAAAAATGGCTACAGAAAGTGTCCTTGGTGGGAACATTCTATTAAACATAGCTACAAAAAGTGTCCATGCTGGGAACATTCTATTAAACATAGCTACATGAAGTGTCCTTGGTGGGAACAGTCTGTTTTAAACGGCTACAGAAAGTGTCCTTGGTGGGGACATTCTATTAAGCAAAGCTACAGAAAGTGTCCTTGGTGGGAACAGTTTATTAAACATACGTATAGAAAGAGTCCTTGTTGGAAACAGTCTATTAAACATATATACAGAAGTGTCCGTGCTGGAAACAGCCTATAAAACATAGCTACAAAAAGTGTCCATGCTAGGAACAGTCTATTAAACATAGCTACATGAAGTGTCCTTTGTGGGAACAGTCTGTTAAAAACGGCTACAGAAAGTGTCCTTGGTGGGGACATTCTATTAAACATAGCTACAGAAAGTGTCCTTGGTGGGAACAGTTTATTAAACATACATATAGAAAGAGTCCTTGTTGGAAACAGTCTATTAAACATATATACAGAAGTGTCCGTGCTGGAAACAGCCTATTAAACATAGCTACAAAAAGTGTCCATGCTGGGAACAGTCTATTAAACATAGCTACATGAAGTGTCCTTGGTGGGAACAGTCTGTTAAAAACGGCTACAGAAAGTGTCCTTGGTGGGGACATTCTATTAAACATAGCTACAGAGAGTGTCCTTGGTGGGAACAGTTTATTAAACATACGTCTAGAAAGAGTCCTTGTTGGAAACAGTCTATTAAACATATATACAGAAGTGTCCGTGCTGGAAACAGCCTATTAAACATAGCTACAAAAAGTGTCCATGCTGGGAACATTATATTAAACCTGGCTACATGAAGTGTCCTTGGTGGGAACAGTCTGTTAAAAACGGCTACAGAAAGTGTCCTTGGTGGGAACATTCTATTAAACATAGCTACAGAAAGTGTCATGGGTGGGAACAGTTTATTAAACATACGTATAGAAAGAGTCCTTGTTGGAAACAGTCTATTAAACATATATACAGAAGTGTCCGTGCTGGAAACAGCCTATTAAACATAGCTACAAAAAGTGTCCATGCTGGGAACAGTCTATTAAACATAGCTACAAGAAGTGTCGTTTGTGTGAACAGTCTGTTAAAAACGGCTACAGAAAGTGTCCTTGGTGGGGACATTCCATTAAACATAGCTACAGAAAGTGTCCTTGGTGGGAACAGTTTATTAAACATACGTATAGAAAGAGTCCTTGTTGGAAACAGTCTATTAAACATATATACAGAAGTGTCCGTGCTGGAAACAGCCTATTAAACATAGCTACAAAAAGTGTCCATGCTGGGAACAGTCTATTAAACATAGCTACATGAAGTGTCCTAAGCGGGAACAGTCTGTTAAAAACGGCTACAGAAAGTGTCCTTTGTGGGGACATTCTATTAAACATAGCTACAGAGAGTGTCCTTGGTGGCTAACAGTTTATTAAACATACGTATAGAAAGAGTCCTTGTTGGAAACAGTCTATTAAACATATATACAGAAGTGTCTGTGCTGGAAACAGCCTATTAAACATAGCTACAAAAAGTGACCATGCTGGGAACAGTCTATTAAACATAGCTACATGAAGTGTCCTTGGTGCGAACAGTCTGTTAAAAATGGCTACAGAAAGTGTCCTTGGTGGGAACATTCTATTAAACATAGCTACAAAAAGTGTCCCTGCTGGGAACATTCTATTAAACATAGCTACATGAAGTGTCCTTGGTGGGAACAGTATGTTAAAAACGGCTACAGAAAGTGTCCTTGGTGGGGACATTCTAATAAACATAGCTACAGAGAGTGTCCTTGGTGGGAACAATTTATTTAACATACGTATAGAAAGAGTCCTTGTTGGAAACAGTCTATTAAACATATATACAGAAGTGTCCGTGCTGGAAACAGCCTATTAAACATAGCTACAAAGTGTCCATGCGGGGAACAGTCTATTAAACATAGCTACATGAAGTGTCCTTGGTGGGAACAGTCTGTTAAAAACGGCTACAGAAAGTGTCCTTGGTGGGAACATTCTATTAAACATAGCTACGCAAAGTGTCCATGCTGGGAACATTCTATTAAACATAGCTACATGAAGTGTCTTTGGTGGGAACAGTCTGTTAAAAACGGCTACAGAAAGTGTCCTTGGTGGGGACATTCTATTAAGCATAGCTACAGAAAGTGTCCTTGGTGGGAACAGTTTATTAAACATACGTATACAAAGAGTCCTTGTTGGAAACAGTCTATTAAACATATACACAGAAGTGTCCGTGCTGGAAACAGCCTATTAAACATAGTTACAAAAAGTGTCCATGCTGGGAACAGTCTATTAAACATAGCTACATGAAGTGTCCTTGGTGGGAACAGTCTGTTAAAAACGGCTACAGAAAGTGTCCTTGGTGGGGACATTCTATTAAACATAGCTACAAAGAGTGTCCTTGGTGGGAACAGTTTATTAAACATACGTATAGAAAGAGTCCTTGTTGGAAACAGTCTATTTAACATATATACAGAAGTGTCCGTGCTGGAAACAGCCTATTAAACAGAGCTACAAAAAGTGTCCATGCTGGGAACAGTCTATTAAACAAAGCTACATGAAGTGTCCTTGGTCGGAACAGTCTGTTAAAAATGGCTACAGAAAGTGTCCTTGGTGGGATTATTCTATTAAACATAGCTACAAAAAGTGTCCATGCTGGGAACAGTCTATTAAACATAGCTACATGCAGTGTCCTTGGTGGGAACAGTCTGTTAAAAACGGCTACAGAAAGTGTCCATGGTGGGGACATTCTATTAAACATAGGTACAGAGAGTGTCCTTGGTGGGAACAGTTTATTAAACATACGTATAGAAACTGTCCTTGTTGGAAACAGTCTATTAAACATATATACAGAAGTGTCCGTGCTGGAAACAGCCTATTAAACATAGCTACAAAAAGTGTCCATGCTGGGAACATTCTATTAAACATAGCTACATGAAGTGTCCTTGGTTGGAACAGTCAGTTAAAAACGGCTACAGAAAGTGTCCTTGGTGGGGACATTCTATTACACATAGCTACAGAAAGTGTCATTGGTGGGAACAGTTTATTAAAAATACGTATAGAAAGAGTCCTTGTTGGAAACAGTCTATTAAACATATATACAGAAGTGTCCGTGCTGGAAACAGCCTATTAAACATAGCTACAAAAAGTGTCCATGCTGGGAATAGTCTATTAAACATAGCTACAAGAAGTGTCCTTTGTGGGAACAGTCTGTTAAAAACGGCTACAGAAAGTGTCCTTGGTGGGGACATTCTATTAAACATAGCTACAGAAAGTGTCCTTGGTGGGAACAGTTTATTAAACATACGTATAGAAAGAGTCCTTGTTGGAAACAGTCTATTAAACATATATACAGAAGTGTCCGTGCTGGAAACAGCCTATTAAACATAGCTACAAAAAGTGTCCATGCTGGGAACAGTCTATTAAACATAGCTACATGAAGTGTCCTTGGTGGGAACAGTCTGTTAAAAACGGCTACAGAAAGTGTCCTTGGTGGGGACATTCTATTAAACATAGCTACAGAAAGTGTCCTTGGTGGGAACAGTTTATTAAACATACGTATAGAAAGAGTCCTTGTTGGAAACAGTCTATTAAACATATATACAGAAATGTCCGTACTGGAAACAGCCTATTAAACATAGCTACAAAAAGTGTCCATGCTGGGAACCGTCTATTAAACATAGCTACATGAAGTGTCCTTGGTGGGAACAGTCTGTTAAAAATGGCTACAGAAAGTGTCCTTGGTGGGAACATTCTATTAAACATAGCTACAAAAAGTGTCCATGCTGGGAACATTCTATTAAACATAGCTACATGAAGTGTCCTTGGTGGGAACAGTATGTTAAAAACGGCTACAGAAAGTGTCCTTGGTGGGGACATTCTATTAAACATAGCTACAGAAAGTGTCCTTGGTGGGAACAGTTTATTTAACATACGTATAGAAAGAGTCCTTGTTGGAAACAGTCTATTAAACATATATACAGAAGTGTCCGTGCTGGAAACAGCCTATTAAACATAGCTACAAAAAGTGTCCATGCTGGGAACAGTCTATTAAACATAGCTACATGAAGTGTCCTTGGTGGGAACAGTCTGTTAAAAATGGCTACAGAAAGTGTCCTTGGTGGGAACATTCTATTAAACATAGCTATAAAAAGTGTCCATGCTGGGAACATTCTATTAAACATAGCTACATGAAGTGTCTTTGGTGGGAACAGTCTGTTAAAAACGGCTACAGAAAGTGTCCTTGGTGGGGACATTCTATTAAGCATAGCTACAGAAAGTGTCCTTGGTAGGAACAGTTTATTAAACATACGTATATAAAGAGTCCTTGTTGGAAACAGTCTATTAAACATATATACAGAAGTGTCCGTGCTGGAAACAGCCTATTAAACATAGCTACAAAAAGTGTCCATGCTGGGAACAGTCTATTAAACATAGCTACATGAAGTGTCCTTGGTGGGAACAGTCTGTTAAAAACGGCTACAGAAAGTGTCCTTGGTGGGGACATTCTATTAAACATAGCTACAAAGAGTGTCCTTGGTGGGAACAGTTTATTAAACATACGTATAGAAAGAGTCCTTGTTGGAAACAGTCTATTAAACATATATACAGAAGTGTCCGTGCTGGAAACAGCCTATTAAACATAGCTACAAAAAGTGTCCATGCTGGGAACAGTATATTAAACATAGCTACATGAAGTGTCCTTGGTGGGAACAGTCTGTTTAAAATGGCTACAGAAAGTGTCCTTGGTGGGAACATTCTATTAAACATAGCTACAAAAAGTGTCCATGCTGGGAATAGTCTATTAAACATAGCTACATGCAGTGTCCTTGGTGGGAACAGTCTGTTAAAAACGGCTACAGAAAGTGTCTATGGTGGGGACATTCTATTAAACATAACTACAGAGAGTGTCCTTGGTGGGAACAGTTTATTAAACATACGTATAGAAACTGTCCTTGTTGGAAACAGTCTATTAAACATATATACAGAAGTGTCCGTGCTGGAAACAGCCTATTAAACATAGCTACAAAAAATGTCCATGCTGGGAACATTCTATTAAACATAACTACATGAAGTGTCCTTGGTTGGAACAGTCAGTTAAAAACGGCTACAGAAAGTGTCCTTGGTGTGGACATTCTATTAAACATAGCTACAGAAAGTGTCCTTGGTGGGAACAGTTTATTAAACATACGTATAGAAAGAGTCCTTGTTGGAAACAGTCTATTAAACATATATACAGAAGTGTCCGTGCAGGAAACAGCCTATTAAACATAGCTACAAAAAGTGTCCATGCTGGGAATAGTCTATTAAACATAGCTACAAGAAGTGTCCTTTGTGGGAACAGTCTGTTAAAAACGGCTACAGAAAGTGTCCTTGGTGGGGACATTCTATTAAACATAGCTACAGAAAGTGTCCTTGGTGGGTACAGTTTATTAAACATACGTATAGAAAGAGTCCTTGTTGGAAACAGTCTATTAAACATATATACAGAAGTGTCCGTGCTGGAAACAGCCTATTAAACATAGCTACAAAAAGTGTCCATGCTGGGAACAGTTTATTAAACATAGCTACATGAAGTGTCCTTGGTGGGAACAGTCTGTTAAAAACGGCTACAGAAAGTGTCCTTGGTGGGGACATTCTATTAAACATAGCTACAGAAAGTGTCCTTGGTGGGAACAGTTTATTAAACATACGTATAGAAAGAGTCCTTGTTGGAAACAGTCTATTAAACATATATACAGAAGTGTCCGTACTGGAAACAGCCTATTAAACACAGCTACAAAAAGTGTCCATGCTGGGAACAGTCTATTAAACATAGCTACATGAAGTGTCCTTGGTGGGAACAGTCTGTTAAAAATGGCTACAGAAAGTGTCCTTGGTGGGAACATTCTATTAAACATAGCTACAAAAAGTGTCCATCCTGGGAACATTCTATTAAACATAGCTACATGAAGTGTCCTTGGTGGGAACAGTCTGTTAAAAACGGCTACAGAAAGTGTCCTTGGTGGGGACATTCTTTTAAACATAGCTACAGAAAGTGTCCTTGGTGGGAAGAGTTTATCAAACATACGTATAGAAAGAGTCCTTGTTGGAAACAGTCTATTAAACATATATACAGAAGTGTCCGTGCTGGAAACAGCCTATTAAACATACCTACAAAAAGTGTCCATGCTGGGAACAGTCTATTAAACATAGCTACATGCAGTGTCCTTTGTGGGAACAGTCTGTTAAAAACGGCTACAGAAAGTGTCCTTGGTGGGGACATTCTATTAAACATAGCTACAGAAAGTGTCCTTGGTGGGAACAGTTTATTAAACATACGTATAGAAAGAGGCCTTGTTGGAAACAGTCTATTAAACATATATACAGAAGTTGCAGTGCTGGAAACAGCCTATTAAACATAGCTACAAAAAGTGTCCATGCTGGGAACAGTCTATTAAACATAGCTACATGAAGTGTCCTTGGTTGGAACAGTCAGTTAAAAATGGCTACAGAAAGTGTCCTTGGTGTGATTATTCTATTAAACATAGCTACAAAAAGTGTCCATGCTGGGAACATTCTATTAAACATAGCTACATGAAGTGTCCTTGGTGGGAACAGTCTGTTAAAAACGGCTACAGAAAGTGTCCTTGGTGGGGACATTCTATTAAACATAGCTACAGAAAGTGTCCTTGGTGGGAACAGTTTATTAAACATACGTATAGAAAGAGTCCTTGTTGGAAACAGTCTATTAAACATATATACAGAAGTGTCCGTGCTGGAAACAGCCTATTAAACATAGCTACAAAAAGTGTCCACGCTGGGAACAGTCTATTAAACATAGCTACATGAAGTGTCCTTGGTGGGAACAGTCTGTTAAAAACGGCTACAGAAAGTGTCCTTGGTGGGGACATTCTATTAAACATAGCTACAGAAAGTGTCCTTGGTGGGAACAGTTTATTAAACATACGTATAGAAAGAGTCCTTGTTGGAAACAGTCTATTAAACATATATACAGAAGTTGCAGTGCTGGAAACAGCCTATTAAACATAGCTACAAAAAGTGTCCATGCTGGGAACAGTCTATTAAACATAGCTACATGAAGTGTCCTTGGTTGGAACAGTCAGTTAAAAATGGCTACAGAAAGTGTCCTTGGTGGGATTATTCTATTAAACATAGCTACAAAAAGTGTCCATGCTGGGAACATTCTATTAAGAATAGCTACATGAAGTGTCCTTGGTGGGAACAGTCTGTTAAAAACGGCTACAGAAAGTGTCCTTGGTGGGGACATTCTATTAAACATAGCTACAGAAAGTGTCCTTGGTGGGAACAGTTTATTAAACATACATATAGAAACTGTCCTTGTTGGAAACAGTCTATTAAACACATATACAGAAGTGTCCGTGCTGGAAACAGCCTATTAAACATACCTACAAAAATTGTCCATGCTGGGAACAGTCTATTA
This sequence comes from Lucinisca nassula, assembly GCA_963580285.1. Lineage (NCBI taxonomy): Eukaryota > Metazoa > Mollusca > Bivalvia > Lucinida > Lucinidae > Lucinisca > Lucinisca nassula. The sequence continues at coordinate 123,809,883 of OY757020.1, forward strand.
AACATAGCTACATGAAGTGTCCTTGGTGGGAACAGTCTGTTAAAAACGGCTACAGAAAGTGTCCTTGGTGGGGACATTCTATTAAACATAGCTACAGAAAGTGTCCTTGGTGGGAACAGTTTATTAAACATACGTATAGAAAGAGTCCTTGTTGGAAACAGTCTATTAAACATATATACAGAAGTGTCCGTGCTGGAAACAGCCTATTAAACATAGCTACAAAAAGTGTCCATGCTGGGAACAGTCTATTAAACATAGCTATATGTTGTGTCCTTGCTGGGAACAATCTGTTATAAATGGCTACAGAAAGTGTCCTTGGTGGGAACATTCTATTAAACATAGGTACAGAAAGTGTCCTTGGTGAGAATAGTCTATTAAACATAGCAACAGTAAGTGTCCATGCTTGGAACAGTCTATTAATCATAGCTACAGAAAGTGTGCTTGGTGGGAACTTCTTATTAAACATACGTATAGAAAGTGTCCTTGTTGGAAACAGTCTATTAAACATACCAACAGAAGTATCCGTGCTGCAAACAATCTATTAAAATACCTTCAGAAGGTGTCCTTGGTGTATACAGTCTATTAACCATATCTACAGAAATGTCCGTGCTGGGAACAATCTATCAAACATACCTACAGAAAGTGTCCATGATGGGAACAGTCTATTAAACATAGCTACAGAAAGTGTCCGTGCTGGGAACAGACTATGAAGCGTACTACAGAAAGTGTCCGTGATGGGAACAGTCTTTTAAATATACCTACAGAAAGTATCCATGCTGGGACCAGTCTTTTAATGAAAGCTTTAGAAAGTGTCCGTGCTGGAAAATGTCTACTAACCATAACTACGAAAAGTGTCCTTGGTGGGAACAGTCTATTTAACATACCTATATAATTGTCCGGGCTGGGAACAGTCTATAAACATTCCTACAGAAGTGTCTGTGCTTGGAACAGTCTATAAAACATACCTACAGAAAGTGTCCTTGGTGGGAACAGTCTATTAAACATACCTATATAAATTGTCCTTGCTAGGAACAATCTATTAAAGGAGTCCATGTATAGAATCCACCAATCGCTAAAAACAATTGCAGGAAATTGTTCAAATGTCTAGTTTGCTTTAAACCATGTGTATTAAATAAGGCTAAAAGGGATGCCCTTTGAGAACCATGAACGCATTCAAAAACGAAAATAGCAGAATCCATTTGTTGTTTGGGCCAGACAAGCTTGTTTCGGCCATCAAGGCCTCATCAGTAGCCCTAAAAGAAATGCTGAAAACGAGTATCAGCGGTTACGAGTATCAGCGTAAAACGTGGAAAATGACGTTGAAAGTTGACGTTTCGTCAGAAGAAATTTCCAGTTTAATTTAACGTCATGCGGCAAACTTTGAGTACGGATTATTTTGCTCCAGACAAGTGGAAAGTGTATGGATTTGTATGCGGTTTGTAGCCTGCTTCCACAATAGAATAATTTTTGTCTTTTAGTCAAAATGTTTCTTTTGTAAGGACTAATTGATTTTTTATTAGCTGGGTTAAATGCTTCTTTAAATGGACATTTTAATGACTCCTTTGATATTCATTTGGGATCACGATACAATAAACAAGAGGGTCATGATGGCCCTGGATCGCTCACCTGATCCATAGTGTAACAAGTGGGCCCCAGGGAGGGCCATTATTGGCCCAAGGGCTTCAATGTGCATAATGTTCAGGGAGGTCTTAAAGGTGAAACTTCATACCAAACAAAAACAAAGGCTATAATTTGTACAATCTTGGCAAAGGTCCACTAGATGAAGCTACACACCAAATATCAAAGACCTGGGCCTTGCGGTTTCAGAGAAGAAGATTTTTATGAAGATATTCCCTACATAAGCCTATGCACCAAGGCTATATAAGTCTATGTAAAACCAAAGGGCCCCGGGGTGGGGGGCATTTGTGGCCCCAGGGCTATAATTTGAACAATCTTGGTAGAGGTCTACTAGATGAAGCTCCATACCAAATATCAAAGACCTGGGCCTTGCAGTTTCAGAGAAGAAGATTTTTCAAAATTTCCCTTTATAAGTCTATGTAAAACCAAAGGGTCTATTTTTAGCTCTGGTGGCCATTTTGTTCACCCGAGCGGAATGGTTTTAGCAATCGTAATAGAGGGTCACCCAAGGAACATTCCAGTGAAATAATTTCAAAATCCATCCACTGGTTAAGGAGAAAAAGTCGTTTAAAGGTTTTTCTATTTTTAGCTCCGGCGGCCATCTTGTTCACTCGAGCGGAACAGTTTGAGCAATTTTGGTAGAGGGTCACCAAAGAAACATTCCTGTGAAGTAATATCCAAATCCATCCACTAGTTAAGGAGAAAAGTCGTTTAATGGTTTTTCTATTTTTAGCTCTGGCGGCCATCTTGTTCACCCGAGCTGAACGGTTTGAGCAATTTTGGTAGAGGGTCACCCAAGGAACATTCCTGTGAAGTAATTTCGAAATCCATCCACTAGTTAAGGAGAAGAAGTCCTTTAAATGTTTTTCTATTTTTAGCTCTGGCGGCCATTTTGTTCATCCGAGCAGAACGGTTTGAGCAATTTCAGTAGAGGGGCACCAAAGGAACATTCCTGTAAAATAATTTCAAAATCCAGCCACTGGTTAAGGAGAAGAAGTCGTTTAAAGGTTTTTCTATTTTTAGCTCCGGCGGACATTTTGTTCATCCGAGCGGAACGGTTTGAGCAATTTTGGTAGAAGGTCATCCAAGGAACATTCCTGTAAAATAATTTTAAAATCCATTCACTGGTTAAGCAGGAGAAGTCGTTTAAAGGTTTTTCTATTTTTAGCTCTGGCGGCCATCTTGTTCACCCGAGCGGAACGGTTTGAGCACTTTTGGTAGAGGGTCACTGTGCGGACAAGATAATATCTTGTGCGGACAAGATAATATCTTGTGTGCACAAGATCTATGTTGTGCAGACAAGATATTATCTTGTGCGGACAAGATATTATCTTGTTCGCACAACTTAATATCTTGTGCGGACAAGATAATATCTTGTCTGCACAAGATAATATCTTGTCCGCACAAGATAATATCTTGTGCGGACAAGATATTATGTTGTGCGGACAAGATATTATCTTGTCCGCACAAGATAATATCTTGTCCGCACAAGATAATATCTTGTCCGCACAAGATAATATCTTGTCCACACAAGATATTATCTTGTGCGCACAACTTATAAAATAAAAAAAAATCATGTCCTTTCCCGGATATTAAGTTGTGCGAACAAGATAATATCTTGTCCGCACAAGATAATATCTTGTCTGCACAACATAGATCTTGTGCACACAAGATATTATCTTGTCCGCACAAGATATTATCTTGTCCGCACAAGATAATATCTTGTCCGCACAAGATAATATCTTGTCCGCACAACTTTCCAAGATCTATGTTGTGCAAACAAGATATTATGTTGTGCGAACAAGATCATATCTTGTCCGCACAAGATAATATCTTGTCCGAACAAGATAATATCTTATCCGCTCAAGATATTATCTTGTTCGCACAACATAATAAAAATAAAAAATCATGTCCCTTCCCGGGTTCCGTACAGGTGAGCTAAAAACATTCCTTCATGTTGGGGACATTGCAACGTTCTTTCGCGGAGGACCGCAACTTACTATTAGTATCAAAATAATTTCAACTATTTCAAATATGGTTTATTACCAGCAAATATTTTGTCACCAATACAAACTGGAATAGATTCATAAAACTTTATGTTAGGCATATTTTTATGTATTTTTTAATTGAAATCCTTTAATCAAAATTAAAGCGATTAACCAAACTATTGCAAAATATGCAGAGTGTTGATTTTTTTGTTTGTTTTGATTTGTTACGCCCCTTGAAAGTCTTATAAATAACTTAGTATGACACGCCAACTATTCAACAGAAATGCAATGTCCCCAACACGGACAGTGTGTGCCCACGAAGGACTGTTCCGGACAAGGTCATAGTGTTGCGTATTGCAATTATATACTGTAGGTTTATGGGGGTCTTCATTTCACGGACTTGTTCACGTGATGCAAAGGGAACCGTTAATTGCACACGTATTGCTCAGACATTTCTCAACGTCCTTGGATACAGAACTCTGGACTGTTCCCAACATAATGTTAGTCTTAAAGAGATAGATGGGCTGCATGATGCTTCATCGCAGAGCTGAGTCCGACCACACACGAGTACTGGTAAACCGCTTAGAGGATCTAAGCCTTCCCAGGCAAAGCGGTGCTAGTCGGGCCGTCCATGCTTATAAACCCTATTGGTTTCATTGGACGACAGGGCTTGGGATGTCATTTCATCTCAATGTCGGGTAAAAGTCCCACAAAATTGGAAGCAACGTCTCCAAAATGACCTATACAGTGTTGACGGGGACGTTAAACCTCAAATCAAACAAACAAACATAATGTTAGTGGTGTTTTATGCCGCAAAATTCTTCCAATGTGTGCTCTGAACTACCTCGTGTCGATAGAATAACGTATGTAAAAATCTACCGCCCCCGCCCATCGGGGCTTGAAGAAATAGATGGGCTGCATGATGCTTCCACGCAGAGATAAAACCGTCCGCACACTAGTACTGGTTAACCGCTTAGAGGATCTAAGCCTGTTCAGGAACCGCGGTGCGAGGCGAACCGTCCATGATTATAAACCCTATTGGTTTCATTTGGCGACAAGGCTTGAGATGTCATTTCATCTCAATGTTGGGTAAAAGTCCTACAAAATTGGAAGCAGCGTCTCCAAAATGACCTTAAACCTCAAATCAAACAAATCGTAAAAATCTTGCTCACATCATTACTTACCTGTGTACAGTATACATTTCCTCATCACGAAAACACGCCTATATAATTTTGACCCCCTTGAACCCCACTGAATATAGTAAAACTGGGGTTTATAGGGATGTGCATCATTTTCTTATTTCTGCTTAAAAATATGTTTTGAGCAGAAATAAGAAAAACATATCACATTTTTTATCGGTAAAGTTTCATGTTTTCGGTGGTAAAATTTACAATGTACAGTAGACGCTCGTTATCCCAAACTTTGACATATCAAACAATGGTTTTAGTCAAACTAAAGTTTGTGCACTGTTATGTTAGTTTTGCCATATGTTCCTTAGATTTCAACTCCTTTTATCTCAAACTACTGTTATCTGAAATCAAATATTCCAGTCCCTTGGAGTTTGAGATAACGGGAGTTGACTGTATTAGTATAGGCGTGTTTTAACATCACGTGAACTAGTCCGTGAAAGGAAGAACCCCCTACACCCCAGTTTATATAGAGAAAATGGAGGTTTACGGGGGTATACATCATTTTTCTTATTTTTACTTCAAGACTTAGGTTGTATGTACTCGTTGGAACCGCCTCAATGAGGAGGTTCTAACGAGCACCCACGACCTATGTTTGCAGTATTTATTAGAAAAACATCAGGGATTTTCATCAGAAAAGTAGCCAATTTGGAGATAAGAAATATGCACTATGTCGCACGGGTGTGTTATCGTAATGTTAATATTATAGCGTCTTTGTTACACTAGATCCAAAATGACTGGCAAAAATGCTAACATCATGTTTGAAGTTATGGCCTATATCATAGGTAGGTCGCAACTCAGTATAAAACTGTGAGATATGTGATATCTATCGGGAGGACCAAATGCCTTATCAGCCTCGTTAACGCGTTAGACTTATGATCGAGAGGCTGTGCGTTCGAATCCGGCCACTGGTATCGAGGTGTATCCTTGGGCAAGACACGTAATGACACTGCCCCACTCCAATCAGGTGTAAATGGGTAGCAGTGGTGTAAAAGCCTCTCTCTCTCTCTCTCTCTCTCTCTCTCTCTCTCTCTCTCTCTCTCTCTCTCTCTCTCTCTCTCTCTCTCTCTCTCTCTCTCTCTCTCTCTCTCTCTCTCTCTCTCTCTCTCTCTCTCTCTCTCTCTCTCTCTCTCTCTCTCTCTCTCTCTCTCTCTCTCTCTCTCTCTCTCTCTCTTACAGGACGATAAGCAGGTGGGTAGCTAAATTTTAGAACGGGGCAGCCGCTTCTTAAAGATGGTGCTCATACAGGTCGGCCTTCAACAACAGCAACTAGAAGTAACATCGAAACAAAAATCCAAGCACTGAGAGTACTGGTGGGTCGGTTGTCTCCGAGTGTAGATTTGGAACGAGGACTTACACTAAGACATTTCACCCTTAAATTCCTGTGCTGTAAGCAAATCATGTAGACCCTGATCAGACGCTGCGTTTCTTTTTGGTGGCTCACCCTTAAATTCCTGTACTGTAAGAAAACAGTGCAGACCATAATCAGACGCCGCATTCTGCGGCATCTGATCTGGGTCTACACTGTTTGCCAAGCCCAAACCATGATTCCAGCCCAGATTTTACAGATAACCTTAACGCAACACGCTGAACTAACTCTGCTATTTTCTATAAATAAGTTACATTGATTTCGATAGTCACGTGGACAACAGCACGAATTCAGTTTCTGTCCTTTATAATATTGGGTCGATTGTAAACCAATCGACCCCAAAACACGTCATATCCTACATAAAAAGATGCCAGATTCACAGCTCGGTTTACAAACTTGTTAGCAGAATTGTTACTGGAAAACACGGCAAAATGACATTTCATTACGAAAACACGCCTATATTAAATACATTGTAACCTTTATCGCCGAAAAATGGAAAATTTTCAGATGAAAAATTTCAATATTTTGCTTATTTCTTTTGAGCAGAAATAAGAAAAATATTGTATACCCCTGGTAAACCCCTGTTTTACTAAATTAAAGTGGGTTTTAGGGGGTCAAAATTATATAGGCGTGTTTTGGACGATGGACGAGTTCATAGAATTTTAAAGAACCATTTACAACTTATGAAAAAAAAAAAAGATGGATACCCATTTGTTGACAGAGGAACAAAACAGGATCCGTATATCCATTAAAAATAACTTCTGAAACTGTATCCAAAATATAGCCAAAAGGCTTTCAACAGTTTAGTCAGTGGCGATGAGGCCTTGGTTCTGCTGTGAATCAGTATCTGAGGGTGGGTGTCCCCATTGAAGAGTATGAAAACTGCTTCCATTGAGGATCTTACATGAGTACTCATGTATTATTGAATTTATTAAACGAGTTGAGGAAAAGGGATAAAAATGCGAGGCTTGTCGAGCATTTTATTCATTTTCCTCAACGGCTTGCAGAGCATTTTATGCCTTTTCCTCAACGAGTTTGATAAATTCAACAATACATGAGCACGAATGCAAGATTCTATTTATCATATGACATTTAAAACGAATTTTATTCACGATTGTTCAACAAAAATGTCAATATTCCGTCGTTAAGGACGTCGGAGTGGCCTGCGTAGGTAGATTTAAATAACAAAATTCTCGTGCGTCGATGGACGGGACTACTTGGAACTTTGAGGCTTCCAGTCAACAAGCAATTTTGACAGCTGATTCCTGAACTGTTGTTTACATTCGAGCTTTGACAATGATAAATATGAAAAGTATAAATATGGTTTATTCCAGAAAATGTCTAAAACCGGATTTTTACATTTATTGTACACACATCAGTGGTTTGAAAATGGCCATTTTTTCAACACTACCAGTACCATCAGGAAAACGAAAAATAAACCGATTTCATGTTCTTCGCGATTATTCTCACCTATATCATCACCTCCGGCATAGATTCATCTATCCGCATGAAAAGTTGCGCCAAAATCGGTGAATGACCATTTTTGTGCCATTTTTTTTCTGACCACTTCCGGTCTGAAAGTCACCATGAAAATGTGTAGAAGACCGTTTCCATCTTTCCAGAATGGCAGTTTCAGTTAAGGTTCCTCAATACATTTGCACAGGAAAAATATAGGTGTCAGATTTGCATGTTATTTTTTCCCAAAATATGATCCCGATTTCCTTTTAAAATGCCTGTCCTAGAAGAAGAATGTTTGGAGGTACCACCGGTTATTACAGTAAGTACTTTCTTGCATTAGCAACATCTCTGTGCCTTTGAAAATAAATGCAATTCTGTATTTTTCACTTTTACCAGGAAAAAATGAAACCGCCTTCTAGACTTTTTAAAAGTTACAAAAAACAGCTGCAGATCAATAGTTCACATCAAATACTAGCGACTCGGACAAAGCTTTCTATCAAAAAGCCTACCTGAATTGAAACCAGAAAAAAAATTTACATGTTTACTTTTCATGGGCGCGGCCATCTTCCTTTTTTTGCGGTAAATCTGAAATGCTCAAATTATGCCTTCCACATTTTATTTTACCCATTATCAATGAAAATACCTTGAAAATTCAGCTATGTAGCCTTCTTCCTGCATATAGCATTATGGCATCGCCTATCTTGGAAGCCTGTCATCACTGATAAATTTTTGTAGCTGTCAAATTGAAGAGATATCCATCTTGCCAAGAAAAAATCGAATTCATACGCCTTGCAACTAATTTCCCAAAAATAATAATAGTACACCATTGTTTTTAATTTAAAACATAATATTCATATTTGAAACTGTCTTGCAACTAATTTCACGTACTTTCTAACATAATTTGTTCGTTAATTTATTAATAGTATGCATTCATTTCCGAACTAGTTTTTATGTGTAACATTTTCTGGTTTGTGTTGTTCGGCCGAGCTACAAGTAAACAAATTGAAAAAAAAAAAATAGATTTTTGAAACTTTTTTCATCAAAACATACTAAATGCATTGGGCTTCTTTGAGTTTCTACCAGCCTGAACATTGGTAAGTAGGTGACACAACAGCTCATTAAGTGGATTAGATAAATATAAACATATTTGTGTTGTCCAGAAGTTCACCTGTCCAAAAATCAATTATTTGTTTATGGTGGCTCATGTGAACCGATGTAACAAATCAATGGGTAAAAAAATCATTTCTATACCATTGCAGTTACTGGCAGTGATCAGAAGCCTTTTGGACAAAGATTCTGGTGCTGAACAGGCTGCTTTCAGTCCTTCAGTTCAAATATGGGGATAAACTGTTGGCTTATCTAAATTTCAATTTTTTGTTTTGATTTATCCAGTATCAAAGCACCCATCCTGTAAACACAATTAGTAACACAGTGATACTTTGGTGCAGTGATTGCATAAATTGATATAAATTGCATGAATGAAATATATAAAATGAAGTACTGAAAGCACCGAAGAAGGGCAATCATTTTATAAGCTAAATGCAAGAGATTTCAACACCTGAACCAATCAATGAGCTTGTTGCCAAATTGGTAGAACTGGTCATTTTTGGCTATTATACACTGAATTTAAATAGTACCAGGTGAGATAATTACATTTTTTTTATAATTTTTGGAATAATTAATTTTCAGTATTATTTAGGTATTTTACTTGAAATTCCTCTGTTGCAGTGCCTTAATGCAACATTGAGCTCTGTCTCTCTCTGTCTCTCTCTCTCTCTCTCTCTCTCTCTCTCTCTCTCTCTCTCTCTCTCTCTCTCTCTCTCTCTCTCTCTCCGATCGATGGATCGAATTAAAGTCTGCATACTTCTCTTTTTATTCTGGTTGAAAAGTCGCATTATCGCTCCATCTCTCTCTCTCTCTCTCTCTCTCTCTCTCTCTCTCTCTCTCTCTCTCTCTCTCTCTCTCTCTCTCTCTCTCTCTCTCTCTCTCTCCGTTGGATTCTAAGTCTGCATACTACTGTTACCGAAGGTATTAACATAAAAATTTCACGACAAACACGATTTTGGGGTTATTTTTTCATTTTGTTGCCTATTTAACGAGATCGTCGCGCTATCGCGCGACTCTATATATAGGGAGTGCACCTAGCATAGCAACGTGCGCTACGCGCGCCTTGATTCTTATTCTACAGGCATTTCCTGGGTACCGCTATACTGGAAGTGTTCCCTTTTCTGGTCTAGCATCTCGTCTCTGACCGAGTCTGCATATATATATATATATATATATATATATATATATATATATATATATATATATATATATATATATATA
>OY757020.1:123820050-124079050 GCA_963580285.1 Lucinisca nassula
GGCAATATATATTTATATGTATTATAACATTTGCAGTAAAGAAGAAACTATGAAAGTGGTATAAAAATCTGTATACTCTTAGGCACTCGGGTGTCTCCGACAACAATCGGAGTTGAAGTAAGAGTCTACCTTACAGACCAGCTTGCTTTATGCAGGTAAGGCGGTGAACACGAGCTATGCAAAGAGGACAATCTATAGAACATGGACTGGGCTCATGAGGTGGGTTAGACAAACAGAGTCGACCCATTTCAGAAGCCGCATCTTCGATACACAATTACCATTCTTAATAATTAATCGCACAATTCTGCTGATATTTGGTGGACCGTAACCTCGAAACAACGTGCGCAGCTCCACATCATGGTCTAACTATGTATCAAGCTTCAGCTTAAATGGGTAATATAGTTTGATTTGCCTTCCGTCAGTCGTACTTTAGTTGGCGTTATGGCGTATCAACAAGGAACTAGTGGATACAGCGTTATATGTAGGTCTGTTTGCTTCCGGAAAAGATATCGGGAAAATGACCAAAAAGTGTGCAAATGCAATACGTCCGGATTGTGCGTGTGATATTCCCGACCGCGACACCCAACTTTAAGGGGCGCATTGCATTTGCGCATTTTTGGTCATCGCCCCACAATTCTATGCGCTTTACTTGAATCGAACCGGGTATATAATGGAGGCCAATTAACACATGTAGAGTGACAGGACAGAATCTATCGTATATATTCAGACAAACAGGCCGCAGCAAACAGTGTAAACCCAGATGAGATGCCTCGAAACGCGGTCTACACTGTTGGCCACTCATTTAGCTATCTTAGGGCACAACATTGGGCAGTTAATTGTACTTCTTCAAATTTTAGACAAGTATGGTAAGGAGTCGAGGTGTCCGAATATTTAGAGTAAATACGGTTTATCATGCTCCAGAGATATGTGTGCGGGTACTCAGGTTTTCGCCCACCTCTGATTAACGATCGGCTCGAAATTAATGAAATAATCTAGAAAGGGCCGTAAAATCAGCAAAAAAAACCAACAACAACAACAAAAAAAAAAACAAGAGGCCCATGGGTCACTATGCTCAGTCGGGCACTGCCCACTGGCTTTAATTTATCGATTATAAAGTCTCCCAAACGAACCCCCGATTTCCAAATGAGCACCCATGAAGTGGAGGCATGGAACATGGACCAAACAGAACCAAGGTTCGTATCACTGAATGCATCTTATCATAAGGAACAATATTACATATGGTTTAGGGGTGGCGATGTGTACACTTCCCGAGACGTAAGGCATTTTAAGTTGTGGAGGGGTTGGGGAATGGTCCTGGCAAACCCCAGGAAAGCCAAGCCAAGATTGTTGTCACTGAATGTGTCTTATCATTAGGACCCAGAAAATATATTGTTTAGGGGTGGGGATCTGAACTGATCTGAACCGCATCCCGGGGGAATCCCAGGTTGGTGTCACTGATGCGTCTTATCATAAGGAACAAGAATATATATGGTTTAGGGTGGGGATCTGAACGGTTTTTGAGATATTGGGCCTTTTACGAAGTGGAGGGGGTGGGGCATGGACCCGGCACATTGATTGATGTCTATGAATGAGTTTTGTCATAAGAAACAAGAATATATATGGTTTTGAGGTAGGGATCTGAATGGCTTCCGAGATATATCGCCTTTTATGAAGTGGAGGTGTAGGACATGGCCTCGTAGGTTGGTATCACTGAATGTGTCTTATCATAAGGAACAGGAATATATATGGTTAGGGGTGGGGATATGAACGGTTTTTGAGAGATTGGACCTTTTACGAAGTGGAAGGGGTAGGCATGGCCCTGGCACATCCAGGGGAACCCCCAAGTTGGTATCACTGAATGCATCTTATCATATAAAACAAGATTATATATAGTTCAGGGATGGGGATCTAATTGGTTTCTGTGATATATGGCCTTTTATGCACGGGAGGGGGGGGGGGGCATGGCCCCGGCACACCCTAGGGGATCCCCAGGTTGGAATAAAAACATATTGCTAAAAGAAGATCCCTCAAAGAATTTTTCTATAAAAGTTTTGTAAAAATATCTGCAAAGGCTTTGCAGTAAATGCCATTTTTCTATTTTCCCCATTATAAATCAATGGAAAGTCTAACCAAACTAATGAGTCGATTTTCATTAAAAACACAATCTTTCAATCCCCCAGCCCAAGGACGCTGCAGATGAAATTTGGGCTGAATCGGCCCAGTGGCTTCAGAAGAGATGTCGTTTGAAAGTGTTAACGCCAGACGACGACGGACAACTGCATATTCTATAAGCTCCCACGGAGCCTTCGGCTCTGGTGAGCTAAAAATAGTTATGTGTAACGTCTTGAGAAAACATGTTTTGCCATTTGCGAACAACACTGGCCAGATCACAGGCGCTCGAAGTTTGGTCCATCAATAAGTTTTGAAAATGTTTTGTCTGACTCTTACGGAACCCGGGAAGGGACATTCAATTTTATTTTTAATATGTTGTGCGGACAAGATATTAAGTTGTGCGAACAAGATATTATCTTGTGCGCGACTCTGGTGTCTGTGTGCAGAAATTCAACAGTTAGCTGAGCAGACCGTGTGTTTTATTGGTCGCACACACCGAACACAGGTTTTCGCCATAATGAAAGCACACTTAATCAAATGCATTGAAAAATTTACCACCATAAAATAAAAATTTGCACATAAAAAATTCTGCTATTTTTTTTAAATATTTCTGCTAAAAAATAGATTGTGTGTACTCGTTTCATGGGGTGAAAATTATTTAGGCGTGTCTTCCTGAAATCGTGACGGGGTTAGTACAATAAAGTTAAAAGTACCATTGGTCTCGGAAGTCGTAAACATACTACATTCCGTGGATTCCATTTTTTGGCTCTGTCCATTGTTCTGGCAACACTACATTCTAATAACAGTTGCGCATGCCTTAGTCTGATTCTAGCACTCCAACGTAGCAATGAAATGTATAAAAATATCAAACGTTCATACCGTCGTGTCTTAAGCTGTAACAAGAATGCTACATTCTGTTTTCAATTCATGACTTCACTGCTTGTTCCAACGCTTACTCTTTGGCTCCTTTGTCTTATTTTGTTAAGCGGAGACATACAACTAAACCCAGGTCCAGACTCTATCGAGGATAGTGCTGATACGGTTTCCAGTTGCTCGTCTAGCTTGGTTGATACTCTCTCCAATCACCTAAGTATCTTGCACCTAAATATTCAGAGTATCGTACCCAAGCTCGATCTCATTGAAGGTGAAGCAGCAGCATATGACGTCCTTGTTTTCTCTGAAAGTTGGCTTAACCCCGGCATACCGAATACAAGTATCTGCATCGAAGATTTTTCTCCACCTTATAGAGTAGACAGGTCCGATCGCCAAGGCGGAGGTGTCATTGTTTATGTTCGCGACACACTATCTAGTAAACGTCGACCCGACCTGGAAATCCCGGGTCTCGAGGCTGTGTGGGTCGAGATTCAAATACAGTCCAAAAACGTCCTTGTCGGAGGGTTCTATAGGCCCCCCAACAGTAGCGCTAATTATTTTAATTCCATCAACGAAAGCATCGATAGGGCATACAATACTAACATAGGAGATATAATCGTACTAGGAGATTTTAACATAAATATGCTTAATCAAAGTAACAACAAAATAAAACAATTAATGCAAGAATATAATATGAAACAGTTAATAGATGAACCTACAAACTTCACAGAACATTCGTCTTCACTCATTGACTTGATACTCGTTCGAAACAAAAACAATATTTTAACAAGCGGTGTCATTGACACATTCATACCTAATCAAATTAGATACCACTGTCCTACTATTGTAATATTGAAATTCATACGGCCTAAAAATAAATCATTTAAACGGAAAGTATGGAATTATAAACTGGCCGACTTTGATATATACAGAGAAACTTTAGCTAGCTACAATTTTGAAGAAAAAGTAAACTCATCCACCGACATTGATGAAAATATCAATCACATTAACGCAGCTATTACGTCTGCTGCCGAGCAAGCTATACCCAACAAAGTCGTTACAATAAGACCTGCTGAACATCCATGGATAACATGCCAAATCAGAAATCTCGTTAGAAAGCGAAAACGTACATATAGGAAATTTAAGAGAACATCCCATGCTAACCTTTGGGAAAAGTACAAGCTTATTCGCAACAAAATCGTATCACTTATTAGAACGTCAAAAAAGCACTATTTTGAGAAGCTGGATGCGTTACTCTCGTCAGAAACAACCAATATGAAAATATTTTGGAAAACATCCAAACAATTGCTCAACATTGGAAAATCAACACACAACATCCCTACGCTGTACCTAAATAATGAATACGCAGAAAATGATATTGACAAGGCCTCTATGTTAAATAATTATTTTGCTACTCAGTCAACTGTTGTTGATGACAACCGGCCACTGCCCCAGCCTCCCCCTATAGAGTACAGCCTTCAGACTATTGTTATAACAAGTCAGGAAGTTAAAGACGTCCTCCTGAATCTCAATGTTAATAAAGCCTATGGTCCAGATTTAATTAGCCCCCGCCTCCTTAAGGAAGGTGCAGTTATTCTTGCCTCCCCCTTCTCAACAGTTTTCAACCGCTCTCTTGACCAGGGTTACTTTCCTTCTCCGTGGAAAGATGGAAATTTAACACCAATTCATAAGAAAGATGATAAGTCATTACCATCAAATTACCGTCCAATTACTCTCCTTAGTTCACTTGGAAAGACAATTGAACGTTGCGTACACAAACACATGTACAACTATGTACTCGAAAATCAAATTCTGACTCCGTATCAATCCGGATTTGTGCCGGGCGATTCCACTACATATCAGTTACTCCATACGTACCACACCTTCTGTAATGCCGTGGACGATGGTAAAGAAGTAAGAGCAGTATTTTGCGATATCAGCAAGGCCTTCGATAGAGTCTGGCACAGGGGCCTTTTGCATAAGTTATCCGGCATCGGGTGCTCGGACGGGATGATCAAATGGTTTGCGAGCTATCTCTCTGGACGAAGGCAGCGTGTCGTACTTAATGGACAAACATCTGACTGGACTCATGTTCAAGCCGGTGTACCCCAGGGCTCTATCCTGGGACCCTTACTCTTTTTAATATACATAAACGATATAGTGGAAAATATTGGCTGCTCTATACGGCTGTTCGCAAACGATACGAGTCTGTATGTCATTGTAGAGTAGAATTAAAACAAAGATCAGGAATTGATACAATTAACTTACTCCACCCATAAAAGACACCAAAGGGAAAGAAATACAAACATTAAGCGACCAGACCATAATGGAAACCCAAACAAAGGAAGGCCACAAGGACAGCCACCTTCCCACAAAACGGCCACATGGCCATCCAAAATTAAAAGACACAAGTGACACACACAGTAAGTAACAAACAACAACATAAATAAACCGCCACAGAAGAGCCGCCCCGGAACGGCCAGCGGAAGACCTCCACTGGGGGGCCCAAATCGACTTCACGTGGCCACAATCCTCGCCCTTACTTCCGCCGCGATTTAGACAAACAACCCGCTCAGTCCGCACGAAGGCCTCCTAACTCATCAGCGCAACACCCCCGCGAACACAGAAACCAAAGAACCACAGAGGCGAGACAACGGCGAGGACTCGACAGCAAGAAACCACCGAAACGCCGGAGCAAAAGAAAACCAACAGCCAGACCCCGACGAGCCCGACCAGAGACAGAGCACCAGGCACCAACCGACACCATCTCTCCAACCCCCAACAAGCCCCCACGCCGGAGCCGTCACAGAACCCGAGGCCCGACCCACCGGCGCGCAACCAAAGAGGGAAGCAAAGCCGCCAACCGCGACTGGGTTAACCACCACGCATGCAGCCCGCCGCACAACACCCATGCTGTACCCAATCTTTTTATATCGAAGAACGACCTCACGAAACCGGGCGCCGAAGCCACCGCGGTTATACACCCCTCCGAACCCACACACCAAGCCACCACAAAACTCGGGCTCCGACAGACCCTGCCGCAGAAGAGACCCAAGTCCAACACTGAACTCCGAAACCAAACCAGAATGGCGCCCACAAAACCCCGAAAAGGCCCCGCGCAGTCCACGGCTCCGACAACCCTGACTAAGGAGTTTAGCCGCCAACAACCCACCACGAGCGCCGAAGCCAGCCACACGACCACACACCCCAGCAAATCGAACCAACCGCGAAACACAAACGCCACAGGACGGCGCACGAGGAACACCACCATCCAAAAAAGGAAAACCCACAATCTCAAAATCAAAGCCACCGCGTTTATCATAAATTTTGCACGAAACAAATCCATCCACAACAGACAGATGCAAATCCAAAAACGGGGCCTCGGTATCAGAAGAATCTGCCTCATTCAACTGAAGTTCTAGGGGGTAAATCTGACTGATCAAACCATCAAAATAGGTACCACCAACACCCAATAAATCATCCAAACATCCAGAAGCAGAGCTAAAAGCTTCAATAATTTCAGACCGGCCACCAACGGAAAGCGACAAAACGAAGTCCCCCCCATAACAACACAAGAACAGACCAGCCACAAGAGGCGCGCAACCAGCACCCACCGGAACACCCACAATTTGTCCAAACAACTTAGTACCGAATCTAATATAAGTATTGTCAAGTAGAAAGGTGAGGGCATCACACACTTTCTGACATGACCAAAGTGTATAATTCTTATGCTCTTTAGAAGTGAAAAATGCATTTCTGACATTACATGCAAGATAGAGAGAATCTTCTCTGTGAAAAGCCCATTCAATTAAATCATTAAGATTTTCTTTTATAAGATTATGAGGAAGTGTAGTGTAAAGAGTGAAAAAATCGTAGGTAGACAGACTAGAAGCACGAAACTGTCTAGATTTCAATTTATTTAAAACCTCATTCGAATTTTTTATAGACCAAAACAGATTTCTTCCTGATCTTTCAAAGACTTTATCACAATATTTAATTACATGCGTTTTAATAGCAGTAAGACAGGAAGTTAATAATTTAGAAAGTTCAGTGGTAGTGCAAGAACTAGAATTTGCAATAAACCGTGCTTTGTAAGGTTTTTTATGAAGTTTTGGTAACCAGTATAGTCTCCTCAGACAGCTGCAAATTTCATGAACTCTGATCTTGACACTATAAGCGTCTGGGCAGCTGACTGGTTAGTCACTTTTCACGAAAGAAAAACTTTCTCAATGGTCCTTTCTCGAAAACTACACCCTCCACAGCATCCACCGATACTTATGAATAATATAATCTTGCCTGAAACAGATAATCACAAACATCTCGGTCTTACCTTTACAAAGTCATGCGCGTGGTCTAATCATATCCAGGACATCTCCTCCAAAGCTTGGGTACGATGAATTTGATGCGAACAATGAAGTTCAGGGTTAGTCGGAAATCTTTAGAGCGAATTTACGTTACTTTCATACGTCCACTGCTTGAATACTGTGATGTAGTCTGGGACAATTGCTCTGCCGATAATAAGAAACAATTAGAATCTATTCATGTAGAAGCCGCTAGAATTATAACTGGCGCTACACGGCTCTGCAGCATTGAAAGACTATTCTCAGAATTAGGTTGGGAAACTCTCCAGTGCCGCAGGAACAAACATAAATTGATCATTTTTAACAAAATCATCAACGGACTTACCCCTGACTATCTAACTGATCTTGTCCCCCCCTTGATACATGAGACCACCAGATACAACCTTCGAAATTCAAATGACATCCAAACTATCCACTCCAACTCAAATCTGTTTTATAATTCCTTTTTCCCATCAACAATTCGAGCATGGAATAACTTGTCAGATGAAATTAAGCAAAGTACATCAGTCGCATCATTCAAATCTCGTCTGAACGGAGACATCACACAACCACCCAAATACTATAATACCGGCTCAAGAAAAGGTCAGATACTGCATTCAAGACTACGAACGGAATGTAGCTCGCTTAACTCCCACCTGTTTAGAAAGGATATCGTTGCCGACCCCTCTTGTCAGTGTGGAGCTTTTGAAAGCCCACATCACTTCTTTTTCGACTGTCCCAGGTACCAGGCTGCAAGGACGAGATACTTACCCATTAACTTAAACCACCTCACATCCCGTGACCTTCTATTCGGACTCTTCAACAAATCACCACAAGAAAACGAAGTTCTCTTTAACCAAGTACAAGAATTTAATCTTAAATCCGGCCGGTTTTCATGACAAACCCGAGACCAAGATTAGATTACACTTATGGGAGATTATTCTAGATATTCGGAGATACACCCATTGCTGGCGCACATTATGGGAACGTCGATCACCTACGCAACGTTGCATCTTAACATCTCTCTCTCTCTCTCTCTCTCTCTCTCTCTCTCTCTCTCTCTCTCTCTCTCTCTCTCTCTCTCTCTCTCTCTCTCTCTCTCTCTCTCCATTGATTGACACCGCCATTCTCACATACTTACTTTGCATGTTCCACAATGACGCAGGAGATGATTTATTTAAGCCTTGGCTTACCTTCAGATCCTGCACCATATGTATGTATTCAATATTGCTGTTGTAAATAATTTGCTAATAAAATACTGTTTAAACCAAACCAATAAAGTTTTCATTACATTTACTAATGACACAGTGTGAGGTACCCACCCTGGAGTCATGCTAGGGGTTGAAGTAAGACTTTTATGTGTGTGTTTGAGTTTTACGTTCCATCGACAACTAAGGTCATACGGAGACGAGACCTCGGTTTAAAGACTCATCCGAAAGTCTGGAGAACCGTGGATCGAACCCAGGGACCCTGGTTTATGAGGCGAGTAGCATAACCACTACAACATTGACGCATATAAAGAAATTTACGACCTGCTTACATGACGAAAGCACGCCTATACAAATACATTGTAATAAATCGAAATTTTTTAGATGAAAAATTGTGATGTTTTTTTTCTTATTTCTAGTCAAAATATAGATTGTTGTTACTCGTAAAAACCGCCTCATCTTGACAGAGACGCACTAGATGTACCTATATACCAAATATCAAAGGCCTAGGTTTTCTGTAACAGACAAGAACGTTTTTTTATATATATATATAAAGTTTTCCCTATATTACCTATGTCTATGTAAAATAAGTGACGCCTTGGGTGGGGCCAATGTTGGCTCCAGGATTATAATTTGAACATCCACTAGACAAAGGTGTGTACCAAATATCAAAGACCTGGCCCTTCTGGTTTCAGACGAGAAGATTTTTAAAGGTTTACTCTATATATTATATCTATGTAAATCTCGGGCCCTGCCACTGGGCAATTTTTGGCCCCACGGCTATAATTTGAACATTCTTGGCAAAGGTCCACTTGAATAAGGTGTGTACCAAAATCAACGTTCTGGACCTTCTGGTGGTGGACAAGAAGCTTTTCAAACGTTTTTACCTATACAAGTCTATGTAAAACAGTGGGGCCATTTTTGGCCTCAGGGCTATAATTCGAACAATATTGGCAGAGGTCTACTAGATGTAGCTGTGTTCCAAATATCAAAGGCCTGGTTTCAGACAAGAAGAATTTTAAAGTTTTTCCCTATATAACTCTATGTGTAAACATGTGGGCCACTGGGCGGGGCCACGTTTGACCCCTAGGGCGATAATTTGAACAATCTTGGTAGAGGTCCACTAGACGAAGCTGTGTGCCAAATATCAAAGGCCTGGGCTATTTGTTTTCAGGCAAGAAGAGGTTTCCCCTATATAGCTCTATCTAACATAAGTGGGCCCCTGGGCGGGGCCATTTTAAGCCTTAGGGCTATAATTTGAATAATCTTGGTAGAGGTCCACCAGACGAAGCTGTGTACCAAATATCAAAGGCCTGGCCCTCTGGTTTCAGACAAGAAGATTTTTAAAGGTTTTCCCTTATAAGCCTATATTTGGCCCCAGGGCTATAAAATGTATAATCCTGGTAGAGATTCCCTAGACAAAACTGTGTACCAAATAGCAAAGGCCTGAGCCCGCTGGTTTTAGAGAAGAAAAGTCTTAAAGGTTTTCCCTATATAACTCGTATGGGCCCACAGAACTACAATATATTGAATGTACATGTTTTCTGTGCCAGGTTAGATAGTTTCGGCCAACTAGGCCTCATCAGTGACGCTAAAATAGTTTTAAAATTCCACAGTAGAATCAAGGATCTTAAAGGACAAGAAAGTATAAACTACACTATGATGTATAGGCCTATGTAAAACCAATTTTGGCCCCCGGAATTTAATTTGAACAATTTTGGTAGAGGTCCAGTAGATTAAGATTCATACCAAATATCAAAGAGCTGGGCCTTCTCGTTTCAGACAAAATATTTTAATTGTTTTCCCTACATAAGCCTACGTAAAACATATTGACCCCTCGGCGGGTTCATTTCTGGACCCAGGGCTAAAATTTGAACAATCTTGGTAGAGGTCCATTAGATGAAGCATCATACCAAATATCGAAGACCTTGGCCTTCTGATTCTCAAAGGTTTTCCCCATATAATGCTATGTAAATCTAGTGGGCCCCGGGGCGGGGCCATCTTTGGCCCAATGGCTATAATTTGAACAATCCTGGTAGAGTCTACTAGATGAAGCCTTATATTAAATATCAAAGTCCTGGGCCTTCTGGTTTCAGACAAGAAGATTTTTAAAGATTTTCCCTATATAAGCCTATGTAAAACCAGTGGACCCCGGGGCGGGGCCATTTTTGTCCCAGGGCTATAATTTGAACAATTTTGGTAGAGGTCCATTGGATGAAGATGCATACCAAAATATCAAAGATCTTGGCCTTCTGGTTTCAGACAAGAAGATTTTAAAGGTTTTCTCTATATAAAATAGAAGTGGAGGCAATGATCAGGAATCGATACAATTAACCCACAGCTCCCATCAGAGACACCAAAGGGAAAGAAACACAAACATGAAACAACAGACCCTAATGGCAACATCAATAGCGGAAAGCCAAAAGGACAGTTACTTTCCCACAAAATGACCAATAGCCTATCCAAAATAAAATAATATAAGCGACACAAACACCCAAAGACAAACCAAAACAAAAATAAACCGTGACAGAAGAAAGCCTTTGTAAAAGATATGGACCTCTTTTTGGACCCAGGGCTATAATTTGATTAATCTTGGTAGAGGTCCATTAGATGACACCAAACATCAAAGACCTTGGCCTTCTGGTTTCAGACAAGAAGATTCTCAAAGATTTTCCCTACATAATCCTACGTAAAACCAGTGGGCCCCGGTGCGGGGCCTTTTTTGGCCCCAGGGCTATAATTTGAACAATCGTGGAAGAGGTCTACTAGCTTCATACCAAATATGAAAGTCCTGGTCCTTCTGGTTTCAGACAAGAAAAATTCCCCTAATTCCCCCTTTTCGTGGCCATGGCAACCAGAGTTCTGTTTGGAATGGAATTCTACCGCCTTTGGCAGGGGACATATCTGTCAAACTAAAGCCCCAGTCATTTTCTGGTGCACCTACCGATGATTTTGAAGATTATATTGCTGAATTTAATATTACAGCCAACAGTTTGACTGGCAATGCTCGTTCACTGTTTAGCGAATTGACCGAGATTCATTGCAAGGATTACACCTGTTTAGTACCGAAATTAAGTGCCCGATACGGTTCTGAAAACCGAGCAGAAGTTTTCAGGGCACAATTGAAATCTAGAGCTATAGGTAAAAATGAAAGCGTCTCAGAATTAGCTCAAGCCATCAAAAAGCTTTCTCGACAAGCCTACCCGTGATACTGAAGCCTTAGCATTAGATCTTTTTATTTACGCATTACCCGAAGCAGATATTTGTCTCCATATACGCGAGGTTGGCCCAGAACTGCTTAGCGAAGCTGAGGCCATGGCTATAAGGTTTAAAGCCCACCGCATCGCGGATCGTCATCGGGAAAAATCGAGCAAGACACCAAAGAGACAAAGGATAAAGACAAAAATAAACAGAATTAAGTGAGCTCCCTAAACCGGAATTTTGATTTTTTATAGAAACTTGTCGACAATTTGTACAGAGAAAGGAACACTACCGCTCAGAATCACGGTAATAAAAACATTTTAAACAAAAATGATAGGCCAAATTCTAATGGCTTCAGAAGGTCCACAATTTTTTCTGGGAACAGAAAACACAATGCGCCAAGGCAAAACAAATTTGGGCGTACTTCACAATACAGGGGAAATAACTCTAATCGCCGAAATCAATACCAAGGTCACCAGCAATCCTATGGTAATCAGCCGGAGTCGGGAAACTGGCGTCAGCCCAACTACGGGTCCGGGTACAGGCTGAATTACATGGGACCCAAACCGTAGCTATGAGGTTATGGTGCATGGAAAAAGGGTACTTTATTTTTGCAAAAGTAGAAAATGTGCCATTTACATTTCTGATAGACACAGACTCAAATGTTTCCATTCTCAATAAAAGCACCTATGATAGACTTTCACCTGAAATTCAGCAGACAGTCTTGCTTACAGATAAAAAAAACTGCTTACAGTGACAAGGAGATAACCCCTTTTCTGGGTAAAGTCATCTTAAATGTAGAGCTGGGATCACAGCAGCTTCAGGTGAAGGTCCTTTTTGCTGATATTGAAAATAAAGGCATTTTAGGTTTGGATTTTCTCAAGGCTTATAACTGCGATCTTATGCTCACGCAAAGCTGTCTAAAAGTCAAAAACGAAATATCAGATGTTTTGAAAACAGCCGGGAAGTACAACCTACTTGTTGCAGAGTAGTCGTTTCAAAGCGTTGTTTTACACCGCTTGAAACAGATATGTTAGTGGAAGGATATACTACTGGTGTTATAAAATAAGCCAAGGCGTTGGTTTGCCCATAAGATAGCACTGTTCCCATACGCATAGCCAGTCCGCATTTGGGAAGCGTGACCTTAAACAGGCATATAATAGTCGCTACATTTGAGACAATTGGACCCGAGGAATTTGTTTCAGTAAATGCGACTCAGTCACGTGACTGTATTCAGAATCCTGGTAATAGCGGAATCCCAAAATACCTTAGGCAGTTGTATCCTCAAAGCACACAGAATTTAAACCCGGAACAAAGGGAAGCCTTTGAAGATCTGTTGCTAGCGTATCAGAATACATTTTCAAGCTCTTCGCATGATTTAGGTAGAACAGATATCGTAGAATATCAAATAGATCTGAAGACTTGCACAAAACCTATATAACAGGCCCCATATCGATTACCCTTTGCGAAAAGACAAGAAGCAGAAAATGAGATAAAAATGATGGCCGAATGTGACCTCATTGAAGCAGCTTGTGGGCCCTGGTCTAGTCCTGTTATCATTATTCCGAAAAAATCAGGCGCCATCCGTTTCTGTATAGATTTTAGAAAACCAAATAAGGTCATTATACAGGACTCCCAGGCATTGCCGAGAATTGATGACTCTTAAGATGCACTTGGAGGTGCCAAATGGTACTCTACGTTGGACCTCTGGAATGGATTTCATCAAATAAGAGTAAAAAAGAGAAGATAGGCCTAAGACTGCATTCTGTATCCCAGGTGGTGGTTTGTGGTAATTTAAAGTCATGTCGTTTGGCAGTACGAATTCTCCAGCTGTGTTTGAGAGGCTCGTGAATTTTGTCGGTTTAAACTATACATTTCTGCTCATATATCTAGACGACATTATTGTTTATGATAAGACTTTTGAAACTCATTTAGAGAACCTACAGGACGTATTTGAAAAGTTAAAATATGCCAACCTGAAACTCAACCCAAAAAAGTGTGTCTTTCTCCAGAAAGAATGCACCTTTCTTGGTCATTCAGTTTCTGAGGAAGGCATTACAAAGGACCCAATGAAAGTAAAAAGTGTGCAAGAATAGCCGCGACCTACAAACGTCTCTAAGGTAAGATCTTTTGTAGGTCTCTGTAGTAATATGAGGAAATGTATACCTGGATTCAGCTCTATTAGTAAGCCGTTACATGTGCTTACGGAAAAGGGCGTAAGTTTGAGTGGTCAGAACAGTGTAAAATCGCCTTCCACACATTGAAAACAGCCCTCTTTTCAAGTCCAGTCCTAGCATTTCCCCAAGAGAAGGGAGGTAATTTCATAATTGATTGTGACTCATCAAATGTAGCAACAGGAGCTGTACTCTCTCAGGTACAAGATGGAGAGGAGCGGGTGATAGCTTATTATAGCCGATGTACGACCTGGAAAGAACTCCTGGCAGTAGTCAGTTCAATTAAACACTGGCATGTTTATGTCTATGGAAGACATTTTATGATCGGAAGTGATCATTCCAACCTTAGATGGCTCATGAATTTTTTCCATTTTGGAAGGTCAGTTAGCAAGTTGGTTAGAATTTCTATCATCTTAAAATTTCGAGTTTTTCGACAAGGAATTTCCCACAAAAATGCAGATAGTATCATCAGACGTCAATGTGTTGATAGTTACAGTAAGTATTGGGACAGGGCAGAGGAGAAGAATATTGAATCCGGACTGATCACCCGGGAAAATGGGGAAAATGAGCATATTACAAGGGCGGAAAGTTCAGAAGTAGGCCTTAGCAGAAAGGTATGTACAAATAGGGATGAGCTGGTATCATCAGAAACGTTAATCAGCCAGAGTAATGTTGCTGTTGAAGTGCACCTACAGAAACAGAGCTCAGAGAATGGAAGGCATGACGGACAGAACATAGATGGGGTGAGTATGAATACGACTATTTTACTTCGGAGCCAATACAGTCTGACAGAGACTGAACTAAAAACTGCAAGTGGTGGCAGGTGTTCAAAGGCCGCCGGTCCGCCTCACGAACATGCTGCAGAAACCAGTTCAAGGGCCGCTGGTCCGCCTAATGAACAATATGCAGTTAGTGAGAATAGATTAATCGGCTTCGAAAATACTTATGACCAATGTGCCGGTAAACCGGACAATGAGAATATTAGAAGTATTTTAGACTGTCAAGATGGGTCCAACATGGACAATGGTCATATAGGTGAGTCAAATGACGTTGCCATAAGGCAAACTGGAAACTCAGATCATATATAGACATAGATTGTATGGCACCAGAAAATGTGAGGGTAGAGCAGGGGAGTGACCCTATTTTGAGCCACATTTTATCTTGGAAGGAATCAGGTAACAAACCAGCATGGGCAACTGTAGCACCAGATAGTATAGAGTTAAAAATGTACTGGAGAAATTGGGAACCGTTGGTGTTGGTTGATGGCATTTTACACAGGAAACTAGAGAGTGAATAGAGGCCGGGGGGGTGGGGGGGTGGGTGGGGGGGGGTAAGGTATCAAATACTCTTGCCGGATAGTGTTCTTAAGACGGCATTTTATTATTTCATTCAACAGTGACTGCTGGTCACCTTTGACCAGCTAAAAAGCCTTGAATCGTTTGAAGGTCATGACCCATATTCGAACTTGACCGAGATATTTTCAACATGATCATTCTGACCAAGTTTGATGATGATTGGCCCAAAACTGAGGCCTCTAAGGTGTTCGCAAGGAAAAGTTTACGCACGTACGACGAACGACGATGCCGGACATTTCACAGTCACAATAGCTGACTATGACCTTCGGTCAGGTGAGCTAAAAATGGCCTGTTTTTCTCGCGCGGCTCCCCACTAAAATATACCTATGGGGGTTTGAAGTGGGGAGGGGGGGGGGGGCTGCCGAAAAAAAATGGGGGTATGGCCCAGACGGCCGCTGAAATGAAATTGGGGTGGTAGGGGTCAAAAATGCCTCGAAATTGATGCTGGCCAAACATGTTGCAGACAGTGAAAATGGTCAGTGCCAAACCCCTTAATTGTTGCCTTGACAGCAGTGCGATTAGGATTCGGTCAAAAATACATGTGAAATCACTCTTTTTGACAAGTTTGAGATGCCCCTTCGTTACCATGGCAACACTGATTTCACCTAAAAAGGTTTCATTTAAAAGGCTACTGCCCAGTGAACACTCCTGACGAGTTTGATGTAAAACAGACCATTCGTTATGAAATAATTGTTATATGAAGTTGCTGTCCTAGGCAACACTGCGAAAATTAGTAAAATTCACAAAGTCCCCAAGTGGGAATGGGTTAATAAATAAAATCGATCAAAATAATTTTTTTCATTATTTGTTTGTAAAATATGATATTATATACGTAATTAATGCATTTTAGAGTAAAATTAAGTGTTTTTCACGATTCCAGTTAACCCTTTCCCACTCAGATATGTCTTTTTATGTGTTTGAACCGCACCCCACCTATTTTTTTGGGACCCCAGAACCACCTAAAATCTGCTTTCCCCACCCCTGGACAACTATGTTTCAGGGATTAGTTGTCCTAAAAATGGCCTGTTTTTTCTTGCGGCTCCCCACTAAAAAGACTGTGAAAACTGCCAGTGCCAAACCCCTTAATTGTTGCCTTGACGGCAGTGTGAAGATTAAGATTTGCTCAAAAATACATGTGAAATCACATTTTTTGACAAGTTTGAGATGCCCCCTTGTTACCATGGCAACATTGATTTCACCTAAAAAGGTTTCAGTGAACACTCCTGCCAAGTTTGATGTAAAACAGACCATTCGTTATGAAATAATGGTTATATGAAGTTACTGTCTTAGACCACACTGCAAAAATCAGCAAAATTCCCAGTCCCCAAGTGGGAACAGGTTAACCCTTAAGACAAAATCTGCATCTGAAAATGTTGTCTGTTCATGTCACCTGCTGCATCTTCTTGCAAACTTGTTAAAAATACTTTTGTTTTCAGCCAAACAGTGTGGACCCTGATCAGACTGCTCCCAGAGGATCAGTCTGAGCTTGATCCACACTGTTAGCAAACAATGGCTTTTAAGTAACCAGCAAACAACAAAGTAGATGTCAATTGCTGTGGACGATGTCTTAAAGAACAACAAATAGCCGTTGGTATTTATCAAAATACTTCATACATGCACATTTTATTTTCAGAAAAAAATAAGGCTTGGGAATTCATCATCTGCTTTTAATGGATTCACCATGAAATGTTTTCACTTCAACCTTTAACAAACAAACCACAAATAGCGGACATCAATCTCAAAAAGCATGTACTTTGTAAATTATGACTTAAATTAAGAAATGTTAAGTCAATATTTTATGTGAATCATACAGACGATTCACATGAAATGTTAAGTCAATATTTCATTTGAATCATGCAAACAATTCACATGAAATGTTAAGTCAATATTCCATGTGAATCATACAGATGATTAACATGAAATCTTAAGTCAATATTTCATGTGAATCATGCAGATGATTCACATGAAGTGTTAAGTCAATATTCCATGTGAATCATACAGACGATTCACATGAAATGTTAAGTCAATATTTCATTTGAATCATGCAAACAATTCACATGAAATGTTAAGTCAATATTCCATGTGAATCATACAGATGATTAACATGAAATCTTAAGTCAATATTTCATTTGAATCATGCAGACGATTCACATGAAGTGTTAAGTCAATATTCCATGTGAATCATACAGACGATTCACATGAAACGTTAATTCAATATTTCATTTGAATCATGCAGACAATTCACATGAAATGTTAAGTCAATATTCCATGTGAATCATACAGACGATTCACATGAAATGTTAAGTCAATATTTCATGTGAATCATGCAGATGATTCACATGAAGTGTTAAGTCAATATTCCATGTGAATCATACAGACGATTCACATGAAATGTTAAGTCAATATTTCATGTGAATCATGCAGATGATTCACATGAAGTGTTAAGTCAATATTCCATGTGAATCATACAGACGATTCACATGAAGTGTTAAGTCAATATTTCATGTGAATCATGCAGACAATTCACATGGAATGTTAAGTCAATATTTCATGTGAATCATACAGACGATTAACATGAAATTTTAAATCCAATCAGTGGTTTAGGAGATGTCGTTTGAAGACAAAGTTTACGCACGGACGGACGCACACACGGATGCACGCACGGCGGACGACGGACGCAAAGTGATCCCAAAAGCTCACCTCGTCACTATGTGACAGGTGAGCTAAAAAAAACAACAAATGTTCAAATGATAGTTTCAGTTGGGAAATGATGACTGGTAAATTAAAAAAGCAAAATGCTTTACAGACAATATTCATTTATTTTCAAAATTAAACATGTAAATAAACTCAATTGAATCTCTTTCATAAATATGGTCACAGAGATATGAATCTTGTAAAATACATGTATGTGAATATCTGTATAAGAGTTAGCAAAATCAAAAATTGCTACACCAGAAAAATAGAAAGGTACATTACAAGAACATGCCAATTCAAATATATTGGTAAATTTTTTCTACCAAAAACTGAAATTTTTAGATAAAAATCCTGATATTTTTCGTATTTTTGCTCAAAACATAAAGGACTTCGGAAACTTTGTTAAGACATTTGCCCCGGAAATTATAAAATTCTCAAATTTAACCAAACGAACTCATCACAGAGGCAACTTAAAGGTAACACTTTGTTCTATTATGATATGCATTTTGGTCTACAGCTCAAATATTAATTTTGTTGATTTTTGGCTTAATTGAGTCAAGTTTCTATAAAGTTGCATAGGAAACAGAAACTTTTAAATAAGTATATGTTCCCCCCCCTTGCCCAATAAAACAATTTGGCATACATTTGTATTTTTAACTTATACATCCTCTGACCAACTGTCGTGTTTGGGCAAGGGGGGGGAAGGCTGTGAAAAATCCTAAAAACCAACATGCATGCTTAGCGCTATCATTGAAAAACTTCACAGGATTTGGAACTATACTGTATCATTATACAGTAGGGTTTATTTTTAAACTAAGGACATATTTATGCCTGGCTGAGCATATATAGTGTACATACAGAATACAGGTATGTTATACCTGAATGAGCATTATACCCCCATAGTCTTCTATAAATAACAGGTGTATATCTAATATTATTATTTATGTACAGGTGTGTCCATTTGTGATGAGCACTGTACCTCCTGGTGTAAAATGCATTGAAGTAGTGCACCTGCGTTTTATGTGTGCATAGCACTATATGTTAAAATTTTGAATTGTAATAGCCCTAACTTGATATCAACTTGAAAATGAAACATGGAATTGTCATTTTTTTACCTTATATTTTTTTCAAAAATTATCACCCCCGCCCACTTCAATGTGAAATTTTTCTACTAGTGTGCCATCCTTCTACATTTGGTAAATGCCATGATGTTCGACATACATCAGTTTTTAGTATACATTAGGTCAATTCCATATATACACACTACAGAAGCTTGCAGAAGCTTTCAAAATTGAGGCATAAAACCCCCCATAGTTTCCGAAGTCCTTGTGGACCCTCGTTAGACGGGTACCCACAATATATGTTTTGAGCAGAAATAAGAAAAATAATGTATATCCCTGTAAACCCCAGTTTTACCATATAAAAGTGGGGTTCAAGAAGGTCAAAATTATATAGGCGTGTTTGTGTGATGAAAGTCACAGCCCATCACGAAGAAACGCCTATATACTTTTGACCCCCCTTTTATGTACTAAAACTGGGGTTTACATGGGTAAACCTTATTTTTTTATTATTTTGAGCACAAATAAAAAAAAATATCACGAATCTTCATCTTAAAATTTTCGTTTTTTCTGCATTTTATGTTACATTGCTTTTATATAGGGGTGTTTTCGTAACGCAGCCCAGTTTGCATATACACTCCCAGACAAAATTAAGCATCACTGCTATTAATGATCGCTGTACATGCACTTTAAATTTCCCTCTTTTGTACTTGGCTATGACTCCCTGACTCAAACCTCAAACTAATTTACCTTATTTGCATTATCTGCTGGTTCCTAGTCTGAAGGTTATCAGTGTTGGGAAAACAGGTAACCAGACCCCCCGACCTTTCAAGGTCAGGGGGGTCTGGTTACCTGTTTTTCCAATATTGACAATGTGCAAGCTGGGAGCCAGCAAGTAATGCAAATATGGTGAATATGTAGGCAGCTAAGTTGTTACGGCTTTGTGGAAAATGAAAAAAAAAACTTGTACCAAAAGATCACAAGTACTCTACAACTGTTCTAAAACAGGTAAGTTAAACAACTGTGTTATATCCAAACAAAAATGTTAAGATTATACAGAACAAGAATTCCGCCGAAGGCTATGTCACTCTCCTAAAAGAGTGAAATGTAGGTAAAGGTCAAGCAAAAGCATAGCTGCTTGTGTAAAAGTTGGCATCTCTAGATGCAAGTCTGTACAAAGGATCACCAATGAGCGTACAGTGAAATTCCGCTAATAAGACCACTTGAAATTAGGACTAATTATGCTATAAAAAGCTTATTTTGAAGGGTACACTTAATATTTCTTTGTTTTCTGCCTACAATGTCCTCTGGTCAGGGACCACCTTGTTGGACTGTTCAAAAGTAGTCTTAAAGACCACTTTTGAACAACCACCTTTGGGCTGTTCAAAAGTGGACTTTAAGACCACTTTTGAACACTCCCAAAGGTGGTCTTAATACAGGAATTTTACTGTATTTTCGTTCTTGAGAAATGAGCTCTAATATAAGGAGGAATGCCAGGGTTGATGCAATAGTTTACAAAGTCAGTCAAGCATGAATGTATGTCTAGGTCAAATACGGATGTTTCATTTAAATTGCCATCCCTAGATGCAAGATTGTACCAGGTATTATTAATATAGCTCTTATAGTTCTTGAGAAATGGACTTTTACAATAGATTTAGTTGTTTGTATGGGAGTTGAACTGCCCAGTCAACACTATTTAGGTAATTTTCGAGCCGGTCAGTTTACCTATCCACACTTTTCCTAGGCAGGCTTATACATAATTAGTTAACCAGTACAGTGCACATTCTTTCACCAGAAACTGACAACTGCCCTTCTTGAATCAGCAGAAGGGAGAGAATGACCGTAGAAAAGATATCATGATGACTCTCCACGAAAGAATGTTGCTGACCACTGAAGGTATCGAACCCACGTCCTCCTGATCACCAGTCAGATGCGCATTCGACTGAGCTACCAAGGCCAGCCTTTTACAAAACAGTGAACACAATAGTTTACAAGCTACCAAGGGCTGCCTTTTAAAAAAGAGTGAACACAAACGTTTACAAGCTACTGAGGGCAGCCTTTTACAAAAGAGTGAACAAAATAGTTTACAAGCTACCGAGGCCAGCCTTTTACAAAAGAGTGAACGCAATACAGGGCAGTCCCTTTATAACGCTATGTTTGGGATACATAGAACAGAACCGAGTTATAAGTGAACCATGTTATAAAGGGATATTTTTTATTTATTATACCTCACGTGACTTTCTCATCCAAAACTCCCATAGGCCTGTGGTTGATAATTTTTACTATCACCCTGCGATAATTTTGATTATTATACCTCACGCGATTTTACCATACAAAACGCTCATAGACCAGAGGGTGATAATTTTTACTATCCCATGCGATATTAAACTATCACATGCGCAAAAATGATGCGCGTACGGTTCAATTACTATCCCATGCGATATTAAACTATCACATGCGCAAAAATGATGCGCGTACGGTTCAATTTTTTAATACCTCAAGATATTCATGATTTCATACATCAGGGTGATAATAAGTTCGGTATAATAAAATAAATATCACATTTCTGAGAGGGTGATAGTAAGAATGTTCACCCTTCGGAAATGATTATCGACCTCGGCTTCGCCTCGGTCGATAATCATTTCCTCAGGGTGAACATTCTTACTATCACCCTCTCAGAAATGTGATATTTATATAATAGAAATCATAGTAAAATGACAATTTGGGAGGCAAGACCTGTGTTATAATTGAGCCCCGCCAAGCGAATTTGGGTCTTCGATGCCGTCATGACAAATTTCAACTGCGCATGCACAGCCATTCAGCGGGGCCAGGGATATGGCTTTCTGTCTGAAGGTTCCTCTTGATTCACTGCTTGTATGAGCGAGCAGCGAAGGTTCTGGCGAGACTGCGCGGATGCGCAGGCTCGCCTGAACCTTCGCTGCTCGCATAGGCGATAAGTACCAAAATCGCTTGGCGGGGCCCAATTAGTAGCGTACTAAAGGGACAAAGTTGTTTACCAAGTCAGTGAACCATGGAATGTAGGTCAAGGTCAAATATGGATGCTTGCATTAAAGTTGCCATCCCAAGATACAAGTTTGTTCCAAATATAAATGAGGCTCTAATGGTTCCTGAGAAATGAACTCTTACATTATGATGAACGCTAGGGTGAACGCAATTATTGACAGCTTGAAGACCATATGAAAAACAGGACTCCTATATTGCGCAATGCTTAACGCAGGAGCAACAAAAATGACCATTAATGGTTGCAAATATATTTTTGGGTTTTGGTTTTACGGCCCTTTCAAGATTATTTTACTCAACAAGAGCCGATCGCTAATCAGAGGCGGGCGAAAACCGGAGTACCCACAGAAAAACCACCTGACCTTCCATTAAAGAACTTGGGTGTCTCACATGTGACCCGAGCCAGGCTGGAACCCACAGCTGTGAGAGACCTCTTATCCACTAGGCCATGGAGGCCCATTAAGGTTGCAAATATATGACATCACGAAAACACGCCTGTATGATTTTGAACCCCACTTTTATATAGTATAACTAGGGTTTACAGGGGTAAACCTGATTTTTCTTATTTCTGCTCCAAAATATAGATTGTGTGTACTCGTACCCACAATCTATATTTTAGAGCAGAAATAAGAAAAATATTACAATTTTTCATCTTAAATTTTCATTTTTTAAACTCCGTTCAGAAAATCTGAATGATCGATTTTTTCATTTCTCGCTTTTAATACTCATTTTAGCCAATATATCACTATGGAGAAGTTTTAGACCTCGCCCTTCGCCAATTTCTCCAGCAAGTCGTATACTTCTGCGACAGCTAGGAAAGGCTGTGATTAATTGGAGAAAATTGCAAAATCTATATTTTCTTTCACAGACTAAGACATTCTGATAGGTTCAACACACCCTTTTAAACCATATATAGAAGTGGTTACTGCCCTTGTACATGACAAGGGTGTCTATGTTTTATTTGCATGATCACTCCATGGAAAATCATTAGCTGTGACACCACATCTGATATCGGTATAATTCTTTTTGACGACTGTTGACAGCACGTCGCGCTAGTGACTCCCCATTCCTAGTGAGCCTCTATCTAGCCATTCGAATGTAAGGTCTGTCGCAATTGCATATCTATTTATAAAGTGCGTCACATGGATTTGAATATTTATTATTTTACCTGACAATCATCGTCAAATGGACTTAAGTCTGTGCTCTCATTTCTTTGTTTTGCAATTTTCTCCAAATAATCACAGCCTTTCCTGACTGTTGCAGAGACATACGACTTGCTGGAGAAATCGGCGGAGGGTGAGGTCTAAAACTTTCCCATAGTGATGTATGGGCTAAAATGAGTATTAAAAGGAAGAAATGAAAAAATTAATGATTCAGATTTTCTGAATGGAGTTTAGGCGGTAAAGTTTTTCAGTGTGTTTGTACGAGGGATGTTCAAATATGAATGCAACTAAGCACATAAAAATGATTCTGTGATAGATTTCGATGAAAAATTTATTTTGTCCCCTCAAAGTATTCCCCTTTAACATATATACAAACTTTCAGTCTTCTGATCCAATCATTGAATGCATTTTGGTAGTCTTTTCGAGGTATACTATGAAGGCACTGGAATATTGCAGAACCGAGGTGTTTGCACTGTACAAATTTTCGACCAGAAAGGTATTTTTCAGCCGCGGGAACAAAAAAAAGTCACACGGGGCAAGGTCAGGGGAATACGGGGGGTGAGGGAGTTCAACAACCTTTTCAAGCTTTAGATAGTCTTGCACAATGAACGCCTTGTGCGATGACCCATTGTCATGTAGCAATCTGACATTGGCCAAACCAGTTGCGGGTCTTCATTCTTTGAAATATTTCTTCAATTTTCGAAGAACTTTGTTCTTGTAAAACTTCGCAAGTTCATCCAGAAATAAGCAAGTTATTGACTGTACACGAAAAAGCCCAATTTTTACCTTTGACCTCTAAGTAAGGCCTTGACCTTTGAGCTACTGACTTGGCTCTTGGGCGCAACACATCGTCTCCTGATGGTTTAACATTTCTGCCAAGCAATTTCTTAATCCATTGTCGAATAAGAAAGTTATTGACCATACATGAAAAAAAGGCCCCTTTTTTACCTTTGACCTCTAAGTATGACATTGGAGGTATGGACCTTGGTCTTGCACACGACACATTGTCTAATGAAGGTGAACATTTATGCAAGGTTACTTTAAAAAGTCCATCCAGAAATAATTACAGTCGAGTCCGGTAACATTGCGTGGCCGTTTACTTTGCGCAACCTGCATTCACATTTTCAATAACTTTAACCCTCACAATTTCTACCACCGCTATTTGTGCATCTGCATTAAGTTTTAACTTAACCTTGAAAACATGGGATTGCACGTGCAGATGTGACACTTTCGCGGAATTTTTCAAATTTGCCAAAATACTAAAAGACCGAAAATTTCCAAACCCAAGACTGAGTTCAAAAAAATAGGCAAAGGGACAAATGTTTTGTATCTAAATTTACTGCATATAATAACATTGCAGAATATCTAATGAACAACTTGTTACCGTCAACATTCATCAAAACACTTATTGTGCGCAATGTTGGGCAACGAAATTGGTTATCAAATTTCAAGGGGTATCCTTTTTCATAGAATTATATCTCCCGCCAGTTAAAAATTCAGAGGCCAATTTCGTTTGCTGCAAGTAGATAAGGAAATGTTGCAATCGTTCTGCTTGTGATTGTTTGAAAGGTGGCTTTTACAAAGTCATATGAAGGTATCAAAACCTTATGTGCGCAATGTTACCGGACTGCATCGTAAGTGAGATAAAAACTTCTTTTTTTTATCTTTGCCCTCTAAGTATGACCTTGACCTTTGAGGTACCGACCTAGGTCTTGCGCGCAACACATCGTCTCATGATGGTTAACATTTCTGCCAAGTAATTTCACAATCAATCCAAGAATAAGGAAGTTATTGACTAAACACAAAAAAGACCCTTTTTTGACCTTTGATCTCTAAGTATGACCTTGACCTTTGAGGTACCAACCTGGGTCATGTGTGCGACACATCGTCTCATGGTGGTTAACATTTCTGCCAAATAATTTAAAAATCCATCTAAAAATAAGAAAGTAATTGACCGGACATGAAAAAAGGACCCTTTTTGACCTTTGACCTCTAAGTATGATCTTGACCTTTGAGGTACCAACCTGGGTCATGCCCGCTACACATCGACCCATGGTTGTTAACATTTCTGCCAAGTAATTTCAAAATCCATCTAAAAATAACAAAGTTATTGACAAAACACAAAAAGGCCCCTTTTTTGACCTATGACCTTGACCTTTGAGGTACCGTCTAAAAATAAAGTTATTGACTGAACACAAAAAAGGCCCCTTTTTTAACTTTTGACCTCTAAGTATGCCCTTGACCTTTGAGGTACCGACCTGGGTCATGCAACACATCATCTCATGATAGTTAACATTTCTTCCAACTAATTTCAAAATGAAAGTTATTGACTGGACACGATTTGCCTATACATATATACATTCCGACAAACTTCCAAGGGAGATAACACAAAAAGTATAAATGCGAGAGTTATAGTTCTTGCGCTCTGCACGTCGTCTAATGTTGATTAATATTTATACGAATTTTCATGAAGATAGCTTGTACAGTTTTCAAGTTATAGAGCGGACACGATTTTTAGACAGACAGACAGACCGACAGACAGACTCACGGGGAAAAAACAATATGTCTCCCCGAAAAGGGGGGAGACATAATGAGGTAATTATGAGATTCTTGCTCATGGAATTTATCGAAGTATAGAACTTTTATTTCAACCAATCAAATCGCTCAAAATGTAAATAATGTTGGAAAATTGGAATTATAATGCAATGAACCCTCTTGTAATTCACACTTATACATAGAAAACTTGTGTTTACAGGGGTACACATTATTTTAAACATAGATAAGAAAAAAAACAACAACAAAAAACACACACACAATTTTCAGAAAAGCATCATGAAAGAAAGCATTTTGTCATCACTAACACACGCCTATACAAATGCATTATACACTTTACCCAAAAAAGTGAAAATGTTGAGATAAAAATGTGTTAATATTTTTCTTATTTCTGCTCCAGCTATAAGATTGTGGGTACTTGTTAGAACCGCCTCATCGATAACAAGTACCCACAATCTATATTTTAGAGCAGAAATAAGAGAATAATGTATACTCCTGTAAACCCCAGTTTAACTATATGTGGGGTTCAAGGGGGTGTTTAAAATAGGCGTGTTTTCGTGATGCACACGAGTGTGTTTCCTAATTAATAATGCATTTTTAAAAGGAACAATTTCTCACAACTCAAAACATTGTATATTATAGGTTATTGATTTTATATTGTGAAATATTCGGCACGAGTTCATATGGCAAAGGACACACGAGCTTGCGAGTGCGTCTTCGTCATATGAACGAGTGCCGAATCTTTCACAATATGAAGTCAATAACCTTTTTATTATATACCCAAACTTGGACTCTGTGCCAGAATTCAGGATTGCCTGGCATGGAAATTTGAACGTAAAATAAGATTAGACATCTTTAAGTGCTTTGAAATGGAAAATAATGCACGTTGTTAGGTGTCTTCCTATGAAAAACCACGCCCAATGGCGCCAAAGTGAAGACGTTAACGTCGGTTGACGTGACGTCATTAAAAACATTAACGTTTCCCAACTCAGGACGCCATGCTTACCGAAGTGTTAGTTTTGTTTCTTTCAAAATACTCTTGATTTCCTAAAAGAAATTATTGAATATCTGAACAGATTGCAGGTAGGTCATATTTGCTAGCATAAAATGCGCTTTATGCACCTTTTCGCAGCCTATATTCATTTTTGTTTTAGGTTATTTCAGTCGATACGCACGACAAGATGGTTGCCGATTTTTAGTATCGAAGTGGACAAATTTGAAAGAAGTTCTATTTTGAACGTGACTGCTTATCTACGGGCAATATGAACTTGACTACGGGCAATATGGAAAAATACTGACCAGTAACTTCTGTACAAAGTATACGGGACATTTTCTGGGTATATAATAATTGTATGATATGGATTGTAGTCTTTTAAAATCATATAGAGAATCAAACACGTAGATGACAAACAAATGCAAAACAAAAGAATAATAGAGTGAAACTTTCGATGGCTCGAACACCAATGACTCGTTTACCACGACTCTTTTGATCTCGTTCTCGAGTCCCTAGAAAACAAATCCAAATTGCAGATATAAAT
Source organism: Lucinisca nassula (assembly GCA_963580285.1). NCBI lineage: Eukaryota > Metazoa > Mollusca > Bivalvia > Lucinida > Lucinidae > Lucinisca > Lucinisca nassula. Next base: position 123,847,341 of record OY757020.1, read on the forward strand.
ATATTTGGGATAATTGTCTTCTTTGATCTTGAAAATGTATGTTGTGTGTACTCATTAGAATCGCCTCAATGAGGCGATTCTAAGGAGTACACACAGCATACATTTATTGTGATGAAGATTAAAAAGATGTCCATAGTATGTCTCCTGAGCTAGCTCTAAGAACAACCCTCGGTGGCTCGATGTACCGGTCTCGAACGAATATTCATGGTCCCAAAGGTGTTCGATTTTGTTTGTTTGATTTGAGGTTTAACGTCCCCTTCAACACTGTAAAGGTCATTTTGGAGACGTTGCTTCCAATTTTGTGGGACTTTTAGCCGACCTTGAGATGAAATGACATCTCAAGCCCTGTTGCCCAATGAAACCAATAAGGTTTATAAACATGGACGGTCCGACCCGCACCGCTTTGCCTGGGCAGGCTTAGATCCTCTAAGCGGTTTACCAGTACTCGTGTGTGGCTCAGATTTAGCTCTGCTTGGAAGCATCGTCCAGCCAATATATTTCTTCAAGCCCCGATGGGTGGGGGGCCCAAAAGGTGTTAGAGACATTCGAGTCATTGAAGTCTGACTGTATTCAAAATAAAGATTAAACGGTGAAACATAAATCACTCTAACACAAATAGCCCTTTAACCATGGTAAATTCATACACTCTTGATTTCCTAAAGAAACATTTATTTACCCATTGTATACTGGTGGACTTTTCCATTGCTATATGTTGGACAAGTCCATTTGTCATACCATAATCATACTTGTCATATCAGGGGCATCGGGCCTATTTTTCGTTTTTTATTCTATTTTCACTGAAAATTCTATTAGCTTATAGTGCAGGCCCTGATCAGACGCCGCATTTTGCGGCGTCTGATCTGAGCCTGCACTGTTTGCCAAGGTACCCCTATAGAGGTTTCCAGAATGTACTGGGTTAAGAGGAATGGATGCATATCTTTCTGCCATTTTTCAAAGGGAGACAACTTTTGGGACTTCTGTTCACTTTTCTATAAACTCTGTCCCTCTGTGATGGTGTCTACCCTTAAAGGGAAGAATTTGCTCCTCAGGTCGGTTGGTTGATTTGAAGTTTAACGCCCAGTCAACACTGTAAAGGTCATTTTGGTGAGGTTGCTTCCAATTTTGTGGGACTTTTACCTGACACTGAGATGAAATGACATCTCAAGCCCTGCTGGCCAATGAAACCAAAAGGGTTTATAAGCATGGACGGGCCGACTCGCACCGCTTTGCCTGGGCAGGTTTAGATCCTCTAAGCGGTTTACCAGTACTGGTGTGCGGGTCGGTTTCAACTTTGTGTGAAAGCATCATGCAGCCCATTTATTTCTTCAAGCCCCAATGGGAGGGGGCCATTGCTCCTCAGGAAGATCGTCTAGTTATTCAGTGGAAAGTAGAAATATTATTCCCATTATGCCTCTCGATCCTGCAATGTAATTAACTCTTACTGGCTTGAACTAAACCTACCGCAATAAACTTGCGTATTGGGACTGCTAGGTTTTGAAAACAGTGAAGAACCAGACCAGATGCCATAGAAAGCAGCATCTGATAAAGGTCTACACTGTTTGCCCTACAGACCCCTACATTTTTAGCCATATCAAGTTTTAGTAGAATGGACTACTTCAAATCTTAGGAGAAGTATGGATTGTAGATATGGTGTCCCAATACTTAGGGTTATAATGGTACTACAGTCGAACTTCAATGGCTCGAACACCTTTGGGACCTCAAAAATCTGTTCGAGACAGGGATAGTTCGAGCCACTGAAGTTACTGTCTGGAGGCATAACGAGATACTTTTAGACATCTTTTCGATGTTCTATAATGAATATGTATGCTGTGTGTACTCATTAGAATCGCCTCATCGAGGCGATTCTAATGAGTACACACAGCATACATTTGCAAGATAAAAGACTAAAATCTCTTTAATTATCCCCCACTATTTCTTATGTAGAGGATTTCGCTAGGGGCTCAAGAATGGGTTCGACCCATCCTTGGTACACGAGCCATCAGTGTTCGAGCCATCGAAGTTCTACTGTATTTCAATTTTAGGAGAAGTATGGTTTGTAGATATGGTGTCCAAATACTTAGGGATACTGAACACATTTTCATGTTTCCAAAGGTGACTAAGCTGATGAAGTTCAACTGTGTACGGTAAAAATCCTAAAAGTTTGGACTTGCTGTAATTCTCCTAAAATTTTAACAAATTTGTGTCATGATCCAGCAAGGAGTCCAAAAGGTTCAGACGGAATGGCAAACAGTGCAGACCGTGATCAGACGGAGCAGTCTGATCTGGGTTCACACTGTTTGCTAAGGCATATCTGTCCCAATATTAAGGATCATTAGGGTAGTCTTCAAAATATTGCATAACAGGTTCTTCTGTCATGGTTTATTTTTGTTATGGTTTGTCTTTGGGTGTGTGTATCGCTTATATTATTTTGCTTTGGATAGCCAATTGGCCATTCTGTGGATAAGTAACTGTCCTTTTGGCTTTCTGCTAGTGATGTTTCCATAACGGTCTTGTTGTTTCATGTTTCTTTTACTTGGTGTCTGTGATGGGAGCTGTGGGTTAATTGTACTGATTCCTGATCATTGCCTTCACTTCTATTATACAGTAGACAAAATACCCAACATTCAGAATGAAATATCATGTAGTTGATGGCGCGTGCAAATATGATAAATATACCCTGGTTCTGTACATGTACTTGTATGCACAATAATGCATTCTCTGATCCTCTGTTAACCTTTATCCTGCTGAATAATTTAGTTTAGCCACACCCATTTCTGACAACAGCCAATCAAATTAGCTGATACAATATATTCATTCAAATTTGCTGGCCAGAGTGTTATGATAAACATGATAAAAAGTGTTATAAAGAGATTTGATGTACCATACCCTGACACCATAACCAGCTTCTTCAGCTACCCAAACCTTTACGGCCCCCGCCCATCGGGGCTTGAAGAAATAGATGGGCTGCATGATGCTTCCATGAAGAGCTGAAACCGACCCGCACACGATAACTGGTAAACCGCTTAGAGTATCTAAGCCTGCCCAGGCAAAGCGGTACGTGTCGGCCCGTCCATGTTTAAAAACCCTATTGGTTTCAATGGGCAGCAGGCAGGGCTTGAGATGTCATTTCATCTCAATGTCGGGTAAAAGTCCAACAAAATTGGAAGCAACGTTTCCAAACTGACCTTTACAGTGTTGACGGGGATGTTAAACCTCAAATCAAACAAACAAAAACCTAAACCTTTAAAGTACAACTGCATCACATAATGTTAAAGGGAGACAACTTTTGGGACTTCCTGTTCGCTTTTCTGTAAGCCCTGTCCCACTGAATATGGGGTCTACTCTTAAAGGAAAGAATTTGCTCCTCAGGAGTTGACCCCTATTGACATGGGAGACAAAAATTCTTTTGTAGGAGATGCCTCCCTTGAAGGTGCACCCATTCCCCTTAAAATAAATAAAAATAAAGTCTCCCACTCTGTTATATATTATCGCTTTCATTTAGCTATCTACTTAATGATACACAATTTCACTATGATTTCTAATCGAATAGTTTGGCTTTAGCTCCTGGTTTCCGTGGATCAGAATAAGCTTCTATTTTGTCCTTGACCTTGCATACACCATTCACTGCACTTAATCCCTCACTTGTAATGATGACCTCATGACCTCTAGTTTTCAGATCTTCTATAACTCCAGCTGGAAATTTTTCTTAAAAAAAAAAATACAAATGCAAAAATGTTACCCTTTATAGTGAAATAAACCATCCTTACCTAACTAACTACCATACAGTAATGAAGCTAAGTATTAAGACAGATAGGCCTAAACAAACAGTGCAGACCCAGATCAGACTGCTCCTCAAGGAGCAGTCTGATCTGGGTCTACACTGTTTGCAATTCTGCACGCACCTTTTGGACTCCTTGCTGTATCATGAAACAAATTTATTAAAAATATTAGGAGAATTACAGCAAGTCTTCAAGGTGTTCGAATTTTTAGGATTATTATGGTATTTACCATATGTATTAGGCCAGACAAACCTGAAAAAACTGTGTAGACCCAGATGAGACACTGCAGAATGCAGTGTCTCATCAGGGTCTTCACTGTTTGCTACTCATCCGGCTATCTTTAGATACAACATAGTAACAGGTAAGGTTCGTATTTTGTGATAACTGAAGGATAGTTTTTGTCAATTCACCATAAAAACCTATGTTGTGGGTATTCATTAGAACCGCCTCAGCGAGGCGGTTCTAATGAATACCCACAACATATGTTTATATGTAGAAATAAGGAGAACTATCCTTCAATTATCACAAAAAACACACCTTATCTGTTGCTATGATAAATTGTACTTGTTCACATTTAAGACTAGACAATCAAGTGAGCATATGCTCACTAATACCCCCGGCTACAGCCATCAGTAAAACATGAGCCAAAGAAACCATGAAATTATCTCAAACGGTTTGAAAGTTACAGAGCGGACACAAGTGTATGGTAAAAATGTCCATTTTCAATATTCAAATGGCAATAACTCTGAAAGTAGGAAAGCAAGATTTATGGTTCATGTGTTCTGCACATCATCTCATGGTGTTCAACATTCGTGTTGAGTTTCATGAAAATATGTCAAGCCATTTAAAAGTAATGGAGAAGACACAAAGATGTTAACAGACACATAATTTATTATCTTCAAAGGAAAATGATTTATAATGTATGCAAACAAGAGTTATGGTTCTTGTGTTCTGCCCATCCTATTATCTAGCTTTACATTTGTTTGAAGTTTCATGAAGTTATCTCAAACGGTTTTAAAGTTACAGAGCGAACACAAGTGTATGGTAAAAATTGCAAGTTATAATATTCAAAGGGCAATAACTCTGAAAGTAGAAAAGCAAGAGTTATGATTAGTGTTCTGCATGTCATCTCATGGTGTTTAACATTTGCGTGAAGTTACATGAAAATATGTCAAGCCGTTCGAAAGTTATGGAGCGGACACGAAGATGTTAACAGACATAATTTACTATGTTCACAGAGAAATAATTCAAACAGGTTCAAAAAGAAATAATTCATAAAGCATGCAAACCAGAGTTATGGTTCTTGTGTTCTGCCCACCCTATTATTGTGCTTTACATTTGTTTGAAGTTTCATGAAATTATCACAAATGGTTTGAAAGTTACAGAGCGGACACAAGTGAATGGTAAAAATAAACATTTTCAATATTCAAAGGGCAATAACTCTGACAGTAGGAAAGCAAGAGTTATGGTTCATGTGTTCTGCACATAGTCTTATGGTGTTTATCATTTATGTGAAGTTTCATGAAAACATGTCAAGCAGTTTAAAAGTTATGGAGCGGACACGAAAATGTTAATAGACAGACACTATATACCCCCATGGCATATTCCGTATGCCGGGGGTATAAACATGTATGGTAGGAGTTGACATGTTCAAGTACTTGGAGCAAATACAGTACTTTAATTATAGTGCGAACAATTTGACATGAGACTGACCTTTATGCAAGGAATAAATTAGTCAATGCTATCTCCTGATACGTTAGCTTTCATAAACTTCTCGTGAAATTTCGGCATCACGTGAACAGCGGTCCATTTACCGACTATGTATTGTACGAGGGTTGTTCTTGAAGTTCGCGGAATGTAGCTGTTATTCATTTATTTATAAAGATTTTAGGCTGAAAGTCTCTGATAAGAGAATCCAATCTATTTCTAATTCAGCTGCAATGTAAAAATATTATTTCTCCTAATAATATTTAAATCGTATGTATCTATAGAAACGACGGGCTGCGTAGGCGGAACACGCCAAAATAAGTAAATAATGGTAAATATGAAGCTGTAGATATAACTAAGCTTTATCATTATGACGCTATCAAAATTGGCGCACATCTACATGGTAATAACATGACGTCTCGACGTCATTTTCCCAAAATATGACATTATTACCATTACTTGTTACTGGAAATTTCTCTACTTGGATTCTAACTGTTGCAACATCCACTGTACAGACCCGACCTCACGACGATGAGTTTTTTCCCATAAGAAGAAAATGTTACGCGGAAAACACTTTGACACCTCATTTGACTTAAAGATTGAGACTCAGAAAATTAAAGCAAATTACAGCAGTGACATTTATCAAAAGTGGGTTTATAGGCACAGGAAATGTGTGGCCATGCACGGCGACTATGTCGAGAAAGTGAACCGCGAACTCAAGTTTGACATTGCCACGTAATGTTGACGTCGTTTGTCACTTTGGCGTGCTCCTGTCAGCAGTTAGTGGTATGTTTAAGAGTTTTCTTAAAAATAAACGTATTCATAAAAGTTATAGACTAATTCCGCGAACTTCAAGAACACCCCTCGTATAACAATATCGCCATCTTCAGAAAACGACTAGATAAATATATGCAGTCAGTCGGGTAAAATTATGTTAATAGAGTTCACCAGTCTCAGGTCAATTTGTTTGAACTATATTATCAGTCTGAACATTCTCTGATGACATTGACAAAACCTTCAGACATTGGTCCAGGCTCGTTTGTGTCAGTTTCACCCTTAAGATGCCGAGAAAAACTATACCTGAAAATGTCTACTGCTTATGTCGCCTGCTGAATTTTTATGTTTTGCAAACTTTTGAAAAATACTTTTGCAAACAGGCAAACAGTGTGGGCCCAGCTCAGACTGCTCCTACAGGAGCAGTCTGATCTGGGTCCACACTGTTTGCAAACATGACTTTCAAAGTAACCGGCAGACGACAAAGCAGACAAAAAATGTCATGATTGGCGTCTTATGGGTTAATGTTATAGAAAGCTAGAGCAACCTTCTGCTTATTCATCATTGGATTTGGCAATTTTTCTCGACTATCATCCTTTTTGCAAGTCAAACATCAGTCAATGAAACTGACAAAAATATTGAAGCTTTTCTTCTTTTGTTTGGTTTATTTGTATTGGAGTTTTAGGGCCCAGTCAACACTATTTTAGGTCATTTTTGTGACCGCCGATTTACCTATCCACACTTTTCCTTGGCAGGCTTGTAAGTAAGAGGTCAACCAGTACAAAGCACATTCTTTCGCCAGAAACTGGCAACTGCCCTTCTTGAATCACCAGAAGGGAGAGAATGCCGTAGAAAAGATTTCATGATCAATCTCCCGAAAGAATGTTGCCAACCCCGGTAGGTATCGAACCCGCATCCTCCTGATCATCAGTAAGACGCGCATCTGACTGAGCTACCGAGGTCCGCAAGAACTGGATGCTTGTCTACAAAATGTGTAGGTTATATTGAACAAGAATTCCGCCAAAGGCTATGTCGCGCCTGTGGTAAACTTGACCATTAGGGTGAACGCTAGGGTGGTCGCAAATGTTGACGCCTTGACGAACGGACGGACCAACGGACGAACGAACGGACGGAAAACTGGGCGCCTATATCGCGCCATGCTAATAGCAGGCGCGACAAAAATGACCCCAATATGTCGTTTTTCTATACAATCAGTTTTGATTGTTTGATTTGATGTTTAATGTCCCCGTCAACACTATATAGGTCATTTTGGAGACGTTGCTTCCAGTTTCGTGGGACTTTTACCCGACATTGAGATGAAATGACATCTCAAGCCCTGTCGCCCAATGAAACCAATAGGGTTTATAAGCATGAACGGTCCGACTCGCACCGCTTTGCCTGGGCAGGCCTAGATATTCTAAGCAGGTTACCAGTACTCGTGTGAGGTCAGATTCAGCTCTAGGTGGAAGCATCGTGCAGCCCAATTATTTCTTCAAGCCCCGATTGGCTGGGGTCGTTATACAATCAGTACATTTTGAATTAGCTACAGTAACATTCCTGTATTAAGACCACCTTTGGGACTGTTCAAAAATGGTCTTCAAGACCACTTTTGAACAGTTCCAAAGGTGGTCTTCCACTAGAGCACACTGGATGTAGAAAACACATAGCAAGTGCACCTGAAAGCTTCTAAAAATCCTTGTAAAGCATAATTGGTCTTAATTTTAGGTGGTCTTAATAGCGGAATTTCACTGTGCATGTACTTCTCTTTATTTTTTCCCAGAAAACAGGTTTTGATTGTCTCCATAAAAAAAACAGAAGATTATCATCAATTTGTCAGTTGCTGAATTGGCCCAGAAAGTAGTAAAGCTTATTGGTATTGTCCTGGCAATTAACCCTTTTTGCACCAAATGGAATCTTCCTCCTTATATATAGCAGAAGTTCATTTCAAAATTTAGGGGTGTCGGGTTGTGTTTTCTTCAAAACTGATTTGGAAAATGCCTAAACTTTCTGCAAATCATGTAGGCCCTGATGAGACGCCGCGTTCTGCGGCGTCTCATCTGGGCCTGCACTGTTTGCCAAGGTACCCGTTTTGGGGTTTCAGGTACTAAATGGGTTAAAGTCCAAACCTCACCAAATACAATTTTTAAATCATCTTGATTATCCGGTTAAACCTAAAGATGCCAAGAACAACTTGCATCTCAAATTCTTGTCTGTTTATGTCCTCTACTGCATCTTCTTGTAAACATCTCAAACATGTTTTTGCATACAGGCCAAAAGTGTGGTCCCAGATCAGATTGCTCCTAGAGGAGCAGTCTGACCTGGGACCACAATGTTTGCAACAATGGCTTCTAAAGTAACCAAATGACAATTAAGCAGAAGGCATCTTCAGGGTTTAACAATTGCTCTGGTCACCAGGTGTCAACTGATTATGAACCCATGGACTTTTTATATCTCCTTCTAGATCCATTCCAAATGTTAAGAAGGTACAGTGCTTCAAACAGGCTATGCTTAAACCAATGCTGACGCAAATGCCGACACAAAGATCCGCACCAAAAACAATATGTACCCCTCCCCTTTAGGTGGAGGGACATAATCATCTTGATAAATCAGCTAACCATTGAAACACCAAGAACTAGACAAAAGTGCCCAGTGGGGCACGTATACCCCCGGCCAGTGCCATCACCTCAGCTGAAAATAGCAATGTCAAAAGCTTCTTTGCATATACAGAACTACAAAGGGAAATAACTCTAAAAGGCCTGACCCCTTGGCCCTTATTTTCTTTCCCATAATACAACTAGTCATACTGATCATGTTTGCAAAATTTCAAGTTTCTATGTACAGTAGTTATTGAGAAATCTTTGACACAAAATAAAAATATACACTATTAAACAGCAAGAACTACAAAGGGAAATAACTCTAAAAGGCCTGACCCCTTGGCCCTTATTTTCTTTCCCACAATACAAGTAGTCATACTGATCATGTGTGCAAAATTTCAAGTTTCTATGTGAAGCAGTTCCTGAGATATCTTTGACACAAAATAGTCAAAAGCTTCTTTGCATATACAGAACTACAAAGGGAAATAACTCTATAAGGCCTGACCCCTTGGCCCTTATTTTCTTTCCCACAATACAACTAGTCATACTGATCATGTTTGCAAAATTTCAAGTTTCTATGTACAGTAGTTATTGAGAAATCTTTGACACAAAATAAAAATATACACTATTAAACAGCAAGAACTACAAAGGGAAAAAACTCTAAAAGGCCTGACCCCTTGGCCCTTATTTTCTTTCCCACAATACAAGTAGTCATACTGATCATGTGTGCAAAATTTCAAGTTTCTATGCGAAGCAGTTCCTTAGATATCTTTGACACAAAATAATCAAAAGCTTCTTTGCATATACAGAACTACAAAGGGAAATAACTCTATAAGGCCTGACCCCTTGGCCCTTATTTTCTTTCCCACAATACAACTAGTCATACTGATCATGTTTGCAAAATTTCAAGTTTCTATGTACAGTAGTTATTGAGAAATCTTTGACACAAAATAAAAATATACACTATTAAACAGCAAGAACTACAAAGGGAAATAACTCTAAAAGGCCTGACCCCTTGGCCCTTATTTTCTTTCCCACAATACAAGTAGTCATACTGATCATGTGTGCAAAATTTCAAGTTTCTATGTGAAGCAGTTCCTGAGATATCTTTGACACAAAATAATCAAAAGCTTCTTTGCATATACAGAACTACAAAGGGAAATAACTCTATAAGGCCTGCCCCTTGGCCCTTATTTTCTTTCCCACAATACAACTAGTCATACTGATCATGTTTGCAAAATTTCAAGTTTCTAAGTACAGTAGTTATTGAGAAATCTTTGACACAAAATAAAAATATACACTATTAAACAGCAAGAACTACAAAGGGAAATAACTCTAAAAGGCCTGACCCCTTGGCCCTTATTTTCTTTCCCACAATACAAGTAGTCATACTGATCATGTGTGCAAAATTTCAAGTTTCTATGTGAAGCAGTTCCTGAGATATCTTTGACACAAAATAGTCAAAAGCTTCTTTGCATATACAGAACTACAAAGGGAAATAACTCTAAAAGGCCTGACCCCTTGGCCCTTATTTTCTTTCCCACAATACAACTAGTCATACTGATCACGTTTGCAAAATTTCAAGTTTCTATGTACAGTAGTTATTGAGAAATCTTTGACACAAAATAAAAATATACACTATTAAACAGCAAGAACTACAAAGGGAAATAACTCTAAAAGGCCTGACCCCTTGGCCCTTATTTTCTTTCCCACAATACAAGTAGTCATACTGATCATGTGTGCAAAATTTCAAGTTTCTATGCGAAGCAGTTCCTTAGATATCTTTGACACAAAATAATCAAAAGCTTCTTTGCATATACAGAACTACAAAGGGAAATAACTCTATAAGGCCTGACCCCTTGGCCCTTATTTTCTTTCCCACAATACAACTAGTCATACTGATCATGTTTGCAAAATTTCAAGTTTCTATGTACAGTAGTTATTGAGAAATCTTTGACACAAAATAAAAATATACACTATTAAACAGCAAGAACTACAAAGGGAAATAACTCTAAAAGGCCTGACCCCTTGGCCCTTATTTTCTTTCCCACAATACAAGTAGTCATACTGATCATGTGTGCAAAATTTCAAGTTTCTATGTGAAGCAGTTCCTGAGATATCTTTGACACAAAATAATCAAAAGCTTCTTTGCATATACAGAACTACAAAGGGAAATAACTCTATAAGGCCTGACCCCTTGGCCCTTATTTTCTTTCCCACAATACAACTAGTCATACTGATCATGTTTGCAAAATTTCAAGTTTCTAAGTACAGTAGTTATTGAGAAATCTTTGACACAAAACAAAAATATACACTATTAAACAGCAAGAACTACAAAGGGAAATAACTCTAAAAGGCCTGACCCCTTGGCCCTTATTTTCTTTCCCACAATACAAGTAGTCATACTGATCATGTGTGCAAAATTTCAAGTTTCTATGTGAAGCAGTTCCTGAGATATCTTTGACACAAAATAATTGTTTACGGACAGACGGAAAAGACAAAAACTATATACCCCCATGGCATACTTCGTATGCCGGGGGTATAAAAATTGCATCTGAAAATGTCGTCTGCTTATGTTGTCTGCTGCATCTTCTTGTAAACTTCTCAAAACATATTTTTGCATACAGGCCAAAAGTGTGGTCCTAGATGAAACTGCTCCTAAAGGACCACACTTTTGGCCTGTATGCAAAAATGTTTTTGTGGTCCTAAAGGAGCAGTCTGATCTAGGACCACACTGTTTGCAATGATTATAAAAGTAACCAACAGACAACTAAGCAGACGGCATCTTCAGGGTTGAACAATTACCTTCAGCTTCCACTACTTTAGGCTCTGGTGTCAACTGATTATGGACCCTTGGACTTTTTATTGCTTTTTCTAGATCCATTCCAAATGTTAAATTGTTGATCAGGGTCTCAGCTACTCCTGTAAGAAATCAATACACCACTGACACAACTGTTGGCCCTTCAACTGCTAATCAACACAAGCAGACGACATTTTTTTTCAATGTATTTTTCATAGTAAATAAGGCTTGTCATTACATGTGAATTGTCTATCAAGCAGACGATTCACATGTTTTGTCAAACCTTATTTACTTAGAAGAATATTTTAAACAAGAGGGTCATGATGACCCTGGATCCCTAACCTGATCCACACTGTAGGTAATATAGTAAGGTGCCTTGCCAGAAGGAAAACACATGCCAAATATGAAGGCTCTATCTCAAATGGTTCAAAAGTTACGATAAAGTAGGTCAAAGGTCAGGGTTACAGGTCAAACCTTTGACATGGATGTGAAGCCCTTGTCACAAGAAATATTCATGCCAAATATGAAGGCTCTATCTCAAATGGTTCAAAAGTTATGATTAAGTAGATTACAGATCAAGGTCATGGTCACAGATCAAAATCTTTTGCATGAGTTGGAAGACCTTGTCACAAGGCACCTGCATGAAAAATATGAAGGCTGATTATGACCATGCCAGAAGTTTCAAATGTTATGACAAAAACGGTCAGAGGTCAAGGTCACAGGTCAAAGGTTTTGTTTGGTTTGGATGCCCTTGTCACAAGGAACCTACATGCCAAATATGAAGACTCTATCTGGAATGGTTCAAAAGTTATGGCAAAGTAAGTCAAAGGTCAAATTTTTGTATGGGTGAGAGGCCCTTGCCAGAAGGAACATACATGCGAAATATGAAGGCTCTATCTCAAATGGTTCAAAAGTTATGATAAAGTAGGTCAAAGGTCACAGGTCAAAATAATTGTATGGGTGGGAAGCCCTCATCACAAGGAATGTACATGCAAAATATGAAGGCTCTATCTCAAATGGTAAAAGAAGTTATGATAATGTAGGTCACAGGTCAAGGTCACAATATTTTGGTATGAGTGGGAAACCCTTGTCACAAGGAACCTATATCCCGAATATGAAGGCTCTAACTCAAATGGTTCAACAGTTATGGCAAAGTAGGCCAAAGATCAAGGACACATGTCAAAAAATTTCTGTATGGGAGGGAAGCCCTTGTCACAAGGAACTTTCATGCCAAATATGAAGGCTTTGTGTCAAATGGCTCAAAAGTTATGACCAAGTAGGTCAAAGATCAAGGTCATAGTTCATATGAGAAAGTAGGTCAAACGTTGAGGTCACAGATCAAAATTTGTGTATGGGTGGGAAGTCCTTGTCACTAGGAACATATATGCCAAATATGAAGGCTCTATCTCAAATGGTTCAAAAGCTATGATAAAGTAGGTCACATGTCAAAGTCAATAGAACCGATCATTGAACAGGAAGCCCTTGTCACAGGGAACGTACATGCCAAATATGAAGGCTCTATCTCAAATGCTTCAAAAGTTAGGACAAAGTAGGTCAATGGTCAAGATCATAATACAAATTTTTGTATGGCAAGTAGGTCAAAGATCAAGATCATAGTTCATATGAGAAAGTAGGTCAAAGGTCGAGGTCACAGATCAAAGTTTTTGGATGGGTGGGAAGTCCTTGTCACTAGGAACATATATGCCAAATATGAAGGCGCTATCTCAAATGGTTCAAAAGCTGTGATAAAGTAGGTCACATGTCAAAGTCAAGGTCACAGATCATTTTTGTATGAATAGGAAGCCCTTGTCACAAGGAACCTACATGCCAAATATGAAGGCTCTATCTCAAATGCTTCAAAAATTATGACAAAGTAGATCAATGGTCAAGGTAATAGGACAAATTTCTTGTATGGGTGGGAAGACCTTGTCACAAGGAACATACATTCCAAATATGAAGGCTCTATCTCAAATGGTTCAAAAGCTACGATAAAGTAGGTCACATGTCAAAGTCAAGGTCACAGGTCTTTTTTTGTATGAAATGGAAGCCCTTGTCACAAGGAACCTACATGCCAAATATGAAGGCTCTACCTCTAATGCTTCAAAAGTTATGACAAAGTAGGTCAAAGGTCAAGGTCATAGGTCGAAATTTTTGTATGGTTAAGAAAACCTTGTCACAAGGAACATACATGCCAAATATAAAGGCTCTATCGCAAATGGTTTAAAAGTTATGATAAAGTAGGTCACTGGTCAAGGTCACAGGTCAATTTCTTTTTTTTTTGCATGAGTGGAAAGCTTTCTCACAAGGAACCTATATGCTCTATGAAGGCTCTATCTCAAATAGTTCAAACGTTATGACAAAATAACCTACTGATCCACTTTTTTGATTTGACATGACCCAGATTTGAACTTGATTGAGCTATTGTCCATATGATAATCTATGGGCTTAACCTATGTCCTGCTGAATAGATAAATTTTGCCACTCCCATTTCTGGCTTTCAACCAATCAAAAATTACTTGATATAATATACTGTACTGAATGACAAACAGGGTAGATGTTTCTTCAAAAGTCATCTGATCTGAATCTACACTGTTTGCAAAGGTAGGGTTTATCCTGTGCAACGTGACAAAGGTAAAATCACAAAGAAAACTGAGAATTTTATTTTGGGGGTTCAGCAAAAACAATGACATGCACATTCCAGCTGAATCACAGAAACAGCAATCTGATTCGAAGCGGTGTAAACATTTTCACCCTCTGATATTTTGTGTTTACAGCCCTTTCAAGATTATTTCACTTATTTCTAGTTGTTCATTAATCCGAGGCCATGAAAACCTGATTACCCATAGGAACACTGGACCTTTTCTAGCAGAACTTGGTATCTGACACAATACTAAAACACACAGCAGTGACAGAACTATTTATTGAGTGACAGCACCTGCCCGTCTGTCTACAGGTACCAAAAGCCAGTGTCCCTATTAGGTGTGTATGGATTCATCACGTGAACAAGTCCGTGGAATGAAGACCCCCCTAAACCCCACTTTATATAGAGAGAACTGGGGTTTAAGGGGGTATACATTATTTTTCTTATTTATGCTCCAAGACATAGGTTGTGGGTACTCGTTAGAACCGCCTCAATGAGGCGGTTCTAACGAGCACCACAACCTATGTTTGTAGTATAAATAAGAAAAATATCACAGATTTTCATCAGAAAAGTAGCCTTTTTGGAGATGTGAAGAAATGCACTATGTCATACGGATGTGTTATCGTAATGTCATGGCGAGCCATCACATTTAGAAGTCCATGACATGAACACCCTTGAAAACCACACTTAATATAGAGTCAACTGACCCCAAGGTTATAAAACTTTTTTTCATGCTCAACTCAGTTAAGCGTGAAATTTGTCTTGCTCATAAATTTTCAAATGCCAACAATTTATGAGCATGACTATTGTTAGCACAATAAAAAATTTACGAGCATGACTATTGTTGATATTTTAAAATTTATGAGTATGACAAATAACATTCTGTGCTGATACCAGCTGGAAATTTGCCTCTTTTGTTTGTTTTTTTAATAGTTATGGGCATTACAAATTTCATGCTCAGCAACGCTATATGCTCTTTCCACCATCTCCGAATGGCATGGGGCATAATAACTGGGGTTTACATGGTAAACATTGTTTTGCTTTTTCTCTGCTCCAAGACATAGGTTGTGGGGACTCGTTAGAACTGTCTCAATGAGTCAGTTCTAACAAGCACCCACAACCTATATTACCCTAATGATCCTAAGTATTGGGACAGGCAGACCTAAGCAAACAGTGCAGATCCAGATAAAACAGTGCAGATCCAGATCAGACTGTTCCGCTGATCAGGGTCTACACTGTTTGCCATTCCGTCTGTAACTTTTGGACTCCTTGCTAGACCAGGAAACAAATTTGTTAAAATTTTAGGAGAATTACAGCAAGTCCTCAAGGTGTTTGAATTTTTAGGATTTTTACGGTATGAGTTTAGTAAGTTTTTGTTGGAAAAGTAGCCATTTTGGAAATATAAAGAATGCACTATGCCACATAAGTGTGTTATCGTAATGATTATGTGGATGTGCAGGCTGATCTGAGTCTCTGTACACCAACTGTACCATAAAGCTCGTTTTATCATGGAAAGTTTGTTTGTTTGAATTGGGGTCCATGTCAACACGTTTTAGGTCATTTTGGAGACGTTGCTTTCAATTTTGTGGGACTTTCACCCAATATTGAGATGAAATGAAGTCTCAAGCCCTGCTGCCCAATGAAAACAGAAGGCTTATATGCATTGAACGATCTGACTCACATCACTTTGCCTGGGCAGGCTTAGTCCTTCTAAGCTGTTTACCAGTACTTGTGTGTGGTCAGATTCAGCTCTGCATGGAAGCATCATGCAGCCCAATCTATTTCTCCAAGCCCAGATGGGCAGGGGCGCTATCATGGAATGGGTCATCTACAATAGATACCTGTGATTATTCTGGAGCCATTAGCTGCCCCTAGTACCATTCTGAGCCCGCAGGCATGGTCCGTCTTGTAGACTACTGTTGGCACCATGCTGGAAAGTGGGCGTTTACCAGGAGCTATCTCATTCTGCAATAAAACAACATTGTAAGTTGCATGATTATACTTTTTATCAGATACCCCCTATATTAATTACATTGTAACACCTTGACCTGATAAAGATATGCTATCTCTGGACAAGTGAACTTTATCAGGTCAACGTAACATTGCACTTCTACGAACTGGACAACTGAAAAAATTGGTAAAACTGTAAAAGCGTCCAAGGGGATTAAGTGAAAAACAGAATATCAGATTCTCGGCTTCGAGAACGCATGTCGAATCGCTCGGCAAGCCTCATGATTCTAAAAGTATTCTCGAAACCTTGCCTGATAAACTTGATATAAAGAGACACAAACCTGGTATTCTCTATTAATCATATAATGTCACTGTTATCAAGTGGACAATGTAATTTCATAAGCATAGAAGTGCAGTATCACGTTGACCGGATAAAGCTCACTTGTCCTGAGATAGCATATCTTTATCAGGTCATGCCCCCCACCCATGATATGACCACACATGTAATAACACATGGTTACTTTTAAGTTGTACGTAACATCATGACACTGTCCATGACAACCCTATGTTTTCTTCTGAAATTCTTCTCGACTTCTTCGGCAAATCCCGTAAAAATCTTAAAAATTTGGATACCTCATGGACTTGCCATAATTCTCCTAGAATTTTAACAAATTTGTTTCACAATCCAGCAAAGAGTCCAAAAGGAGCAGACAGAATGGCAAAAGGCCCCCACTAATGGGGGCTTGAAGAAATAGATAGGCTGCATGATGCTTCCACCCAGAGCTGAAACCGACCGCACATGAGTGGTGGTAAACCACTTGCAGGATCTCCAGTGCTTATAAACCCTGTTGGTTTCATTGGGCGACAGGGCTTGAGATGTCATTTCATCTCAATGTCAGGTAAAAGTCCCACAAAATGGGGAGCAACGTCTCCAAAATGACCTATACAGTGTTGACGGGGACATTAAACCTGGAACCAAACAAAAGACAGAAAAGCAAAGGGATGCAAATCCTGTTTGACAAAGCACTTTGATATGGGAGTAGTTTCCCTTGACGGGCCGGGTTTGTTTTTTTTCTGCTGTTTTGTTTTGGTTAGATGTACACTGTCCCAGCCATTTTAAATAATTTCAAGCAGAAAAATAAACGAAAAAAAAAAAATAAAATTAAAAATTAATAAGTAAAGGAAAATTAAATAGCACAGCAGATATAACAAGCAAAGGGACGCAAATCCTGTTTGACTAAGCACTTTAATATGGGAGTAGTTTCCCCTGACAGGCCGGAAACCAGTACAGGAAACAATAGCGATAATAATGGCGTCCTTATTTGAAATTTCAGGGATCGCATGTTTTCAAGCGCGGTTTTTAAGCTG
Source organism: Lucinisca nassula (assembly GCA_963580285.1). Classification (NCBI taxonomy): domain Eukaryota; kingdom Metazoa; phylum Mollusca; class Bivalvia; order Lucinida; family Lucinidae; genus Lucinisca; species Lucinisca nassula. The sequence goes on from OY757020.1 coordinate 123,864,954, forward strand.
AACTCGATTGTAAGTTAATTGCTAGACATAGTCCTCATTGTTTTTACTGCTACTGAGTTGTTCTGACCCTACTTTAATGATGAACTATGGCCGATAGTCTTACTGTCATCCATTGATGTGTATTGAATAGTGGCTTCTCGCAGTCTCAGTAAACTATCTCTGACCGCGACTTGTATTTGCAAACCAAACTATCACCGCGACTTATATCGCAATCTGGATATATCACGATAGCGGAACTTGGACTCCAAAGACCGTGATATATTAGATTGAATTCATTGAATAAAAACAAAGAAATGGAAATCAAACATGGTAGATGCATAGAGTTTCAACAATATACAAACATAAACAACATGCAATATAACTTATAAAATACAGTGAAATTCCTCTATTAAGACCACCTAAAATTAAGACTAATCTAATTCTGCTTTAAAAAGCTGATTTAGAAAGGTTCAGTTATTTATTCTTCGTGTTTTCTGCACACAATGTCCTCTGGTCATGGACCACCATTGGGACTGTTCAAAAGTGGTCTTAAAGACCACTTTTGAAAAGTCCCATAGGTGGTCTTAATATAGAATTTTACTGTACATGCAGTATGTAACATCTCATAATAAATGGAGGAAAAGGCAATCGTGCATGCAAAAAAGTGGGTGGGGGTTGTCGAGATCTGTAGAATGCGGATCACGTAAGTTGCGGTCGGGGTTGATGGATCCGATGACCGTGCTGTAATGACATTACAGTGTACTCCCTAATTTTTAATAGGTAAGTACCTTTCATGTGTGGGTCCTCTCTAAGAGCTTTTTTTAGAGAAAATACTTGCTCCGTTTGAAATTAAAATATTCTCCCTTTTAAGAGAAGACTGCAAAGTTATGTGCTTGACATTTTATTGAAAGCTTCCTAACCCTTCAAGCACTACATCCCCGTCAACACTACTTAGGTCATTTTGGAGGCATTGCTTCCGATTTTGTGGGACGTTTACCTGGAACTGAGATGAAATGACATTTTAAGCCCTACTGTTTAAAGAAATCGCTAGGGTTTAAGGAGCAGTCCGACGTCATCACTTTTCCTGGGCAGGCTTAGACCTAAGCAGGTAACAAGTACTTAAGTTTGGACGGTTTGAGCTCTGCGCAGAAGCAGCATGCAGCCTGATCGGTTTCTCCAAGCCCCGATGGGCGATAGTTGTCTGTAGATACTGGATTTTACCATGTATCAAACTATGTCTAGAGGTAAACTTGTTACCATGATACATAGAAAATACATTATACTTAGAATTTTTCCAAAATGAAAAGAAACACGTTTATTAAGTACCAACCAGTTTATTTCCTTCTCCAGGGAGGCTAAAATCTGCCATCTCATTGTTCAACAGGATCCCGGACTTGGTGAGAACCATAGAACCAAACCAATCATTGATTGTTCTGTAAAAAAACATAAACAAACTGAATGTAACAGATCCTTCAAGGGCTAATGACCACAAGCAGATTGCATTTGTATTTTTTTCCATTTTTGTCACACAAAGCAAGGATTGACATTACATGCAGATGGCATTTCAAATGTATATTTTGATTTTTTGTCAACCAAAACAAGGCTTGACAATACATGCAGAATGAGATGTCATTTCCAAAGTAGTTTTTCCTTATTTGTCCCACAAAACAAGGCTTGACATTACATGCAGATGGCATACCCAAAGTATTTTTTCTTTATTTGTCAGATAAAACAAGGCTTGACATTACATGCAGAATGAGATGCCATTTCCAAAGTATTTTTTCCTTATTTGTCAGACAAAACAAGGCTTGACATTACAAGTAAATCACAAAACAAGGCTTGTATTGTCTACTGGGCAGACAATTCACATGAAATGTCAAGCCTTGTTTTCAATATAAAAATAAGCAAAAAATAGACAGTCACCTGCTCTGGGGCTCGAAAAGTTTCCACAAAGAAAAGTATCTTGATAATAGAAGTCCTGTCAACTGATTGGGCCTTCAAGTAATAAACTTTAGACACAAATGTCAAGCTCTTGCTTTGGGGTAGAAGTAGAGCTTTGTTTGTTTGATTTGCAGTTTAACTTCCCCGTCAACACTGTATAGGTCATTTTGGAGACGTTGCTTCCAATTTTGTGGGACTTTTACCCGAAACTGAGATGAAATGACATCTCAAGCCCTGTCGCCCAATGAAACCGATAGGGTTTATAAGCATGGACGGTCCGACTCGCACCGCTTTACCTGGGCAGGCTTAGATCCTCTAAGCGGTTTACCAGTACTCGTGTGTGATCCGATTTCAGCTCTGCGTGGAAGCATCATGCAGCCCATCTATTTCTTCAAGCCCCGATGGGCGGGGGCTGAGAAGTAGAGCTACATTAACCCTTGTTCTATTGAATAAAATATGTTTACCACTCCCATTTTTGACTATCAGCCAATCAAATTGCTTGATGCAATTTATTCCTATATATTCACAAACTAAATGACAAACAGTGAAGATCCAGATCAGGGGCCAGTTGTTCAAAGCATCAATAGCTTAACAAGCTTGTTAGAGGTCAAAATAATAAACTCTTCTAGCAAGTACAATATCATAAATTTTGGTATTTTTGTTAAATAATAATAATTGTTTTATAATCTCAGACCAGTATCTATCATCTTTTGCACTGCAAAAGCTACTACAGTAAAATTCATATATGAAGACCACCCATTACGATAACTCACCCATGCCACATAGTGCATTTTTCACATCTCCAAAATGGCTACTTTTCTGATGAAAATCCTTGATATTTTTGTTATAAATACTCAAAACATAGGTTGAGGGTGCTCGTTAGAACCGCCTCAATGAGGCGGTTCTAACGAGTTCCCACAACCTATGACTTTGAGCAGAAATAAGAAAAATAACGCATACCCCCGTAAACCCAAGTTTTCTCTATATAAAGTGGGGTTTAGGGGGGGGGGGGTGGGGTCTTCATTTTACACACTTATTCACGTGATGCTTTGCATTCCAAAGATGGTCTCTGATAAGAAGACACTGGGTGTATCAAACACAAAGACAGAATAACTGAAACCTTCTCATTAAGCTTTTAAAAGCAGATTTATTCTTAATTTTAGGTGGTCTTAATAGCGGAATTTTGCTGCAATAACATTTTTATGATCCAAATATAATTTTATTGCATATGGAATCATCATCATCATCATCAACGGATTTTTACTAAAGTGCAGGTACAGGGGCAACGTCCACATAAGTGGGCCCCTTTCCAGGTAGCTGGCTTGCTGCCAGCTGCCTGGAAAGGGGCCCACTTATGTCGTCAAAGTTTTAACATAATGTTGACTAAAAAGTTTGCTAGCTTTGAGAAACTGTGCAAAAGAGAAACTGCTATAATGCTACTTTATGCTGTTTTATCACTGAACACAAAATCTATGAGACTTTGTATATATATAGCCCCGCCCATTGGGGCTTTAAGAAATAGATGGGCTGCCTGATGCTTCCACGCAGAGCTGAAACTGACCACACACGAGTACTGGTAAACCGAGGATCTAAGCCTGCCCAGGCAAAGCGGTGCAAGTCAGTCCGTCCATGCTTATAAACCCTATTCGTTTCATTGGGTGACACGGCTTGAGATGTCATTTCATCTCAATGTCGGGTTAAAGTCCCACAAAATTGGAAGCAACGTCTCCAAAATGACCTATACAGTGTTGATGGGGACGTTAAACCTCAAATCAAAAAAGCAAAACTTTGTATAGATGGATCCAGTTTTTCAAAGCACCATTAGCTTAACAATCTTGTTAGTGGTCAAGATGTTAACTGTCTTAACCCATTGTATTCAAGTGGACTCTTCCATTGCTATATGTTGGACAAGTCCATTTGCCATATAAGGGATGGTAGGGCTATGTTTTTTTTTTTTTATTCTATTTTTTTTGGGAAAATTCTGTTGGCAAACAGTCCAGGCCCTGATCAGATGCCGCATTCTGCGGCATCTGATCTGGGCCTGCACTGTTTGCAAAGGTACCCATTTAGGGGTTTCCCCGCATGCAATAGGTCAAGTAAGCAATAGTGTCTAATACTGTGTATATTTGCTGAAAAAAGTTGAGCAGCTGCACATATTTTTGTTTTGGCCAAAAATATTTTATTAATATTTTATTTCCATATAAAATGACATTAACTAACAACATTGTTAGTTTTGAACAAATGGCCCCTGTTAAGCAGCGCTGTTATATAATATGCAACACAATAGCACCAAAGAGGCGATTCAACCGATTACCCACAACAAGTTTGTTGGAGCAATAAGTAAATTTTTTTTTTTTTGGTTTTGGTTTTACGGATTATTTCACTCACATTGAGCCGATCGTTAATCAGAGGTGGGCGAAAACCGGAGTACCCAGAGAAAAACCACCTGACCTTCCGTTGCAGAACTTGGCGTCTCACATGTGACCCGAGCGAGACTCGAACTACAGCGGTTCGAGACCTAATGATTAAGAGTCAGCGCTCTTATCCACTAGGCCACGGAGGCCCGTAGCAATAGGTAAATACATTCCCAAATTAACCCAGAGTGCTCTTCCTAATCAGGGGCTGTGTCGAAAACATACAATTTTGTGAAAAAGAGCCTAAATATATAAAAAAAATTTCTTCAGAAAACAAAAAAAAAAAGTTCTTGATATCACTACACTATGTATATATATATTTTTTGTTTGTTTTGGTTTTACAGCCCTTTCAAGATTATTTCACTCATATTGAGCCGATTGTTAATCAAACTTTATCAAAGGTGGGTGAAAACTGGAGTACCCTGAGAAAAACCACCTGACCTGCAATTGCAGAACTTGGCGTCTCACATGTGATCCAAGCCAGACTCGAACAACAGTGGTGAGAGACCTAATGATTACGAGATAGCACTCTTATCCACTAGGCCAGGGAAGCCCGTAAAAAAAAAAAAAAACTTATGTAGGGTCTGGAAACCAAAACCAAACATAATTTTTATTTATTTTGCCTTCTCTGGAGCTATAGGCACCATCTTTTTCTGGTACTCACGTTGTAACAGACACGATAAGCTCTGCAGGATCAATGACAGATATGTGAGCTGTGCCCTTATCTTCTGGCAGCCCCACGAGTTTGCTGTAAAAATCAGCACCCATTGTCTTGTTCACAGATGACGTCTTGTTTCTAATCCTAGCTGCATCTTCTTTACTGAAAACAAAATGTTAAGATATGATGGTTGGTTGGTTGTTTGATTTGAGGTTTAACTTCCCTGTCAACTATGTATAGGTCATTTTGGAGACGTTGCTTCCAGTTTTGTGGGACTTTTACCCGACATTGAGATGAAATCACATTGCAAGCCCTGTCGCCCAATGAAACCAACAAGGTTTATAAGCATGGACGGTCCGACTCGCACCGCTTTGCCTGGGCAGGCTTTGAACCTCTAAGCGGTTTACCAGTACTCGTGTGCGGTCAGATTCAGCTCTGCATGGAAGCATCATGCAGCCCATCTATTTCTTTAAGCCCCGATGGGCGGGGGCTATTGAGATATGAACATAAAGGGGTACCTTGGCTAACAGTGCAGGCCAAGATCAAACAGTGCAGGCCAAGATGAACATATGTAAACAAAAGGGACATGATGGTCTGGTCCCAAATTGCTCATCTAGGCTCAGGATGTTTGTTTGTTTTGAGGTTTAACATCCCCATCAACACTGTAAAGGTCATTTTGGAGATGTTACTTCCAATTTTGTGGGACTTTTACCCGACATTGAGCTGACATCTCAAGCCCTGTCGCCCAATGAAACCAGTAGGGTTTATAAGCATGGACGTGCCCACTCGCAGCGCTTTGCCTGGGCAAGCTTAGATCCTCTAAGCGGTTTACCATTACTTGTGTGCGGGTCGGTTTTAGCGGCTCAGGATAAATAATACAGTCAACCCTTTTTAGACCGACATTCGTTATAATGACAAAACTCATTATAACTGCAATTTCAATGGAATGACTACTTTGCTAAAGGCTTTGCCTAAGTTTCGGGTGGTGTGGGCTTGAAAATGCACAAATGGTTTTTGCCGTCTGTCTATCTGTTTGTTTGTCTGTCTGTCCATCATAAAAACTTTAACCGGCATAAAAATTGGCTCCCACGGGGGACATTGGTCGCTTACAGTGACAGCTCATTTTTTTTTCTATTTTTAGCTCTGGTGGCCATATTGCTCAGGGGAATGGAATTTTTTGGCAATCCTAGTAGAAAGTATTTTCGAAGACGGTCATGAAAGCGATATTTCTGTGATTCTGAATAATCTGGATAAAGTATTTGAAGAGTTTTCTATTTTTAGCTCTGGTGGCCATTTTGTTTAGTGAACTGGAACCATATTATGAATTTCAGACTCCAGACACAAAGCACCTTGTGCACAGGTGAGCCTAAAACCCTTTCAACCCTAAGTTTCTGAAGTGGACTGTTATGGTTCTAATATAGCACATCCATTGTTTTCAGCAGGGGATCAAGATAAAATAAAGAAAAAAAATCTCCCTTGATCATTTTTAAAATGTTGTTATCTGGAGTTAAGGGAAATTTCTTTAGGAAATCAAGAACAGGTTCCAATTACCCATGGTACCATAATAATCCTAAGTATTGGCACAGATAGACCAAAGCAAACAGTGTAGAGCAGTCTGATCTGGGTCTACACTGTTTGTCATTGTGTCTGCACCTTTAGGACTCTTTGCTGAAACAAACTTGTTAAAATGTTAGGAGAATTACACCAATTCCTCAGGGTATCGAAATTATTAGGATTTTTAAGGTAAACCAACAATTCATGTTTGAGTCACTGAGGGCTCACTGTATGTTGCTGATGCTTAATGAAACAACTCTTATAAGAATCTTACATGGGTGTGAGGGGTGGATAGAATAATCCGTCATGAGGGTCACTGCCCGGCATCACAAAGCTTGCTGAGTGATGTCGGACAGTGATTCCGAGGTACAGATTTTTTTTTATCTACCCCTCACATGGATGTAAGATTATTTTCCTTATATACATTAAATTTTAATTTCTGAGGGTGGGCTTTCTAATGTAGTCAAGTCATTCGAATATCGAGGTCATATTTTGATGACAATAATGTGGCATTTTTGACTTCACCGCACGTGCATTGACATCAAACTTAATGACAGCGTATGTGCTGTCCTAGTGCACATCAAACAAGTGAAAATTCAACCAGTGCACACATCAACAAGTTAATTTCTTGATTTTTATCCTATCCCTGTGCAGGATAAACTGGGTAGCATAAGAATTTCTATCCCAGGGTAAGTACAGGATTTCCTTATCTGGTGTGCAAGAATATAAGAATCTTATATGGGTGTGAGGATGGATGGAAAAATCCGTCCCGAGGGTCACTGTCCGGCATCACGAGGATTGCTGAGTGGTGCCAGACAGTAAACCCAAGGGACGGATTTTTCTATCCACCCTTCATACCCATATAGGATTCTTTTTTTGCATACCTTCCATTTCTTAGCGCAAATATTGTTGCTGCAGTCACATCAGTTATCAACGTCCGCCATATTGTTATGACACTACAGGAATGTTTAGTGACATTAGTAACATGCTGTGATGTCAACCTTAACAAGGGCACATATAAGGGCATATTCAACCAGTGCATTTATCAAATATGCGAGAATATTCGATTGTGGGAAAGAACACCTAGGCTAGAACAGAATTTCTATCCTAAGCTAAAACTATGGACTTCCTTGTCTGGTGTGCAAGAAAACAAGTTCTTCAAATTATGAAAACTGGCAACTGTCATTTTCCTTTACCTGATCATGGCTTTTGTTGCATCCTTGACCTGTGTCTTTATCTCCTTCACGGGATCAGCCAGTTTCATCTTGTTAGCGTAGCCAAACTTGAAAGCCTCTAGTATCCTGTGATATGACTCATTGTTCTGTTTGAGGTCATATCCTTCAAGGATATTCATAATAGACAGCAAGACAGGGCCTGAACCTGGGGCAGGTACTGACTCTATAGTAAAATCTGAAAATAAAATTGTAACAAACAACCTCCTTACAACACTTTTATTGGGGTTCAAACTGTATTAGTTAACCCATTGTATACAAGTGGACTCTTCCACTGCTATATGTTGGGCAAATCCATTTGTCATATAAGGGGTGTCAGGTCTACTTTGTTGCTTTTATTCTATTTTTGAAGGCAAATTCTGTTAGCAAATAGAAATGTGTCCAGACGACACAGATGCCCCCGCCAAGGGCCCCCGCCTCACCTCGAAAATCCATGTTGCAACAAAATTTTCTATGTTTGTGACCTTGACCTTGAGGTCATGGGCAGGGTCGTTGGTATGGGTGAATGAGACTTGGAACCTGTATCTATCATCATTCCAAATATGAAGCCAATCTATAAATATGAGCCATAAAACCTTAAAAGCATAATAAGACTAAGTCTGTGACCTTGACCTTGAGGTCAGGGGTGGGGGTATATACAACTTTGGACCTGTAACTATCGTCATACCAAATATGAAGCAAATCTATATGGTTTGGTGAGTATGAGCATTTAATAAACTTTAAATAAAAAATTTCTTTGTCTGTGGCCTTGACTTTTAGGGCACGTGCATGGGTGGGGGTATTGGACCAGTATCAATCATCATACCAAATATAAACTTAATTCATCATATGATTTGGAAAATATAAACTCTTAAAATATCTAATTAAAAATTTCTAAGTCTGTGACCTTGACCTTGAGCTCATGGGCATGGGTGGGGGTATCACTGAATAAAATGGACAGGTATCTAACATCATACCAAATATAAACTCAATCCATCACACAATTTGGAAAATATCAACTCTTAAAATATCTAATTAAACATTTCTAAGTCTGTGACCTTGACCTTGAAGCCATAGGCATGAGTGGGGGCATTGCCAAATAAACATTTGGACCTGTATCTATCATCATAGCATATATAAGCCAAATCCATAATATGGTTTGGAAAATTTGAGCTCTTTAAAATCTTTAACATTAAAAATGTCTAAGTCTGTGACCTTGACCTTGAGGTCATAGGCATGGGTGGGGGTATTGCTGAATAAAACACTGTACCTATATCTATCATCATATGAACCAAAGCCATCATAAAAGTTCAGGTTCTACCAGGTACAAATACCTAAACTGGAGTCTTTAACATGGAAAATTTCTAAGTCCATGACCTTGACCTTGATGTCATGGGCATGGGTGGGGGTATCGCTGAATAAAAACTTTGGACCTTTATCTATAATCATACCAAATATGAACCAATTCAATCAAATGGTTTGGAAAATATGAGTTCTAAAATGTTCACGTCTACCTGTTACAAAAACCTTAACCTGAGTCTTTAACATTGCAAATTTCTAAGTCTGTGACCTTGACCTAGAGGTCACAGGCATGGGTGGGGGTATTGCTTAATAAAACTTTGGACCTATATCTATCATCATACCAAAGATGAACCAGTTCCATCAAATGGTTAGGAAAATATGAGTTCTAAAAGTTCAGGCTCTACCTGTTACAAAAACATTAACCCGAGGTTACAGGATCACGTACGTATGTACATACGTACACACACACGTACAGACGGACATACACATGTACGCACGTACGGAAAACCGAAAAACTATATGCCCCCGGCATCATGCAGGACCTGGTCAGATGCCGCATTCTGCGCAGCGTCTGATCTGGGCCTGCAATGTTTGCCCAGGTACCCTTTAGGAGTTTCCGGCAAACAATGGAATAAACAACTGTATTTTTGTTTGTTTGTTTGATTTGAGGTTTAACGTCCCTGTCAACACTGTAAAGGTCATTTTGTAGACGTTGCTTCCAATTTTGTGGGACTTTTAATTTTAGGAATTACAGCAAGTCCTCGAACAGTAGGGTGAAAGGTAGGGTGATTGATGGCTTGATGACTGAATGAATGGACAGAAAACTTATCGCACCATGCTTAAAGCTGGCATGACAAAAAAATAAAATAAAAGAATTTTTTTTGTCATTTTATGCTATTTATCTTATGACACTTCTTGCTAAGATTTTACATTTTGTTTCTAAAGGTGTGCATCATTCTAATCTTTTTACAAACCTTTTAAAAATATTTTTGCACACAGGCAAACAGTGAACCCAGATCAGACTGCTCCTAGAGGAGCAGTCTGATCTGGGTCCACACTGTTTGCAAAAATGACATTTAAAGTAACCGGCAGACGACAAAAAAGGCGACAATTGTTGTGATTGGCATTAATGGGTTAAGCACAGGAATATTACCATGGTAAGTTGTTGAAACAACCTCCGTTATCTTCACCTCATAACCCGCTAGGTCACCTTTTGTCAGTTTACCAGGACTTGCGCTGTTCACCACCTGAAATTAGACAAACGTGTTGTTGTTTTTTGTTTCGGTTTTATGGTCCTCTCAAGATTATTTCACTTATATCAAACTGGTTGTTATTCAGAAGTTGACTATAAATGGAGTACCCAGAGAAAAAACTCCAGATCTTCCATTGAAGAACTTCTCACAGGTGACCCAACCAAAAGTGTTGAGAGACTTAACCTTTAAGATGCTTAGAAAAACTACATCTGAAAATGTCGTCTGCTTATGTCGTCTGCTAAATTTTTTTTGCAAAACTTTTTTAAAATATTTTTGCATACAGGCAAACAGTGTGGACCCAAATCAGACTGCTCCTAGAGCAGCAGTCTGATCTGGGTCCACACTGTTTGCAAAAATGACTTTCAAAGTAACCAGCAGACGACAAAGCAGATGGCAATCGTCATGATTGGGTTAAAGTTTAAGAGTCAGTGCTCTTAACCACTAGGCCACAGAGGCCTGTAACATGTGGACAATCAAAATTGAAACCTCGTTTTGTGTTTCGGATCATGAAACATCAACCCTTCAGGTTCATTTGGTTCAACTCCCAGAAAACAGGAGACAAATTAGTGGAGAAAATGAAAATGAGGGATAGGGAACAAGAGCCCCACAAGTGGGGCATTAAAGTTTTATATGCCCGTGGCACGTAATCTGCTATAAGGATGACCTTGACCTGGGAGGTCTTGCATGTGACATATCATCTTAACATTTCTGCCAAGTAATTTCAAAATCCATCCATAACTAACAAAGTTATTGGCCAGACACAAAAAATACCATTTTTTGGACCTTTGACCTCTAAATATGACCTTGATCTTAGAGGTACTGAACTGGGTCTTGAATGTGACACATCGTCTCATGATGGTTAACATTTCTGCCAAGTAATTTCAAAAGCCATCCTGGAATAACAAAGTTATTGACGAGACACAAAAAAAAGACCCTTTTTCGCCTTTAACTTCTAAGGATGATCTTGATCTTGGCGGTACCGACCTGGGTCCTGCGCATGACATTGAGATGGTTCTGCCAAGTAATTTCCAAATCCATCCAGGAATAACAGAGGTATTGACTGGAAATGAAAAAAGATACTTTTTGACTTATGACTGCTAAGAATGACCTTGCCCTTGGAGCTACCGACCTGGGTCTTGCATGCAACAACTTGTCTCATGATGGTTAACGTTTCTGCTTAGTAATTTCCAAATCCATCCAGGAATAATAACGTTATTGACCTGATACAAGAAAAAGACACTTTTCTTTACCTTTAACCACTAAGTATGACCTTGGCCTTCGAGATACTGACCTGGGTCTTGAACACGACACATTGTCTCATGATGGTTAACATTTCTGCCAAGTTATTTCAAAACTCTTGCAGGAATAACAAAGTTATTGACCAGACACGAAAGAAAGACCTTTTTTTAACTTCTGACCTCTAGACCTGTATGACCTTGACCCTGGAGGTATCGACCTGTGTCTTGTGCATGATGCATCGTCTCATGATGGTTAATATTTCTGCCAAGTAATTTCAAAATTTATCCAGAAATAACAAAGTTATTGGCCAGACACAAAAGAAAGTCCCTGTTTTGACCTTAGACCTCTAAGTATGACCTGTCTGTCATGCAATTTGTGAACTGAATGAATATAATTTGATTGACTGATAATTAGAAATGGGTTTGGCAAAATTAATTTGTTCAGCTGGATAATGGTTAAAGCAAGTAAACTGCCCTTCCCAGATCAACTGAAGAGAGTACAGTAAAATTACTATATTAACCCTTGTCCTGCTGAATATTTATATATGCCACACCCACTACCAATTATCAACCAATCAGATTACTTGATGCAAATTATTGCAACAAATTCACAATCTGAATGGTAAACAATGTAGCTCCTGATCAGATGGCTTCGTCAGAAGCCATCTGATCTGGATCTTCATTGTTTCAAAGATAAGGCATATCCGGGATTAGCAGGACAAGGGTTAAGACCACCTTTGGATAGGGCTGGCTAATCGGAGCTGAAAAGATAATCGATTATCAGTCCTGTCATGGCGATCAATAATCGATTAGTAATCGCTGAGGTTTTTGTCATAATTTTACCTGTCTGGTTTTCTGTCTGAGCATGACTCTTACCATATGTTGCACTTTACCATATGTATATTTGAACAGACAGTCCTGAGCAAACAGTGTAGACCCAGATGAGATGCCACAGAATGCGGTATCTCATCAGGGTCTGCACTGTTTGCCACTCATCCAGCTATTTTAGGCATAACTTTGGGTAGTAAATGGTACCTATCAAGTAATCGATTAAAAGCAAATCATGTTTGTGGAATTTATCGATCGATTATACGATTAATCGTGTCAGCCTTACCTTTGGAACTGTTCATAAGTGGTCTTTTGAACAGTTCCAAAGGTTGTCTGTCAGTAGGAGACACAGGGTGTAGAAAACACAAAGAAAGAATAACTGAAACCTTCTCAAGAAGCTTTTAAAAGCAGATTTAGTCTTAATTTTAGGCGGTCTTAATAGCGAGTTTACTGTGTATGTAATGTGCACCTGCTAAAAATGGTCAAACTTCACGGATCACAGTGTAAGTTGCAAGGAAGGAAAGAAAGGGACAGAATAACCACATAAAATATTTTATGATTAATCTCCACTTAAGAATGCTGCTGGATACAAGGACTAACCCCATGACCTCCAGAGTACTGGGAGGTCCTAGGTACAATTTTCAGGTTTCGCTGCACTGATCAGGACTGATCATAAAATTATGAAAACATGCCTATACAAATACACTGTAAACTTTACTGCCGTAAAAATGAACTTAAGATGAAAATTTGTGTCAGATATTTTTCTTATTTCTGCTCAAAATATAGATTGTAGGTACTCGTTAGAACAGCCTATACAAATACAATGTAAACTTTACTGCCGTAAAAATGAAAAACTTAAGATGAAAATTTGTGTCAGATATTTTTCTTATTTCTGCTCAAAATATAGATTGTGGGTATTCGTTGGAACTGCCTCCATGAGGCAGTTCTAACGCGTACCTACAATCAATATTTTAGTGCAGAAATAAGAAAAATAAGGTTTACCCCTGTAAACCCCAGAATTACTATATAGAAGTAGGGTTCAAGAGGGTCAGAATTATATAGGCGTGCTCTCGTGATGAAATCTGCTGAAAGTGATAAGCCAGAAAACTTACTGCTTCTTGAATGTCGTCTGCTAAACCTCCGGAGTAAAATTCACCCGCTCCATTTTCTGCTATTCTGTCCAGAGTTGCAGCCAAATCCTCCCTGCGGATGTAATCCCCTGCCGCCTTTACTTTGTCATCAGAGGTGTAGAAAGCAGCCAGTTTGGACTGCATGAACTGGTCCAGATCAAACCTAGGGCTCTTGAATACATTCTCTGTGAAATATAAACAAAGTAAAATGTGAGAATTCAAAATATTAAAATTTCAAATGCATTTACAGACTAGATATGTGTCGATGAGACATGTATGTCCCAACCTGGGTCCTGTGGTTCAAACCATTAACAAGCTCATTAGACCATTTGTTCAAAACTATGACGTCAGTAGTTAACGTACCATTAAAACTTTGATCATTTATGCAAATATTTTTGCCGAAAAAATGTGAGCAGCTTTTGCATCCGCAAAAGCTGCTCACATTTTTTCAGCAAAAAATACCAAAATTTTAAATATTAATCTTGCTAGAACAGTTAACAATATGACCACTAACGAGCTCATTAAGCTAAAGATGCTTTAAACAACTGGGCCTAAATTTTTAAATGTTTTAGCAAGTATAGTATTTAAAATTTTGTTATTTTTGCTGAAAAAATGGGAGCAGCTACTCATATTTTTTCAGCAAAAAAAATTATATATATATATTTGCCATATCAAGGATCAGTTGTTCAAAGCATCGTTGGCTTAACAAGCTCGTAAGTGGTCAACATGTTAAATGTTCTACTATGTACAATATCTAATAATCTGGGGCCAGTTGTTCAAAACTAACGATGTCGTTAGTTAATGTATCATTAAAACTTTGATCATTAAATATGGCAAATATGCTAAGATTTTTGCTGAAAAAATGTGAGCAGCTTTTGCTTCTGCAAAAGCTGCTCACATTTTTTCAGAAATAAAAAAATGTGAGCATTTTTTCAGCAAAAATACCAAAATTTTAGATATTGTACTTGCTAGAACAGTTAACAATATGACCACTAACGAGCTTGTTAAGCTAACGATGCTTTGAACAACTGGCCCCTGGTATTTGCTGAAAAAAAATTGAGCCGCTTTTGCATTTTTTTTCTTCAAAAATGTTTGTATATATGATCAAAATTTTAATGGTACATTAACTAAAGATATTGTTAGTTTTGAACAACTGGTCCCAAGTGATCGAAGTTTTAACGCTATGTTAACTAACAATATCATTAGTTTTGAACAACTGGCCCCTGGTAGGTAAAAACTTATATTTGCTAACGCCATCTCAGAAAAACTTAAATGCAAATTGCTAACGTCATCTAAGATGTGGACGGACTGGGATAACACTATATGCCCTTTCCACCATTCTGCAAATGGCAGGGGCATAAAAAAATTTAGAGTTCACTGTTGGGATATTACGGTGCTCATTCTTAACCCATTGTATGCTAGTAGACTCTTCCATTGCTGTATGTAGGACAAGTCTATTTGTCATATAAGGGGTGTCAGGCCTATTTTTACATTTTTTATTCCATTTTTGATGGAAAATTCTGTTAGCAAATAGTGCAGGCCCTGATCAAACG
The DNA here is from genome assembly GCA_963580285.1 of Lucinisca nassula. Lineage (NCBI taxonomy): Eukaryota > Metazoa > Mollusca > Bivalvia > Lucinida > Lucinidae > Lucinisca > Lucinisca nassula. The sequence goes on from OY757020.1 coordinate 123,880,015, forward strand.
CCGCATTCTGCGGCGTCTGAGCTGGGCCTGTACTGTTTGCCAAGGTACCCCTTTAGGGGTTGCCTGCTTATATTGGGTTAAATATACACAATGAGTAAAGTGATGTCAAATGAGTTTTGACTGATGTCAAAATCAACCATGTTTCTCTCAAGTTTTATCGAACAATGGTGACACTATGCCATTGGTTAGTGCAATTGTTTTCTGGTTCCAATTTCAGCCCTAAAACCAGATTTTTTTTTGTTTTGCCACATTACGATAACATACCAGTGTGACATAGAGCATTTTTTCATATCTCCAAAATGGCTACTTCTACGATGAAAATCTGTGATATTTTTTTTCTTATTTATACTGGAAACATAGGTTGTAGGTGCTTGTTAGAACCGCCTCAATGAGGCGGTTCTAATAAGTACCCACAACCTGTGTCTTGGAGCAGATATAAAAATGTATAACCCCGTAAACCCCAGTTTTCTTTATAAAAAGTGGGGTTTAGTGGGTTGTTTATTTCACAGACTTGTTCACGTGATGAAATAATGAATGCAAACTAATGTTAGTGAAAGTAACAAAGGTAATTTATTTAACAAGTACAGTCAAACCTGTCATAGTGGCCACCTCTATTAAGCAAGCAACCTGTCTTAAGCAAGCATGCATTTAGTTCCGAAAAATGGCAAATGCATTAATATACACCTGTATTAAGCAAGCACCTGTCTAAAGCAAGCACATTCTCATCATCCCTGAGGTGCTTGTTTAATACAGGTTACACTGTACATGTATCAACAATTTTGGGTCATGAGGAAAGCTTAGGGTTCACTTACTCTCCTTGTGATTCGAGGTTGTTCAAAACTTCAATGAATGTTAAAATAATTTGTTTTGGGCTTCACCTAAACTTTGCTTGTGAACCAATGGTGTTCATAATTCAATGACCCTTACCATCATTTCATGCATAGTCACTAAAGGTGAAAATGTTTTAGTAAAAACCTTCTATTAACAGGGTGGTTTTGTTTGTTTGAATTGAGGTTTTACGTCCCTGTCAACACTATTTAGGTCATTATGAAGACATTGTTTCAAATTTTGTGTGACTTTTACTCGGCGTTGAGATGAAATGACATCTCAATCCCTACCCCCCAAACAAACCAAAAGGGTTAATATGTAAGGACGGTCTGACTTGCACCACTTTGCATGGGCGGGCATAGACCATCTAAGCAGTTTACCAGTACTCATGTGTTTCAGTTTCAGATATGCATGGAAGCATCATTCAGCCCAATCAATTTCTTCAAGCCCCGATGGGCGGTGGCGAGAACAGGGTGGTTTTACAATAAAGTTCCTCATAAGCCTGCATCTACATGCTTTACAAATGGCTATGATTTGTTTGCAAAGGGAACCTAGTCAACATTGTGAAGTAATACCACACTGGTCAGTTTACTTGACATAAGTATAACCAGAACAGAGAGGTTTACAAGTACAGAACACAGTCTTTTGCAGAAACTGACAACTGTCTTTCTTGAATGAGCGTAGATACCTCCATGGTGTAGTGGTTATGCTACTGGCCTTGTTAACCAGGGGTTGCAGGATCTATCCCGGGCTTCTCCAGACTTTCGGATGAGTCTTAAAACCCAGGTCCCGTCTCCGTATGACCTTTGCTGTTGGTGAGACATAAAACTCAAACACTCACTCATTCTTGAATGAGCAGAAGGGAGAGAATGCCCGTTTTTTGGTTTGATTTTAGGTTTAACGTCCCAGTCAACACTGTAAAGGTCATTTTGGAGATGTTGCTTCAAATTTTGTGGGACTTTTACCCGACATTGAGATGAAATGACATCTCAAGCCCTGTCGCCCAATGAAACCAATAGGGTTTATTAGCATGGACGGTCCGCCTTGCACCGCGGTTCCTGGACAGGCTTAGATCCTCTAAGCGGTTTACCAGTACTAGTGTGTGGGTCGGATTCAGCTCTGCATGGAAGCATCATGCAGCCCATATACTTCTTCAAGCCCCTATGGGCGGGGGCCTGTAAACAATATCTCATGATCAATCTCCACTAATCAATGTAGTGGACCTGGTGGTGATCAAACCCACAATCTCCTGACGACCTGCTTATACACCACAACCTCATTAAAACACGGTTCATTATAACATAGTTTATTCTAACACGGTTCGATATAACACGGTTTTGGATATAACACAGTTTCAAGCTGGATAAAAAAATGTATAGATTATATACAAAAATGACCATAAATTTGTTTGGATATAACACAGTTGTTTAACAAACACGGTTTCTGCTTTGGACCCCATTAATAGTGTTAGAAAGAGGTCATGGTGTATTTGACCACTCCTATACTTATAAGTATAACCAGAACAGAGAGGTTAACAAGTACAGAGCACATTCTTTTGCCAGAAACTGACACCTTTCTTGAAGGGGCAGAAGGGAGAGAATGCCTGTAGACCATATCTCATGATCAATCTCAACTAATCAATGTCGTGGACCTGGTGGTGATCAAACCCACAACCTCCTGATCACCTGCTTATACACCACAACCTCATTATAACATGGTTCGTTATAACAAGGTTTTTGGATATAACACAGTTTCAAGATGGATAAAAAAATGTATAGATTATACAAAAAAAAAATGACCATAAATGGTCATTTTTCTATATGATCTATACATTTTTGTTTGGTTATAACAAGGTTGTTTAAATAACACGGTGTCTGCTTTGGACCCCATTAATAGTGTTATAGAGAGGTTGTGGAGTACTACTTTTTTCTATTGCTAATTTGGAGTTCACGTACCTGTATGTCCTGTCATTCTAAAGCCTTTCCTAGCTAAATCAGCTGATGGTGATACTACTGCGCTCCACCTTAATCTGAAAATTCATTGTGACCAAAAATTTAATTTATCATATGACGTCGTTGATAAGCAGTGGATAACGTCGTGTAATAAAAATCGTATGACCACATGTGTAATAACACTTTGGCGGGATTAAGTAATCTCATGAAGACGTCCATGTCAATCATGCATTATTTGTGGAAAACATTGTCAAATTTAAAGGCGATAAAATCCAATTTTTAGAGTGGTCATATGATAAACAGAATCTTACACTCGTGGTCATTTCATATGAAATTTATGACTCGCCGAAGGCTTGTTTCACAAATGTCATATGAAATGACCACGAGTGTAAGATCCTATCTTTCATAATATCAGGTAACATCATGAAAACACCACTGTATAATTTTGACCCCCTTGAACCCCACTTTTATATAGTAAAACTGCTGTTTACAGGGGTATACCTTATTTTTCTTATTTCTGCTCTGAAATATAGATTGTGGGTACTCGTTAGAACCGCCTCGATGAGGTGGTTCTAACTAGCACACACAATCTATATCTTGAGCAGAAATAAGAAAAATATCACAATTTTTCATCATAAAATTGTCGTCATAAAATTGTCGTTTTTCGGCGGTAAAGTTTACAATGTATTTGTATAGGCGTGTTTTCGTAACGAGGTGGGCATTTTGTGACAAATGAAGGACAATTGTCAATTCTCCATAAATTGCATGTTGTAGGTATTTATTAGAACCACCTCATTAAGGTGGTTCTAATGAGTATCCACAACATAGGTTTATATGGAGAAATAAGGAAAACTGTCCTTTAATTATCACCGAATACCCACTTTATCTGTGGCTATGTTTAACCCTTAAGACACTGAGAAAAACTACATCTGAAAATGTCGTCTGCTTATGTTGTCTGCTGAATTTTTTTGCAAACTTTTTAAAAATATTCTTGCATATAGGCAAACAGTGTGGGCCCAGATCAGACTGCTCCTGTAGGAGCAGTCTGATCTGGGTCCAAACTGTTTGCAAAAAATTACTTTTAAGGTAACCGGCAGACGGCAAAGCAGACTACAATTGTCGTGATTGTGTTAAAACTAGAAATCCAAGCTTTTTCTCACACATGAGGCAGAATTTGTTCTTTTTAGCAGTGCTGAAATATGCTGTCTCATTTCATGCAACATTAAGAATGACATCAGACTTCTCATTTCAATAAGCGACAGCAGTTATGTGCTTCCATGAAAAGCGCTTAATGACATTTGAGCTGGGGCACAGCATTTCTGACAATTTACATGTGCGCCCAGCAAAGACTCAGATCACACTGTGTAGATCACCAAAATAAAAGGAGCATCAGAGTACTGAATTCAGCTTTTACAAATTTTGTATCTACAGATTTTGTATCTTCTGCACAAGTCTACAGGAAAGACAAGGAATTCTGGTAGACATAGCCCGAATGACAGAATATGAACTTACTTCCCATACTTCTGATGAGCTGTGTACATTCCTTTTAACTCCCCCGGTACTCCAACTGACAAGCCTCCCTGAAAACATGATCAAAACAACCATTCAAAGTTTACCAATATCCAGTCCCTTTATAATGCATTTCCCTTTTACATCACTTTGTGTGTGTGTGTGAATTCGGGTTTAACGTCGCTTTCAACAATTTTTCAGTCATATCACGACGGTGTCTGGTTGCGACAGGGAGCTCATTGCTCACGTTTATAGTGCTGCCTCACTGAAGTATCATGTCCCAGACACATTACATGATACCACACCCAGTCACATTATCCTGACACTGGATCGACCAGTCCTAGCTCTACCCCGTAAATCTGAGTGCCAAGCGAGGAGCAGCTAGTACCATTTTTAACGACTTTGGTATGTCGCGGCCCGGGATCGAACCCGAGACCTCCTGTTCCCCAGAGCGGACACTCTACCAACTGAGCTATCGGGGCCGGTTTTACATCACTTTGAGAAGTCTGTTAAGGGAAATGGGAACACCTGGCAGATTTTCAGCCAATTTTCAAAGGGAGATAACTTTCGGGACTTCCTGTTTGCTTTTCTGTAAGCCCTGTCCCACTGACAAAGGAGTCTACTCTTAAAAGAAAGAATTTGCTCCTCAGGAGCAAATTCTTTCCTTTAAGAGTTGACCCCTATTGATATGGGAGACAAAAATACTTTTGCAGGAGTTGCCTCCCGTGAAAGTGTTCCAATTCCCCTTAAATGAATACCCTTGTAAATCCCACATTATCCAGGGAAAAGTGGGATGTACAGGGGTATATTCTAATTCTCTTACTTTTTGTTAAAAATCACAGATCGTGGGTACCCATAAGATTTGTTTGTGTTGGAGTTTAACAGCCCGGTTAACACTATTGAAGGTCATTTTTGAGCTGGTCAGTTTACCTATCCACTCTTTTCCTAGACAGACTCATACGTAAGTGGTTAACCAGTACAGTGCACATTCAGTGCACATTCTTTCACCAGAAACTGACAACTGCCCTTCTTGAATCAGCAGAAGGGAGAGAATGACCGTAGAAAAGATTTCATGATCAATATCCACGAAAGAATGTTGCCGACCCCGGCAGGTATCGAACCCTTGCCCTCCTGATCACCAGTCAGGCGCGCATCCAACTGAGATACCAAGGCCAGCTGTAGCTGCTGTACTAGTTCATTGAGGTGGTTCTATCAAGCAAAAATAAGAGAATATACAAAAATTTGAAAATGCTGATTTTACAGCTTGAAATGCACCATTATAGGCAGCCCCCGGCCATCAGGGCTTGAAGAAATACATGGGCTGCATGATGCTTCCACAAAGAGCTGAAACCGACCCGCCCACAAGTTCTGGTAAACCGCTTAGAGGATCTAAGCCTGCTCAGGCAAAGCGGTGCGAGTCGGCCCATCCATGCTTATGAACCCAAATGGTTTCATTGGACAGCAGGGCTTGAGACGTCATTTCATCTCAATGTCGGGTAAAAGTCCCACAAAATTGGAAGCAAAGTCTCCAAAATGACCTTTACAGTGTTGAAGGGGACGTTAAACCTCAAATGAAACAAACAAAAGCACCATATAGTACACAGGTGTGTTATTGTAATGAGCAAAATAGCTGCTCAAAGTTTACCAACATGCAGTTATTTCAGTGCAATCCTTTTATAATGTCACTTCGTATTACGCTTAAAATACGGAGGCTGCTTGATTGTAAATTTCCATTCACAATATTTGCATTATTTGCTGGCTCCCAGCTTGCACATTGTCAATATTGGAAAAACAGGTAACCAGACCCCCCTGACCTTGAAAGGTCAGGGGGGTCTGGTTACCTGTTTTTCCAACTCTGATAACCTTCGGAGTAGGTACCAGCAGATAATGCAAATAAGGTGAATAATGAGCCATTCTACAGATGTTTATGGCTAAGACAAATACAGTAAAATTCCTACATTAAAGGTGCATTATTGAGCTAACGGGTCTCAAAAATTTTTTCTGGTTTTTATCTTCAATGCATACCCCTTTGTCATGTATACACTTTTGGAGCCAAATACAGCTTCAGAACTTTGTGAAAATGGTCATTTTCATTCGTGTTTACCCTTCGCTCTGAACATCTGTTCGAAATTTCTGTTCTAAAAATAAATCTGTCGCTTTACACATACATGGAGACAGTATCGTCTCTGAGTGTCGTTACTTATGGCATGCTATTCAGCGTCATATGTTTTTCCGATTCATCCATGGCCTAAGCAAACAAGGCCAAAAATGAACGTCCCATAACGTCATATATGGGGATTCTATTTTTGTCACAAACTAAAAATAGATCTAACTAGTGTTCGAAACCTGGTTAGGGAATCCCTTTCAAACTCGTTTACCTGTCATCATAATTGTTCGCATTTTTGCATAAAAGGCATTCATTTGTATTGTTTTAAAGAACAATACCGGCTATATGTATTTTATTTTTGGAAGCATTTTTTCCAGATAGCTCAATAATGCACCTTTAAGACCACCTCTGAGACTGTTCAAGAGGAGCAGTCTGATCTCAGTCCATGCTGTTTGCAATGCAACAATGATGTTTAAAGAAACCGGCAGACTACAAAGCAGACGACATCGGACAATTGTCATGATTGGCATTTTATCAATGGGTACGCAGTCTGATTATTGTCTTTGCGGGACACCACTGCTCAAATGCCCTTTTTGCATGGTGTCACCCAACTACATTGATTAACCCGTCCCAGTAACCGTCATGAGAAAACCTGACACAAACCAACCCCCTAAGCTACACAGACTACAAAGAGTCTTAGAATTTAAGATGTAGAAACTAAAGGTATTGTACTATCCAAGAAGCGAACACATAGGTGCTGATCAGGCTGCACGAATGTGCAGTCTGATCAACACCTTTTTGTTCGCAAGAGGCAAAAAATTGTTTTCTCACGATGTCACTAATATAGTTACTTACAACTCTTGCATTAGTTCTGTCATTCCCGAACATATCTGGGGTGGCTCCAGACGGCGCTGTCTCCCGAAAGTCAAACACCTCGGACTTCATTGTCTTGTGGTCATGTACTAGCATAAACCCTCCACTGACAAAACAAAGAAACAGATGAGAGTAAAAACTTTGATTTTTTTTTCATTACGATAACACACCCGTGCCACATAGTGCATTTTTTAACAGCTCCAAAATGGCTACTTTTCTGATGAAAATCTGTGATATTTTTCTTATCAATACTGCAAACACAGGTTGTGGGTGCTCGTTAGAACCACATCATTGATGCTGATGATAAATGCACTAACACTTAGGGCTGTTGTCTTCTTAAGTTGACACTGATTGATATTATGACCCTAAATAAAGGCTTTTAACACCTCCCAAAAAATATAGGGTGGTGTGGTTTCATATCCGATTAGGGCAAAATTCCTGTTTGATAATCTTGGATCTTGGTGGTTAGCTTGATCATGTCTGTGCCTCAGTCAGGCCTCAGTTTTTGCCTCAGTATCATGCCTCACCTCCGGCCTTCAATCAGGGGTCTTCTCATAATAGCATTCACGCCTGATCTAGGTCTCATAAGAATGCATCTATCATGCATCCACTCTGGCCTTCAGACTCGGTATAATGGCGTAAGATGCATAGCATTCACACCTCTTTCTGCCATGAGACTGCTGCCAGGGCTTACATTAACTGGCAAATTCAGGAAGTCCCAGACTTCCTACCCTTGAAATCAAGAAGTCCCACTGGAAAATTCAAGAAGTCCCTATTTTGAAGCAAGGTGTTTGCGGATCGTAAAATTGTTTTGATGATGAAATATATATTATTTAATCTTTGAATCTCATGTTTGCATTTTTAATCACCTGTATATTCTTTATTATTATATACCCAGAAAATGTCCCGTTTACTTTGTACAGAAGTTACCGGTCAATATTTTTCCATATTGCCTGTAGTCAAGTTCATATTGCCCGGTGATAAGCAGCCTCGTGCATAATAGGACTACTTTCAAATTGCTCAGTTTTGAATCTTAAAAATCGGCAGCCATCTTGTCGTGCGAATCGATTGACAGAACATAAAAGAAAAGAAATATCGGCTGTGACAAACAACATGAAGCGCATTTTATGCTAGCAAATATGACCTACCTGTAATCTGTAAAGACTTTAAAAAAATTCGCTCACAAAATCAGGAGTACTTTGAAAGAAATGAATCGGACACTTCGGAAAAAATGGCGTCCTGCGTTGGAAAACTTCAATGTTTTTAATGACGTCACATCCACCAACGTTAACGTAATCTTCACATTGGCGCCATTGGGCTTGGTTTTACAATGTGTAGGAAGACACTTAGCGAGCTGCATTATTTTCAATTTTAAACCACCTAAAGATATATAAATTGATTTTACACTCACAGTTCTATGCTAGCAGTCCTGAATTCTAACAGACATTCCCAGTTTTGGGTATATAATAAAAAGGTTATTGACTTTATATTGTGAAATATTCGGCACTCGTTCATATGGCTGAGACGCACTCGCAAGCTCGTGCGTCCTTCGCCATATTAACTCATGCCGAATATTTCACAATATAAAGTCAATAACCTATAAATATGGCTAGTAAAGTGTGGATAGGTAAACTGACCAGCTCAAAAATGACTTGAATAGTGTTGACTGGTCCGTTAAACTCAAAACAATCAAGCAAAGCTCTGTGAGGAAGTTAAAACTACTCATAACTATGTGACGTACATGCGGTCAGTACAGTGCAGAGGAGTGCATACAAAAAAAGAAAAATATTTTTGCTTGGCCTGTATAAATTTTATAACTTTCCAAGTAACCCCCCACCCCCCCAAAAAAAGATAAAAGTACAGAAAACAATCGCATTACCCATCCCCATTTATTCCTAGTTGCCCATTTTTTGGTCATTATCAAACCGTGTAGACCCAGATCAGACGCCATGCAACATAGCGTCTGATCTGTCTACACTGTTTGTAGAACTTAACACTAATAAAACAAACCTGACACCCACTGTCGTAGGATTAAAAAGAAATAAAGAAAAATTCTTTTGTAAAAGATTTTTGTCGAACTTTGCAAAACATACGCTTCGAGTCTTCATTGTACTCTAAACACTCGGAACTGCTTCAGACAAACAGGCAGAAACACGTGCAACTTTGGTCAATTGGAGCAGGCGGTAGTTTTTTTTTTTTTTTTTTTTGACTAACAGACACATCAGACTGCAGCTCGGACCCTGACGAACCGGCCTGGTCACATTCGCCGGTTTTACGTATTTTCGGGGCGCCAAAATCAAACAGCGATCGCGCCGCGATTTTTTATTTTATAAATTATTTTCGTCATTTCACCTAGTGAACACCTGCTATTTACTCAAGAAAAATGCTTATCTGTCTTTGAAACTATTGTCACACTTTGCATCGCTAATGATAATCTCACTACCAAATACCTAAATTACGACCCGCTTTAATTTAAACAGTAACAAATTTACAGGATTAAAAAAAAAACATTTATCGTCAATGAGATAATTAGTTTATCCTCAACTACTAATCCCTTTAATTATATGCAAACACCGAGCAATCACCTTGACACGTTTTTCACACACCGATGACGATCAAAGGTGTGCCGATGCACGTGTTTCTGACTGTCAATATAATACCGCCCAGGCAGAAAATTGGGCGTCCGTAGTACTCAATAAACACAGAAAGCGGTTTCAGCTAAGAAGGCGGAGGAAAAATTTTACAAACCGCTAAAAGTGGGCGGGTTTATACGTCTCGGTAAAGATTTTTGGCCGTACAGAGAAATTTTCGGGAGTCCGCGGGACGCCTTTGATGTTTAATTTGGGCGTCCGGAAGCGATTTCAGGACGTAATATACGCCATACGTCCGCCTAACGGAAGCCCTGTGCTGCATCAGCCTCCCCTCAGGCCTTTTTCACACGCGGGAACATCCCACTCATCATATCATATGCATATCATGGAAAGACTGATTAACTTACCCCTAGATTGTGATCTTGCACTTAAGGTTATAATACGAGACAACAGCCCACAAAATGATGAGTCAAAGATGTTTATATTGATGTAATTTTGTATTTGTTTGCTTGTTTTTGAGGCCAAAGAATGTGAGTGAGTGTTTGAGTTTTACATCCCACCAACAGCTAAGGTCATATCGAGACGGGACCTCGGTTTTAAGACTCATCTGAAAGTCTGGAGAAGCCCTGGATCGATCCTGCGACCCCTGGTTTACTAGGCGAGTAGCACAACGACTACACCAGAGAGGCTACTAGCCATAGAATGTAAATAATAAAAAGAAGTGGTCAAAATGTCTTTAGTTGTGTATAAATGAGAGATTTAGCAAGTATTCAGCTGGTGTTCCTGTATATCTTACTCTGCATTGCTTGTATCTCTCACTACAAGACAGACAGGCCAGTTTTATACCATGGGGTACATGTTAACCCAGGCTATTGTATACAACAGCAAGCGGTACAAAAGAAACTGTTACACTGCTCTTTCAGCAATGAGGATAGCAGGACTGGCTTCTACATAAACTTATGCAATGGTGAGCACAGCTAGTACAGTAAAATTCCGCTATTAAGACCACCTAAAATTAAGACTAAATCTCCTTTTCGAAGCTAATTTAACAGATTGCAGTTATTCTTTCTTTGTCTTTTCTGCATACAGTGTCCTCTGGGCACAGACCACCTTTGGGACTGTTCAAAAGTGGTCTTCAAGACCACTTTTGAACAGTCCCAAAGGTGGTCTTAATATAGGAATTTTGCTGTACATTATTTGATCAATCTTTTGAATTAGCCAGAAAAAAAGGCTAAAGTAACATACCCGCCAAGTCCTGAACTCTCAGCATTCACAACTCCAACACAGAACATTGCTGCCACAGCGGCATCCATAGCGTTACCACCATGCTCTATCATATTCAGTCCTATCTCAGAACATTCCTCTGCATCTGTTGCCACAGCGGCATTAGCTCCAATCTAGCGTATAATAATATATGAATTTTACATGGCTGTCCCTAGAGATGGATTTTTCTATCTACCCCTCACACAAATTTCAAGTTCTTTTTCTTGCAAACATTAAACTTCTCAGCATGATTTTGTAAAAATTGCTGAGGTCTGCCATATTGTGATGGTAGCACTGTGATGTTTGGTGACATCAAGTAACGTGCAGTGACATCAAACTAAATGACAGCATATCAAATGCGAGAATTCTTGATTTTTATCCTATCTCTGCATCGGTTCCCGGTCGATTGCATATAGCAACGGGGGGATAATCGAGGTCAGGCTATAGTTCGTTTTCTATTTTTTTTTCTGGTTCTTTTTTCAACTAAAGGTCGAATCTCTTGAAAAGGTCATCTGATATGCGTATAATATCTTGAGGTGTCGCATGCTGACATTGAACAAAAATTTCAAGACCCAGTCTGTTGCTAGTCTGTGTTGTGGAGCAGGCCAGTTTTGTGTCCTACCTGGTCGAAAAACGAAAACAGGTTTTCAAGACAGGGCTCATATGTACTGTAGGGCTGGCTAATCGGAGCTGAAAAGATAATCGATTATCAGTCCTGCCATTGTGATAGATAATCAATTAGTAATCACTTAAGATTTGATCATAATTTTACCTGTCTGTCTTTATGTCTGAGCATGGCATTTACCATGTGTTGTACTTTACCATATGTATTTGAACAGACAGGCCTGAGCAAACACTGTAGACCCCGATAAGACACCGTAGAATGCTGCATCTCATCAGGGTCTGCACTGTTTGCCACTCATCCAGCCATTTTAGGCACAACTTTGGGTAGTTAATTGTACTTATCTAATAATCGATTACAAGCAAATAAGTACATGTAATGATAATCATTTTTGTGGAATTTATCCATTAGTTAATTGATTATCCAATGAATTTCGCCAGCCTTACTCATATGATTGTACACACACAGCCTCCTACAACAGTTTTGACTTACCTGAGGAGGTCCAAGATAGATAGACAGGATCAGGGCAATAGTTATAAGTACAGAGAACACAAAAGCACAGATCACAATGATCCTCAGACCTCTGGACTGGTCCTTTAATCTGAAAGAAAAATGCAGAATGTTTTAATCTGTACTAAACCAGTCAAAAATTATAATATGTGCAAAGTACAATGACACAAACCAAGATGATTTTGAACAACTGGACTGATCCTTTTTAGAGGAAGGAGACAGCAATGGCACTGTGATGTCATCTTATGTGAAACAATCTATAATGCAATACAAAAATACAGATCACAATGATTTCAGCTAAACAGGGCAATTTTTGTCACTCAAGGAACATTCCTGTAAAATTATTTCAAAAGCCATGCACCTGTTTAGGAGATGTCTTTTAAGTAAATTGTTGACGGATGCACAACGCACGACAGACTTTGATCAGTCACAAAAGTGAGGGTGACAGGTGAGCTAAAAAGAAACTTTTTCACCCGAATAATTGAGCCTGAAAATGAATTAAACATACAAGGGTCTCGTAGTCAAAAAACACATACTCAGAGGAAAGAAGAAATTGACATAATAATGATCCAAACAATGCAGACCTGAAGGAGCAGTCTGATCAGGGTCTACACTTTTCATCATTCTGTCTTCACTTTTTGGACTCCTTGCTGGATCACCAAATAAACTTGTTGAAATTTTAGGTGAATTACAGCAAGTCCTCAAGGTGTCTAATTTTTTTAGAATTTTTATTGCAAAATGCTTGATCACTGACTTGCAGTTACAGGGAAGAGATGGCAGTCTTGAATTGTTGGTAAATAAAATGTCAACCTTCACGGTTCTTTCTAAGTCACTTCCTAGACAATAAATAAAGAGTTGCAAAAAGTAGTAGAAGAGATAAACAGTAAGGAAAACAGAATGAAAGTGCAAAAACAAAAGAAACATGACACATCCCCTTTAACCCAGCTGAAAGGACAATGTAAAATGCTGTTTGATGTAACATCAACAATAAGGTAATATACATGTATGACTCATCTGACAGACAAGAGTAGAAGATCTAATCCTGACCAGTAGTAAATCTAAAGCACCATACTTGTTCCGTAGATGTGTAAAGAAAAATAAAATTATGTGAATGGACACACCTGACACACTTTTCCAATGGGAAGAACCTATGTTACTTCATGTTTGTCTTACTGAACACAAAGCCTCCCCTTACAGGAAATAATTTGTTCCGCAGAAGCAAATTCTTTCCTGTAAGGGTAGAACCATGTAATTACCATTATTATTTGTTAGTGTCAGAGTTTAACGGCCCAGTTAACACAATTTAGGTCATTTTTGAGCTGGTCAGTTTACCTATCCACACTTTTCATGGGCATGCTTATAGGTAAGCGGTTAACCAGTACAGTGCACATTCTTTCACCAGAAACTGACAACTGTCCTTCTTGAATCAGCGGAAGGGAGAGAATGACCGGAGAAAAAGATTTCTTGATCAATCTCCACGAAATTACCATAATGATCCTCAGTGCTGGGACAGATAGGCCTAAGCAAACAGTGCAGACCCTGATCTTCACTGTCTCCCATTCCATCTGGACTTTTTGGACTCCTTGCTGGATCATGAAACAAATATGTTAAAATTTTAGGAGAAAACAGCGAGTCCTAAATGTCTGGATTTTTAGGATTTTTACGGCAACAAGGGAAAAAAATATTTTTCAAGGAGATGTCTCACCTTCCCTTAAACCCTTAACCCACTGAATAATTAATTAAGCCACACCCCTTTCTGATTGTCAACCAATCAAAATACTTGATAAAATATTTCATTCAAATTTGTAAACAAATTGACATCTGATATGGATCTTGACTGTTTGCAAGGTAGCGGTTTTCAAATTCAGTGGGATAATGGTTAACCCATTGTATGCGGGAAACCCCTAAAGGGGTACATTGGCAAACAGTGCAGGCCCAGATCAGGGCCTTCACTGTTTGCAAAAAGTTCTGGAATTTTCCAAACAAATTTTGAAGAAAATATCACTTGACACCCCTAAATTTTGAAATAGACTCCTGCTATATATAAGGTGGAAGATTCCATTTGGTACAAAAAGGGTTAAACACTCATTAGCCCCATATTTTCAAAATACATATACAGTAAAATACCTATATTAAGACCACCTTTGGGACTGTTCAAAAGTGGTCTTTAAGACCACTTTTGAACAGTCCCAAAGGTGGTCTCTCAAAAAGAGACACTAGGTGTAGAAAACACAAAGTAAGAACAAGTGAAACTATCTCAATAAGCTTTTAAAAGCAGATTTAGTCTTAATTTTAGGTGGTCTTAATAGCGGGCTTTTATTGTACTTACAATGACTTGCCAGCCTCAAGAACTTTCTTTGACTTCGCAGTGTCTTTCTCAGTTTTGAGAGGTGCCTCATCATTAGTACTAGTGCTGCTGTCAGGGACCTGATGTCTCGCTCCGAGGTCATTCAATAACAGCTCATCTTTGTCCTCTGTAATGTAGAATAGAAATTCACATCCTTATTTATAACATTATTGCTGCATGGGATCCACCGTACAAAGCGTAATAGTTAAACAACTGTGCTATATGTAGATGTTTGTTGTTGAAGTCTTACGTCCTCGTCAACACTGTATAAGTCATTTTGGAGACGTTGCTTCCAATTTTGTGGGACTTTTACCTGACACTGAGATGAAATGACATCTCAAGCCCTGCCACCCAATGAAAACAATAGGGTTAATATGCATGAACACTCTGACTTGCACCACTTTGCCAGGGAAGACTTAGACCTCTAAGTGGCTGACCAGTACTCATGTGTGGTCGGTTTCAGCTCTGTGTTTAAGCATCATGCAGCCCATCTATTGCTATAAGCCCCAATGTGCAGGGGCCAAATTCTTCAATATAATCTATACATTTTTGGGATCCAGCTTATTAATCATGTTATATTCAAAAACATGTAAACATGAACATTGATGTTTACCTATTTACAGCAAAGCAGTTACAGTATTCTTCATAGGGCTACCGTTTTGTTTGTTTGTTTGATTTGAGGTTTAATGTCCCCGTCAACACTGTATAGGTCATTTCGGAGACGTTGCTTCCAATTTTGTGGGACTTTTACCCGACATTGAGATGAAATGACATCTCAAGTCCTGCCGCCCCATGAAACCAATAGGTTTTATAAGCATGGACTGTCGGACTCGCACCACTTTGCCTGGGCAGGCTTAGATCTTCTAAGTGGATAACCAGTACTCGTTCCCAGCCTGTTTCAGCTCTGCCTGGAAGCACCATGCAGCCCATTTATTTCTTCAAGCCCAGATGGGTGGGATAGAACTACCTTAGTGGTCCTAAGTATTGGGATAGATAGGTTTAAGCAAATAGTGCATTATTGACATTTCTGTAAAACAATCATGAAAAAAAATGGTTTTAAATGTCATATGATAAATAGAATCTTGCATTCGGGCTCATGAATTATTGAATTTGTTGAGGAAAAAGGATAAAATGCTCTGCAAATCCTCGCATTTTATCCTTTTTCCACAACTTGTTTAATAAATTCAATGATATATGAACCCTCATGCAAGATCCTCTATTCATACTACTCCTTATTGGGATTCTTTATGGGTGTCAATTCAACTGAATATCTCAAACTCAGCAACTGATTTGTTTGTTTGTTTGAATTGAGGTTTGACGTCCCCATCAACACTATTTAGGTCATTTTGGAGACGGTGCATTCGATTTTGTGAGACTTTTACCCTGCACTGAGATGAAATGACATCTCAAGCCCTGTTGCCCAATGAAACCAATAGAGTTTATATGCATTTGATGGACCGACTCGCACCACTTTGCCTGGACAGGCTTAGTCCTGAGTGGCTTACCAGTACTCATGTGCAGTTGGTTTCAGCTCTGCATGAAAGCAACAAGCAGCCCAATCTATTTCTCCAAGCCCTGATGGCGACTCAGGAACTGACTCACCTGAAGAGTGACAACCTACCTGTGGTTGTTGTATCTTCCAGTTTATCATAAGTATCACCTGATGCCATATTTTCTCTCTGGCTGTTCTCTCTAGGGCTGTAGAGTCTTCAAAGACGGTTATCCAGAAACTGCAATATGATTGACAGCTGCCATTAGAAGAACAGGAACTGGAGTACTGTAATGATCCTAAATACACCACAATCTCTTTATAACAACAATGTTATATAGAAACAAAAATGAATAGATTATATAGAAAAATGACCATTTATGGTCATTTTTCTATATAATCTATACATTTTTCATTTATGGTCATTTTTCTATATAATCTATACATTTTTCATTCATGGTCATTTTTCTATGTAATCTATACATTTTTCATTTATGGTCATTTTTCTATATAATCTATACATTTTTCATTCATGGTCATTTTTCTATATAATCTATACATTTTTCATTTATGGTCATTTTTCTATATAATCTATACATTTTTCATTCATGGTCATTTTTCTATGTAATCTATACATTTTTCATTCATGGTCATTTTTCTATGTAATCTATACATTTTTCATTTATGGTCATTTTTCTATGTAATCTATACATTTTTCATTTATGGTCATTTTTCTATATACCGTATTCGCCCTAATTACCGCACCCTGCGCTTAGTTTTTTCAAAATCGTATCATAAAATCATGGTGAAAAATCTACCTAATTAGCGCACACTTGATACGAAAACAACAGCTTCCAAGATGATGCATACTGATATTTAATGGGACAGAAAAAGATACTTAAGCATTGCCTTCACTGTTGGAAGAAATAATGGTAAGTTTTTATAGATTTACTATGAGCGCTTCAAGGGGAGATTATTGTAAAGTGTGCGCTTTTGCATTTCCTTTTCAAAAATAGCTTTGGTGTGCGCTTATAGGAGCATGTGCGGTAATTAGGGTGAATACGGTAATCTATACATTTTTCATTTTGGGTCATTTTTCTATATAATCTATACATTTTCGGGATCCATCTTGAAACCGTGTTATATGCAAAACCGTGTTAAAATGGAAAGGGTTATAATGGTTGGTGTACTGGAACATATAGACCTGAGCAAACAGGGCAGATCAAGATGATATCACACTGCTCCTGAAGGAGTAGTCTGATCAGGATCTACACTGTTTGCCATTCCAACTGCATTTTTGAACAACTTGCTGGATTGTGAAAAATATGTTAAAATTTAAGGAGAATTACAGCAGGTCCTCAAGGTGTCCAAATTTTTAGAATTTTCATAGTACATGTACCGTAGTGATCTTAAATATTGGGACAGACAGACCTAAGCAAACAGTGCAGACCCAGATCAGACTGCTCCTGAGCAGTCTGATCAGGGTCTACACTGTTTGCCATTCCGTCTGCATCTTTTGTAATCCTTGCTGGATCATGAAATAAATTTAAAATTTTAGGAGCATTACAGCAAGGTCTCAAGGGGTCCCAAATTTGTTTTGATTTTTACGGTATTTGGTGACCATTTAGGTCATGTCACAAGGAAACCTGCCTTCGGGGTTTGCAACCAGAGGTGTGGTCAACAACGCAGACACTCAACAAGGACTTACTTTGTTGCAGCACACCTCAGGTTCGACAGAAACTGGCCTGTTCAGCTACATAGCCTAGCAAGTTCTGGAATTTTAGAAATAAAAACAAGAGGCCCATGGGCCCCTACGCTCACCACAGCCCATGTGGGCCCAGCCCACTGGCAGCCATGTATTTCATCAAACCATGGCAGTTTGAACTAGAAAAAGTGTCCATAGGACACGGATGCCCCCGCCAAATGCCATTCATAAATCAGGCTCTACCTGTTACAAAAACTTTAACCTGAGGTTACAGGATCATGTACGTATGTACACACACACGTACAGACGGACGTACACATGTACGCACGTACGGAAAACCGAAAAACTATATGCCCCTGGCATCATATGATGCGGGGGCATAAAAATCTAAGTAGATGCCCACCCACCTAAGGATCATTGCCACCAAATTATTTTTGAATCTGACCATTAATTTTAACAACAATAAGACTAAATTATTTTTGAATCTGACCATTAATTTTAACAACAATAAGACTTCCGAGTTTTGAGGTTTCAAGCTTTCACAGTTTCTGAGAAATCTTTCACATTTTTTTTTAATTATTGGGACTTCTATTGAGAGAAAGAAAAATGGAACTAACCCTTATCCCAGCGGTTCAGGACAACCCCTATCTTTGCAAACAGAGTAGATCCAGATCAGATGGCTTCTGAAGAAGCCATCTGATCAGGATCCACACTGTTTGACATTCAGTTTATGAATTTATAGGAATAAACAACATCAAGTAATCTGATTGGTTCAAAATCAGAAATGGGTGTGGCTAAATTGAATATTCAGCAGGAAAAGGGTTAACATTTATAGTTGTCAAGAGTAACTCATATAATATGATCTAGCCCACATTTATCCAAGCTCAAATGATTAACCTGGCTGCTAGAAGATCACCCAAGGGACATATCTATAAAAGTTTTGTCAGAATATCTGCAATGGCTTGGCAGTACATGTATATACCATTTTTCAAATTTCCCAATCATAAGTCTATAGAAACTCTAAGTTGCCATGGCAACCAAACTAAAGAGCTGAATTTCATAAAACTCTTTAAAGAAAAGGCTTATACATGTATTGTGAATATTTCCTCAAAGTCTCAGTCAAATTAGAGCATATGGTTTCTGAGTTGATGATTTTTTTAAGTCTTTTTTTTACATTTTTGTTTCCATGGCAACCAATGAAAATGAGAAATAGGCATAAAATCATATGACAGATAGAAGAAATTTTCTTAAGGAACACTTCTATGATAGTTTTATCAAAATAAATGTACAGGTGACTCTTGCTATCTCAACTTCGGCTATTCACATACTTCCAAGTCATTTTCACTCCCAAATATTTTCACTGTATTTTTATACGTTTTAACTCCATGTATGTTGAAATCGGATATCTAAAAAAATGTGGTCTTCCTTGAAATACAAATCCATCCTGCGATTCAAACACTTATAATGTTTTGCTTTCTTGAAAATGCTTTCAAATAAGAGAAGATAAAAAAACAATAAAAACAATTTTAAAAGGGCATGTGTGTAAAACTACCCATGTAACAGTCGAAAACAAATTTCTGAGGTCATTCAAGGGCCATAACTCTGCTGAAAATGTAGATGCAAATGCCGTATAACAATCCCAAGCTATACATGTATCTTGACAACCGAAATTCATATGCGAAATTTGATCAAAATCCATCAATTCATTCTCAAGATATTGAGCCTAAACAAAATATTTGACAACATTCAGGGGCCATAACACTGCTGAAAATAAATACAGAATGCAGCATAACAATCCCAACCTATATCTTGTCAACATAAATTCACGTGACAAATTTGATCAAAATGCATTAATTCTTGCTCAAGATATTGAGTGGAAACAAATATCTGATGTCATTCAAGCGCTATAACTCTGCTGAAAATCGACACAAGATACTGTGTAGCATTCCCAAGCTAGACCCTGTTAACATAATTTCACATACACATGTACTAAATATGCTAAAAAATAAATGTTTCTTACAATACTGAGCGAAAATGACTTTCTGGTGTCAGGGAAGAGCCATAACTCCGTTGAAAATTGACGCAAAAAGCTGTGTAACAAGCCCAAGTTAGAGGTTGTCATTATCAATCCATATGCAAAATTTGATCAATATCCATCAATTCGTTTTCAACATATAGAGCGGAAATGATCAATGGACGGACAGACAACATGAAAACAGTATACCCCAAACTTCTGGCAGGAGGGTGGGGGGTGGGGATAACTAGATGTATTGAATGATGCAAGCAGTGAACACAATGGTGCTGTCAGATAAGATGGTGAGAATGTGCTGTCTGATCTGCACTTTTGCTGTTTGAAAATGATAAAAACAAACTAAAAAAAAACAACAGTTTTTTACATGACATGGATCATTTAGTGCAATCCTTAACAAGGCATCTTCTTAGCATAAAAAGACAGGCAGTATAATTTAGCACTGAAGACAAAGGGTCTGATGAAAGGGTAAGAGAAAGATCTTTTTATTTCAAGTTGAGAAATGTGCCCTGTTTGCAAGGTGCTGCATGTGAATGCGCCCTTTTTACACAGCTGTTCATACATGTATTTAAAGTGTCCTTATCACTTACTTTCACGGGCTGAAAGTGCCCTTTTTCCTCACCAGCACCATGCCCTTTTTAGGAGCTGGGGAAAAATTAGTAATCATGTAATTACGGTAGAGGTCTTTACCTGCACAGGGGGCCTCCATCCCGATTAGAAGGATGGTGCACTTTTTGACATTCATCCATGCAAATGATGCCAATGTAGCGCATTCAGACACCGAGGCTAGAACCAGGGGCCTCTAGCATCAGAGGCAAGTGCACTAACCACTGAGCTATCATGCTCCGTATAAGATTGATAGATATAGATAGATTGTCCTGGCCCATATTTCATTACCAATCACCTGCAATGAATTGGCCAAATGTGACCGATCGCAGTGTCAGTCGACCTTAACTTAACCAGCATAGGATAGGGAGATCATAGATCTCTTCGGCCCCCGCCCATTGGGGCTTGAAGAAATATATGGGCTGCACGATGCTTCCATGCAGAGCTAAATCCGACCAGCACACGAGTGCTGGTATTAAAACCACTTAGGGATCCAAACCTGCCCAGGCAAATCCGTGCGAGTCAGACAGTCCATGCCTATAAACCTTATTGGTTTCATTGGACGTTAGGCTTGAGATGTCATTTCATCTCAACGTGGGGTAAAAGTCCCACAAAATTGGAAGCAACGTCTCCAAAATGACCTTTGCAGTGTTGACAGGGATGTTTAATTAACTTCCCCGCCAACACTGTATAGGTCATTTTGGAGACGTTCCTTCCAATTTTGCGGGACTTTTACCAGACATATGAAATGACACCTCAAGCCCTACCGCCCAATGAAACCAGTAGGGTTTATAAGCATGGACGGTTCGACTCGCACCGCTTTGTCTGGGCAGGCTTAGATCATCTAACCGGTTTACCAGTACTCTTGTACGGGTTGGATTCAGGTCTGCGTGGAAGCATCATTCGGCATTATTGTCCTATGTCATGTCCGGTCAATATCGGTTCTACTTCCGCTTAGCAACGCCTTACTCGGTGAATGCTCGTCCATAGCGACCATATAAAGCAAAGTGTAATTGACCGTGAAAGCTCATTTGCATGTCTGTAATTTGTGTAAACATGTCATACTAGTATTATGACCGTTTGCCCGATGAAGCAAAAGTCCGTTATGATCGTAAATTGAAGGCAATTTACATGAATGAATGTCCAAACAGGCTACCTGCTGGCACATGTGTTAACAATCCGACATCCGATTTTGAATGGGGTGATTTGTATACGCACCTTATTCATCCACCAGCAAAGTGAAATTAATTAATTGACCAAATGGTTTCATAGTTTACAAATTTAGTTAATTTAAGAATGAAGATGCCTTGTTCAGAATTCTGTAGCGAACCCCCGCCAGATGTAAGTTTAAACAACAACAACAAGACAAAAATCGATTTTTCTGACATTGTGAATTTAATAAAGACAATATACATGTTATTTATTTATTTACCGTATTCTCCCTAATTACCGCACTGTGCGCTATGTTTTTTCAAAATCGTGTCATAAAATCATGGTGAACTAGAATCGCGCAGTCGATGGCAAGCCATCGCATATTCCCACGCTTCCCCGCGGCCCCCACCTCCTGGGCCAGCACCTAGGGGTGTTTGACCCGAGGGGTAAAATTTTGATTGTGATGTATTCTACTTATCATGCCATTCAATTTGTGTGCTACACGACCATGTTCTGAAAACTATGATTTTTTATCCCCAAGGTGCCCCACCCCTGGCCCAACTCCCAGGGGTAGGATCAAAATTCCTAAAGTGCTATGCACTCCCCAGACCAAAGTTTTATCAGTTCCCAAAGTTTCAAGTTTCTATCTATATCGATCTAGAAGGAGTTATCCGGTAACAGTAATGTATGGGGGTAAAGGGGTCAAAATCAGTTTTTGACCTCTGGTGACCTCAAAATTGACCCATTTTGGTTGTAATGTTTTCTACTCATCATGACCATGTTCTGGAAGTTTTGATTTTTTACCCCGAGGGAGTACTGGTAAACCGCTTAGAGGATCTAAGCCTGTCCAGGAACCGCAGTGCGAGGCGGACCGTCCATGCTAATAAACCCTATTGGTTTCATTGGGCGACAGGGCTTGAGATGTCATTTCATCTCGATGTCGGGTAAAAGTCCTACAAAATTGGAAGCAACGTCTCCAAAATGACCTTACAGTGTTGACGGGGACGTTAAACCTCAAATCAAACAAACAAAAATTGACCCCGAGGGCCCCACCCCCTGGGCCCACCCATAGGGATGTGATCAAAATTCTGAAAGTGTCATGCACTCCCCAGACCAAAGATCTATCAGTTCCCAAAGTTTCAAGTTTCTATCTATAACCGTCCAGGAGGAGTTATCCGGTGAAGGGGTCAAAATCAGTTTTTGACCTCTGGTGACCTCAAAATTGACCCCAGGGGTCAAGTTTTGGTTGTAATGTTTTCTACTCTTCATGCCGTTCGCTTTTATTTATTACACGACCATGTTCTGGAAATTTTGATCTTTGACCCCCCCGGGCCCCACCCCCTGGGCCAACCCGTAGGGGTGTGATCAAAATTCCGAAAGTGTCATGCACTCCCCAGACCAAAGATCTATCAGTTCCCAAAGTTTCAAGTTTCTATCTATAACTGTCTAGGAGGAGTTATCCGGTATGGGGTCAAAATCAGTTTTTGACCTCTGGTGACCTCAAAATTGACCCCAGGGGTCAAATTTTGGTTGTAATGTTTTCTACTCATCATGCCCTTCGCTTTGATATATTACACGACCATGTTCTGGAAATTTTGATTTTTGACCCTCACGGGCCCCACCCCCTGGGCCCACCCGTAGGGGTGTGATCAAAATTCCGAAAGTGTCATGCACTCCCCAGACCAAAGATCTATCAGTTCCCAAAGTTTCAAGTTTCTATCTATAACCGTTTAGGAGGAGTTATCCGGTAAGACGGACGTACGGACGACGAAGACCATTACAATATCCCCACTTTTTCTTTGAAAAGCGTGGGGATAATAAGCCTGACACCCCTTATATGACAATTAGACTTGTCCAACACACAGCAATGGAATAGTCCACTGGTATTCAATGGGTTAAGAGAGTTTGCTATTGGAACTACATGTACCCTGGTATATGTTTTGTATGTAACCACTGGCAGTCAGGGCATCAGACTGAGTCACCCCTGCTCATCGGGACTTGAAGAAATATATGGGCTGCATGATGCTTCCACGCAGAGCTGCAACCGACCGCACATGAGTACTGGTTAACCGCTTAGAGGATCTAAGCCTGCCAAAGCAATGCGGTGCGAGTCAGCCCGTCCATGCTTACCAATAGGGTTTATAAACATGGGCGGTCCGACTCCAACCACTTTGCCTGGGCAAGCTTAGTTCTAAGCGGTTTACACAGAAAAAGTGGGGATATTGTTATGGTCTTCGTCGTCCATACGTCCGTCCGTCTTACCGGATAACTCCTCCTAAACGGTTATAGATAGAAACTTGAAACTTTGGGGACTGATAGATCTTTGGTCTGGGGAGTGCATGACACTTTCGGAATTTTGATCACACCCCTACGGGTTGGCCCAGGGGGTGGGGTCCGGGGGGGTCAAAAATCAAAATTTCCAGAACATGGTCGTGTAATAAATAAAAGCGAACGGCATGAAGAGTAGAAAACATTACAACCAAAACTTGACCCCTGGGGTCAATTTTGAGGTCACCAGAGGTCAAAAACTGATTTTGATCCCTTCACCGGATAACTCCTCCTAGACGGTTATAGATAGAAACTTGAAACTTTGGGAACTGATAGATCTTTGGTCTGGGGAGTGCATGACACTTTCAGAATTTTGATCACATCCCTATGGGTGGGCCCAGGGGGTGGGGCCCTCGGGGTCAATTTTTGTTTGTTTGTTTTGAGGTTTAACGTCCCCGTCAACACTGTAAGGTCATTTTGGAGACGTTGCTTCCAATTTTGTGGGACTTTTACCCGACATCGAGATGAAATGACATCTCAAGCCCTGTCGCCCAATGAAACCAATAGGGTTTATTAGCATGGACGGTCCGCCTCGCACTGCGGTTCCTGGACAGGCTTAGATCCTCTAAGCGGTTTACCAGTACTCCCTCGGGGTCAAAAATCAAAACTTCCAGAACATGGTCATGATGAGTAGAAAACATTACAACCAAAATGGGTCAATTTTGAGGTCACCAGAGGTCAAAAACTGATTTTGACCCCTTTACCCCCATACATTACTGTTACCGGATAACTCCTTCTAGATCGATATAGATAGAAACTTGAAACTTTGGGAACTGATAAAACTTTGGTCTGGGGAGTGCATAGCACTTTAGGAATTTTGATCCTACCCCTGGGAGTTGGGCCAGGGGTGGGGCACCTTGGGGATAAAAAATCATAGTTTTCAGAACATGGTCGTGTAGCACACAAATTGAACGGCATGATAAGTAGAATACATCACAATCAAAATTTTACCCCTCAGGTCAAACACCCCTAGGTGATGGCCCAGGAGGTGGGGGCCGCGATGGCTTGCCATCGACTGCGCGATTCTAGTTTTTTTTCATTTTATTCCATTTTTGACAGAAAATTCTCTTAGCAAATAGTGCAGGCCCTGATCAGACGCTGTGTTCTGCGGCATCTGATCTGGGCCTACACTGTTTGCCAAGATACCTCTTTAGGGGTTTCCGCATACAGTGGGTTAAACAAGCTAAGTGATTCTGATCCGGGTCTGCACTGTTTGCCCAGGCATGTCTGTCTCAAATTTTGGGATCATTATGTATTTTATCTTCTTGAGCATATGAGTGATTTTAAATAAGTCTGCACCCTACATAACAACAGATCACTTTATATTTATGCTTACACTCGTGTTTGGTTGAGTTAAAGCAGACTTTGACATATAAATGTATGGGGAGGCATATTGCAAATAGCTAACTGTTCATTGTTTCAATTAAATAACACAAATATTAATAGTGTTTCTCTATGAAATAACAAAACAAAAATCATATTTCCCACTTTTGCTGAAATTTGGAGTATTTCCCAGGACGGTAATTACCGGTAAATACCAGTGGGAATTCCCGCC
This sequence comes from Lucinisca nassula, assembly GCA_963580285.1. Classification (NCBI taxonomy): domain Eukaryota; kingdom Metazoa; phylum Mollusca; class Bivalvia; order Lucinida; family Lucinidae; genus Lucinisca; species Lucinisca nassula. The sequence continues at coordinate 123,905,481 of OY757020.1, forward strand.
ACTGGTATTTACCGACCAACCTTGCTGACTAGTGATCAGGATGCGGTTTCCATACCTATTAGTTTCTGGCTAATGTGCACTGTACTGGTGAACCACTCACGCATAAGCCTGTCCAGGAAGTGTGGATAGTTAAACTTATCAGATGAAATGACCTAGATAATGTTGACTTGGCTGTAAAAATCCAAAGCAAACAAAATAAAACAGTTTGTGAAATGAATGTTGTTGTCAGGCAATAAATGAATAAATACCCAAGATCTATCAATGCATGGTTTACAGTTACAAATGGGTGTAGCAAAATGATTTATTCAGGACCAAAAAAAAATAAAAAAATATCAGGCGAAAGACAGATTATTTACATGACAAAAAGTGTTCAGAACACAGTACTGTGTGTTTGTCAGGTTCCAATTTTGTGCCTTCTTGGTTGACTCTCTAGCAGGCATTTACCCAATTTTCAAATCGTACCGGATCAGCTGGAAACAGATGAACTGTCACTTTCAGTGGTTCATCATGCTGTTATCCGTACATCCAACCGAACAACAACTTTAAGGCATCTTTTCTTAAAACGTTTTCTTTGTGAAACCAACAAAACAAGCGTGTTAACACAGTGCAATTTGTGTGCAACAGAGCGTACGAAGGTCAGTGGATGGGTCGGTCTGAAAGCCCCAAGACACCGTTTTTATTACACATTTATTATTATTATACCCTAAAACACCTTTATTATTATTACTAATTTATTATTTTTATACATATGATATAATAGAAGCTATTTTCGCGAAAAAGATTTGCTGTAAGCGGTTTATCATTACTCATGTGCGGTCAGTGTCAGCTCTGCGTGGAAGCACTGTGCAGCCCATCTATTTCTTCACGCCCCGATGGGCGGGGCAAGAATATGTCGCACTAGCTGTTGATTTCCTTTTTAACGCTATAACGGATTAATTGATTTTTTTTTTTGCCGAATATGTATATGTAACTCAGTAGGGGATAATTTTGCATCAACATCAAAATACATCTTCAGTCAGTGATAATAGTGTTATTCAAACATCGCGAATACAAAACTATACTAGAATCGCGCAGTCGATGGCAAGCCATCGCATATCCCCACGCTTCCCCGCGGCACCCACCTCCTGGGCCAGCACCTAGGGGTGTTTGACCCGAGGGGTAAAATTTTGATTGTGATGTATTCTACTTATCATGCCGTTCAATTTGTGTGCTACACGACCATGTTCTGAAAACTATGATTTTTTATCCCCAAGGTGCCCCACCCCTGGCCCAACTCCCAGGGGTAGGATCAAAATTCCTAAAGTGCTATGCACTCCCCAGACCAAAGTTTTATCAGTTCCCAAAGTTTCAAGTTTCTATCTATATCGATCTAGAAGGAGTTATCCGGTAACAGTAATGTATGGGGGTAAAGGGGTCAAAATCAGTTTTTGACCTCTGGTGACCTCAAAATTGACCCATTTTGGTTGTAATGTTTTCTACTCATCATGACCATGTTCTGGAAGTTTTGATTTTTGACCCCGAGGGAGTACTGGTAAACCGCTTAGAGGATCTAAGCCTGTCCAGGAACCGCAGTGCGAGGCGGACCGTCCATGCTAATAAACCCTATTGGTTTCATTGGGCGACAGGGCTTGAGATGTCATTTCATCTCGATGTCGGGTAAAAGTCCCACAAAATTGGAAGCAACGTCTCCAAAATGACCTTACAGTGTTGACGGGGACGTTAAACCTCAAAACAAACAAACAAACAAAAATTGACCCCGAGGGCCCCACCCCCTGGGCCCACCCATAGGGATGTGATCAAAATTCTGAAAGTGTCATGCACTCCCCAGACCAAAGATCTATCAGTTCCCAAAGTATCAAGTTTCTATCTATAACCATCTAGGAGGAGTTATCTGGTGAAGGGGTCAAAATCAGTTTTTGACCTCTGGTGACCTCAAAATTGACCCCAGGGGTCAAGTTTTGGTTGTAATGTTTTCTACTCTTCATGCCGTTGGCTTTTATTTATTACACGACCATGTTCTGGAAATTTTGATTTTTGACCCCCCGGGCCCCACCCCCTGGGCCAACCCGTAGGGATGTGATCAAAATTCCGAAAGTGTCATGCACTCCCCAGACCAAAGATCTATCAGTTCCCAAAGTTTCAAGTTTCTATCTATAACCGTCTAGGAGGAGTTATCCGGTAAGGGGTCAAAATCAGTTTTTGACCTCTGGTGACCTCAAAATTGACCCCAGGGGTCAAATTGTGGTTGTAATGTTTTCTACTCATCATGCCCTTCGCTTTGATATATTACACGACCATGTTCTGGAAATTTTGATTTTTGAACCCCACGGGCCCCACCCCATAGGATCAAAATTCCGAAAGTGTCATGCACTCCCCAGACCAAAGATCTATCAGTTCCCAAAGTTTCAAGTTTCTATCTATAACCGTTTAGGAGGAGTTATCCGGTAAGACGGACGTACGGACGACGAAGACCATTACAATATCCCCACTTTTTCTTTGAAAAGCGTGGGGATAACAATTTGGACCTCTTAATCCCACACTTTCATATAATGAAACTGGGGTTTACAATGTTGGGTAATTGTACCCATTCCTGATCATAGCCTTTACTTCTGTTTTACAGGGTTATACATTATTTTTATAGAAGTGAAGGCAACGATTTGTTCAGTCCACATGAAGGCCCCCCCTCTAACACATAAGTTGTGGTTACTCGTTAGAACCATCTTGTGTTCTAATGAGTGCCCACAATCAATGTATGGAGCAGAAATATACAAAAATATCGCATTTTTTCTTCAGAAAATTGATAATCTATTTTTATTTACGAATTTATTTTTTTAGGTAAAGTTTTCAAAAATTCTGTAAAATTAAAGTAAAAATAAATAAAACATTAGAAATAACATCAAAGATTAAATATGCTATCAGTCGCCGACCCTTTGCCGTATCATCTTTGCAGAGACACACTTGAGACTATTCATTAGGTGTGAAAAGTATTATCAGACAATAATGATTAAGCGAACAATAACGTTTAACGTAATCAGTAAACAAGTGGCCGTTTGCATGCATAGGTATCAACAATTAGTAACTGACAGGCATTAATGAGATAAATAAACTATATATTTGTATTCGTTACCTTTCACCCTAAGATCGGAAAAAATGGAAGGCTAGGTTACTTGACATTATTTTCTTTACTAATTACGAACAAAAAAAAAAAAAAAAAAAAAATACAAAATGATAAAAGGTACCCTAAGATACAAGGTTTTTGTTTTTAACTTTGAAGCAAAACAACTATTTGATAAATTACAAACTCAAAACTGTAGACAGATAATAGCATTTTATCTGTATAACTTTTCATCTTTTCATGTTGTAAATGTCGTAGTTGGTATGACAATTAACAATAAAGACAATAGATAAGTAAGTGTCTTGAGGTGTTTTCAACATTGCCGAATTGCATTCGATGACAGCTACCAGGGTATATACAGTGCTTTATGTGACTGTTTTAAGACGTAAACAGCGTTTCAATTTTGTTTATTAAATAATTTTAAATACTTTTTGGTATTGAAAAGCCTTCTAAAACTCTTTACGAAATAAATAAACAATACATTTTGGTGTCTTGGGGTGTCTTGGGGCTTTCAGACTGACCGTCAGTGGACTGCTTTTGTTGTCACCGTAATGGTTGGTTGCTATGCGCGATGAACATCCAAAGTAATCCAAATGAACAAAGTGCCCGGATAACGAAAATCACGAATGCAGTCCATCTATTTCCTCAAGCCCTGATTTCATTTCCTGATGGGCGGGGACCAAACCCCACCCCCCCCCCCCCCCCACCCCCTCTTCTTGAACAGTTGAACAGACACCCAAGAATAACTGATGTTAAAGCGAGCCCCAAGTGATTAGCAAAGACACAGTAACAAAATGATGACCGGAAAATAGTCAGCTGTAAGATCTAAACTCTATAACCTAGCACGTACGAGAATGAACTAATTTATGAAAATATTGACGTTTCAGCTGATCACCTTTGCCGTCGTTCAAACGCTCGATATAAAGATAACGTGCGCACATTGCATGCGTTTCTTAGACTCGGAAAAAGCTTATGGACCGAAATGGACCGAAAGGATCAGCATGAATGTCATTCACCACTATCAATTCTGATTCTGAGAATGGTTACTGAATTGTTACACATTCATACACCAATACCTGTGATGGGAAGTTAGTCCCTATCTCTCACTGAAGATGTAAACTTAGCTACACAATCCTCAGCACCTTCAGCTGAAATAATCGAATCGGGAAGGGCATTCCAATCTCTAATGGGGGGGGGGGGGGGGGGGGGGGGGGGGAAAGGGGGGTCTATCTATCTATCTTCTGATACTGCGTCGGTCACATTTGACCATTACCGCAGGTGTATATTACATACACTCCAGTTTTGCAGGATGAAAGCCTACACAGTAATCATGTAATTACGGTAGGGATCTTTAACCTGCACAGGGGATGGTTCTCCCTGCACAGGGGGCCTCCAGTTAACGTCCCGATCCGAAGGACGGTGCACTTAATGACATTCATCCCTGCAAATGATGCCAATGGAGCGTGTTCGGACACCGAAATTTTATCGCCGCTGCCGGGGATCGAACCCGGGACCTCTAGCATCAGAGGCAAGTGCACTAACCACTGAGCTATCACGCTCCGATACCAAGACCAATCCAATTACAAAGGTTGCATTGCGAGAAGACACGTCTGAGGGACGTAATTACTGAACATAATAATATAAATGCCAAGCGAAATAGATTGTATAATCAGATACCCGGAGCTATCACGCTCCGGGTCCAAGACCAAATCGGCCCATTGCAATTGCGGCCCGTAATTGAATTCAGAATCAGAATCAGAATTGTTACTGGTGACACGTCAAATGACATTCGTACACAAGGACCTGTGATGTGGGAAGTTAGTCCCTAGCTCTAACCAATTCAAGGCTGTTATAGTGGTCAATTATATATAAGAAAGATATAGTTAATTTGTGATAAAATACACTTATATACTGGTGTATGAATGTCATTTGACGTGTCACCAGTCACAATTCTGATTATACAATCTATTTCGCTTGGCATTTATATTATTATGTTCAGTAATTACGTCCCTCAGACGTGTCTTCTCGCAATGCAACCTTTGTAATTGGATTGATTAATTGATTGATTGATATTTATTGGGTAAAATCAACATAATGTATACATACAGAATAAAAGACAAAGAAAAAGAAAAAAAAAACGCGTGCGCGCGCGAACACACACACACACACACACACACACACACACACACAAATTAAATATCAGCACGTGTAAAAAGATACTATTTTGATTTAAAAGTTGTACAGTATTTATATAATTTAAGAAAATTCTAACAGTTAAAAGCTATACAAGACATGATGCATATAACATATTTGATTGTCTCATACATGCACCAACCACCAAATGAAAGCATAATTGAAGTGTGTATAACAGATCCCTTATAATACAACAATTAAGAAAAGGTTGGTGGACATGGTGCATGTATCATGCCCAATGGCCGCATACATGCACCAACCCTGGTTAAATTGAAGCAGTGCTTACACTATATTTAAGAAATAGATCAGCTCTAAATGTGATTTGTTGAGTAATAAATCACAGTTTGGAGATCAGTTGTAAAGTAGATCAATTTTCGATTCTCCAGAAAGACCTTGAGAACCTTGAAAAATGGGAAAAGCTCTGGGATATGAGCTTTAATCCCTCAAAGTGTCAGGTCATCCATGTGACCCGAAGTAAATCTCCCTTCCAAACTGAATACCGTCTTCATGGCTGTGTACTTGAAACTGTATCATCCGCCAAATACTTAGGGGTCACCATTTCGGAAGACCTCAGGTGGACAGATCATGTAAATAACATTAGTAAAAAGGCAAATCAGACTCTAGGCTTCCTAAAACGTAATATTCGGGTCCACAATAAGGACCTGAAGGCTACAGCATACAAAACGCTTGTCCGCCCACAGCTAGAGTATGCTTCTACTGTGTGGTCCCCTTATACGGCTTCAGATACCTACAAATTGGAATCAGTGCAGCGAAGGGCTGCTAGATGGGTAAACAGAGATTACCGATATACATCTAGCGCCACGAAAATGCTTCAGGATCTCAAATGGCGCACCCTCGACCAACGACGCATAGACAGTCGGTTGGTCCTCCTTTATAAGGTCACATTTGACCTTGTTGCGATATCTGCTGCTGACTACCTGATCCGGAATACCCGTACTTCCTCAAAAAACCATCCTCTTGCATACCGACAGATCATGACTCTGAAAGACTACTACAGGTTCACATTCTTCCCCCGCACTATCATCCACTGGAATGCCCTACCCCATCACATACCGGTCCTCCCTACCCTGGCACAGTTTAGTACAGCTGTCTGCCAGGTAGTTCACTTATCACCTTAAACACCAGAAGCTGTTTTTATCTTTTAACTATACTAACACTCTCTTTTCGCACTGCACAAACTCATCTCACCAGCTTTTCTGTCCCCTTTTATTCAACTAACCCCCTTTAGCACTTGGTATACCGGAATACCCATCTGAAGTCCTCTTCGGAGGTTAAGGTGTTATGGAAGATAGATAGATAGATAGACGAGCGCGTAGCGCGCGTGATTTTTCTACTTACAACTGATCGACAAACTGTGATTTATTACTCAACAAATCACAAACTAGAGCTGATCTATTTCGATTCTAACAGACTGAAAATCGACCATAATGCTGTTGATTCCTTCAAAATCTCACAACTTTTCGCCATTGTTAGAAGAAATGCAGCTAAAATTATCGACTGAAACACATGCAGTTATACCCTTTTCTAACGTTTTCGATGCGAGAAAATGACGTTACACCGTCTAGCGTCAAGGAAATCGACTGATGACGTCATAAATTTGCAATTTTAATGACGTCACTCGTTACGCTCTTCCTTGCCGTGATTTGTTGTAGAATAAAACACAGTTATTTTCCATTGCCTATATAGGCGCGCTGTGTTAGAATGGGCTATAAGAAATAAAAATAAAAGTGGGCGTGTTTATTTAGAAAAAAAAATAAATGTATATTTATGAACTTGGAGATTGTGGTTCCGGGGTCATCATTCATTTATTTATTTATTTATTTTGTTGGTATGTAAACTGGTCAATTATCATGCACCTTACATTGTTACCTTTATCGACATGTGCCGTAAAGTAACAAACAGGACGATAATCATATTACTCAAACATCAGTCATTATTGGGGCATGTACGTGCCAACAACCCATAAGTTTATATCTCTAATGTGTGTCTTTAATTCTGTTTCTTACTTTCGGTTTCATTTTATGAATGTTACTAGGCATGGGACACATCGATAGCTGTATATGGGCCTAGCGCCGGGGCCCAGCGAAGACTCACATCAGCCTACGCATCCGCGCAGTCTGATTTGTGTCTTGGTTGTGCTCTGTAACTAAGAACTCCAGCGAACATATCCATACTGTGCCGCTGAGCAAGCTGATCTGTGTATGCTGGGCAAATTATAGAAATTGCTGGATCGGTGCATATTTGTTTACTTTGTGTTTCAAGCGGCAAAATGTTAAAAGGGCTTCTTCGGGACCCGGAAAAAAGTTAATGCACGAAAACATATGGGAAAATTATTGGTTTGCTGACACCCAACCCATAGTTTTCAAGATAGGTAAAATATATATTTTTTATAAATCTTCTAAAAATCTATTTAGCTTTGTTCTTTGTGAATTTGAAGGTAAATGTTATTTCATGTAATCGGACTGGCTGTTAGTCAGAAATGGGTGCGACTAACAGCAGGTTAATGTATCTTTACACAAGAAAATTAAAAAAAAAAAAAAAAGATCTTCATGATGGCCAAAAAAAAATTTTTGGTTAGGGGCCATTTTTCCGGGTAGGTAGGGTGACAACAAACAGAACATGTTTATGGTCGGCCTGGGTGATTCCTGTAAAAAAGGTTTTCTACTGAAAACTAATCAATATGATTCTTATTCACAACGTATTCCATTACTTATGGAAGTTAAAAGGCAGAAATAAAAAAAAATGTAGATATTGAAACCTTTAAAAATTTCATAAGTCATATGCGACTGTGAGCAACGCTTGATGGCAGTTTTCTAACCATTGCCTGCAATGAAAACAGTCATTTAACACAAACCGTTAAGCATTTTCAAAATTCTTAAGAGTGCATTTTATTTTCCATATCCTTTACGATACATATTAATTTCTCGAACTTAAAATATTTTTCACTTTATCCCCTTTTTTAACTTTTCTTTTGTCGACTAACATGCTACTGATTTGGCCGTGCAAGCAAACCAAATATATGCAAACATAATAATTATACCATCATTAAAAATGTGGACAGAAATTGCTCTGGGCCGATTTTGTTATGGGCCGATTTTGTCATGGGCCGATTTTATTATGGGCCGAATTGTCCAGGGACCGTTGGGGGGAAGAATTATTCTTTTGTCAGTTCTTGCAGTAAGGGTCTGAAACGCCAATGAATGATGATTTCTACAGTGCCTAGCTGGGGAACAAGGTCATCTGTTGGGATGCTGGCAGCACCCTTTAGACCTTTGTATAAAAGTATGAGCCTACTGTCTTTTCTCCTTTTCTTGAAAGACACCCATCTTAATTTTCCTAGTATTCCAGTCGTGCTCCCAGTTTCATAGCAGTAATTTCTTGTTACAATTCTTGCAGCTCTATTCTGAACTTTTTTAATTTCTTCATTAAGGACCATTCCGCTGATGCCCAAGATACACCTACCATATTCCATGATTGGGCGAACCAGACCTTCAAGGATAAAATAAGATCAACATCTACATCACGAAAACGCGCCTATATAATTCTGACCCTCTTGAACCCCAACTTTATATAGTAAAACTGGGGTTTGCAGGGATAAACCTTACTTTCTTATTTCTGCTCTATGAGGCGGTTCTAACGAGAACCCACACTCTATATTTCGAGCAGACATAAGAACAAGTGCCCAGCGGGCAACGACCGCTCACCTGAGAAATAGCACAGATTGTTAGATTCAAGGCAAATTCGAACTCATCTGAGGTATTATGCCTGTCTTTGTTTACTAAAAGTTTCAAAAAGATCAGATCGAAAACAGCTGAGAAAAAGTGGACACCATTTTTCGCTCATATTTTTACTCAAGGACAGGTAACTCCAAAGTTCTTGGTCCTGCGAGGCCCAAATTCGAACTCGACGTAGACTGTATGACTCTTCTGGTTATCTGCAAGTTTGATAAAGATCAGACCATATATGGCTAAGAAAATGACGAGATGTCGTTTTTCCATTGTAAGCCTATGGTAAAATTTTCACGCTCAAGGGAAAGTAGATGCGAAACCGGTTGTCAGATTCGAGCCAATATCGAACTCGTCTGAGATATTATGCTTGTCCCTGTTTTCTAAAAGTTTCAAAACGATCCTATCGAAAACAGCTGAGAAAAAGTGGAGACACCTTTTTTTCACTTATTTTTATGCTCAGTGGCAGGTAACTCCATAGCCGTTGGTCCTGCGAGGCCCAAATTCAAACTTGACGTAGACTATATGCCTCTCCTGGTTAATTGAAAGTTTGATAAAGATCAGATCAGAAATGGCCGAGTAAAGTTGGAGACGTCGTTTTCCCTTGTAAGCATATGGTAAAATTTTTCAAGCTCAAGGGAACGTAACTGCGTAACCGATTGCCAGATTCGAGCAAAATTCGAACTCGTCTGAGATATTATGCATGACCTTGTTTACTTAATGTTTCAAAACGATCAGATCAAAAAAGCGGAGAAAAAGCGGAGACACCATTTTCGGTCACATTTATACTCAAGAGCAGGTAACCCCAAAGTCGTTGTCCTGCGAGGCCCAAATTCGAACCCGGCGTAGACTGTATGCCTCTCCTGGTTATCTGTAAAGTAGAAGTAAAACAAAGATCAGGAATTGATACAATTAACTTACTCCACCCATAAAAGACACCAAAGGGAAAGAAACACAAACACCAAGCGACCAGACCACAATGGAAACCCAAACAAAGGAAGGCCATAAGGACAGTTACTTTCCCAGAAAATGGCCATATGGCCATCCAAAACCAAAAGACACAAGTGATACACACAGTAAGTAACAAACAACAACATAAATAAATCGCCACAGAAGAGCCGCCCTGGAACGGTCAGTGGAAGATCTCCACTGGGGGGCTCAAATCGACTCCACGCGGCCACAACCCCCGCCCCCACTTCCGCCGCGATCCAGACAAATAACTCGCCCAGTCCGCATGAAGGCCTCCCAAACCACCAGCGCAACACCCCCGTGAACACAAAAATCAAAGAACCACAGAGGTGAGACAACGGTGAGGACCCGACAGCAAGAAACCACTGAATTGCTGGAGCAAAAGAAAACCAACAGCCAGACTCCGATGAGCCCGACCAGAGACATAGTTATATATTGTTCTGAAAGTTTGATTAAGATCAGATTAGAACTGGCTGAGAAAAATTGGAGACGTTATTCCATTGCAAAAAAGTAGAAGTGAAGGCAATGATCAGGAATCGATACAATTAACCCACAGCTCCCAGCAGTAACACCAGAGGGAAATAAACACAAACATGAAATAACTAGACCCCAACGGAAATATCATTAGCGGAAAGCCAAAAGGACAGTTACTTTCTCACAAAATGACCAACTGGCAATCCAAAACAAAATAATATAAGCGATACACACACTCAAAGACAAACCATAGGACAGCCAATTGGCCATTTTGTGGGAAAGTAACTGCCCTTTTGGGATTCCGCTAGGGGTGTTTCAGTTAGGGTCTAGTTGCTTCATGTTTGTGTTTCTTTCCCTTGGTGTCTCTGATGGAAGCTGTCGGTTAATTGTATCGATTCCTGATCATTGTCTTCACTTCTACTTTGACCTTGGTTTTGCAAGCGACACATCGTCTCATTATGGTGAACACTTTTGCCAAGCAATTTCAAAATCCATCAAGAAATAAGAACGTTATTGATCGTGTTTAAATTTGGACCCTTATTTGATATTTGACCTCCAAGTACGAACTTGACCTTGGCAGCACCGACCTGGGTTTAGCACGCTATACATACCTTCTCATGATGGTGAACATCTCTGCCGAGTAATTGCAAAATCCATTCAGAAATAATTAAGTTATTGACTGCGTTTAAGTTTCGGGCCTTTTTTTTTACCTTTGACCTCTAAGTACAACCTTGGCCTTGGAGGTATGTACCTGTGTTTTGCGCGCGACACATCGTCTTATGATGGTTAACATTTCTGCAAAATAATTTCAAAATCGATTCAAAAATAAGAAAATTATTGACTGCGTTTAAGCTTCGGGCCTTATTTTTACCTTTGACCTCTAAGTGCAAAATAATTTCAAAATCCACCCAGAAATAAAAAAAAGTTATTGACTGCGTTTAAGTTTCGGACGCACGGACGGACGGATGGACGAACGGACGTACAGGGGCAATACTATATGCCATTTCCACCATTCTTCGAATGGCGGTGGGGGGGGGGGGGCATAAAAAGCATATGTAAAATTTTTCAAGCTCTAGGGAACGTTATTGCGAAACCGATTGTCAGTTACGAGCCAAATTCGAACTCATCTGAGATATTATGCTTGTCCTTGTTTACAAAAAGTTTCAAACAAGATCAGATCAAAAACAGCTGAGAAAAAGTGGAGACACCATTTTGCGATTATTTTTATGCTCAAGGGCAGGTAACTCCAAAGCCGTTGGTCCTGTGAGGCCCAATTTCGAACTGGACGTAGACCGTATGCCTCTCCTGGTTATCTATAAGTTTGACAAAGATCAGACAAGAAATGGTTGAGAAAAGTTGAAGACTGTAAGCCTATGGTTAAATGTTTCACGCTCAAGTGAACGTAACTGCAAAACCGGTTTTCAGATTCGAGCCAAATTTGAACTCGTCTGAGATATTATGCTTGTCCCTGTTTTCAAAAAGTTTAAAAACGATCAGACCAATAACAGCTGAGAAAAAGTCGAGACACCATTTTTCGCTTATTTGTATGCTCAAGGACATGTGATTCCAAAGCTGTTGGTCCTGTAAGGCCCAAATTCGAACTCGAAGTATACTGTATGCCTCTCCTAATTAACCGCAAGTTTGATAAAGATCGGATCAGAAATCAAGGGAACTTAATTGCGAAACCGGATGTCAGACTCGAGCCAGATTCGAACTCATCTGAGATATTATGCTTGTCCTTGTTTACTAAAAGATTAAACAAGATCAGATCAAAAACAGCTGCGAAAAGTGGAGACAAAATTTATCGCTTATTTTTATGCTCAAAGGCAGGTAACTCCAAAGCCCTTAGTCCTGTGAGGCCCAAATTTACTAAAAGTTTCCAAAAGATCAGACCAATAACAGCTGAGAAAAAGTGGAGACACCATTTTTCGCTTATTTTTATGTTCAAGGGCAGGTTACTCAAAAGAAGTTGGACCTGTGAGGCCCAAATTTGAACTGTACGTAGACTGTATGCCTTTCCTGGTTACCTGTAAGTTTGACAAGGATCGGATCAGGAATGGCTGAGAAAAGTTGGATACGTCTTTTTTTCAATTGTAAGCGTATGGGAAAGTATTGCACGCTGAAGGGGACGCAACTCCGTAATCGGTTGTCGGATTCAAGCCAAAATCAAACTGGTCTGAGATATTATGCTTGTCATTGTTTACTAAAAGTTTCAGAAAGATCAGATCGAAATCATCTGAAAAAATGTGGAGACATAAGTTTTCGCTTATACTTACGCTCAAGGGCAGGTGACTCAAAAGTGGTTGATCATGTGATGCTCAAATTCGAACTCAACGTAGTCTGTATGCCTCTCCTGGTTATCTGTAAGTTTGATAAAAATCAGTTCAGAATCGGCTGAGAAAAGTTGGATACGCCGTTTTTCCCATTATAAGTCTATGGAGCATGTTTGTTTCCATGGCAACCACAGTTCTGATCAAAGCCGGTCCAATACCTAATGCAATAAATCCCCCAACCCAGTGATACTGCAGATAAAATATGATCAAGATTGCCCTGCTAGTTACGGAGACATTCAAGTTCAAAAGTGTGGACGACGGACGGACGACGGAAGCCTGCCTATACAATAAGCTCACCTTGTGAGCCTTCGGCTCAGGTGAGCTAAACATGTCACATTTTTTTATCTTAAAATATTTTTTTTCGATGGTAAAAATTTTAAAGTATTTGTACAGGCGCGTTTTCGTAATGACCAGATATTTACTGGGGTCCACTGGGAAAATAAAATAGATGTTTACACTGCCATTTAGAAAACTTCATCCATTGACAGACCTTGTGTGGAGTATATATTTAAGTCAGTGTTCATCATATTTACACTGCCCTTTAAAATACTTCACCCACTGTTTGCACAGACTAAGATCAGAGTCATTCAGTGTCATTCTGTTTACAAAGATTTACCCTATGTCCACACCCTTTGCACAGACCAAGAACAGAGTAACTGTCCACACTGTTAACATTCCTCTAGAAGACTTGAGTCTAACTGTTGGTCTTCTTTTGTTCCAGCATTTCAGTGGTTTCTTGCTGTCGAGTCCTCACCGTTGTTTCATCTCTGTGGTTGTTTGATTTTTGCGTTCACGGAGATGTTGCACTGACGAGTTAGGAGGCCTTCATGCGGACTAAATAAATTATCAAATTATTTGTCTAAATCGATACGGAAATAAGGGCGAGGATTGTGGCCACATAAAACCGATTTAAGCCCCCACCCAGTGGAATTCGTTTCACTGACCGTTACAAGGCGGTTCTTCTGTCCTGGTTTATTTTTGTTACGGTTTATCTTTGAGTGTGTGTATCGCTTATATTTTTTTGTTTTGGATAGCTAATTGGCCATTCTGTGGGAAAGCAACTATCCTAGCTTTCGGTTTTCCGCTATTGATGTTTCCATTAAGGTCTAGTTGTTTAATGTTTGTGCTTCTTTCCCTTTGGTGTCTCTGATGGGAGCTGTGTGTTAATTCTATCGATTCCTGGCCATTGCCTTCACTTCTATTTTTCATCCATTGTCTCCATCTTTATCACAGACCAAGAACAGAGTCGGTGCTCACATTCTGAACAATTTTCTATAAGGTTTCATACAATGTGCATACCAGGGCTGTTTTGTTTGTGCAGTGTGGCGGCTGTAAAAGGTCTCCCCGTACATACATTTAATGCTCTTATTTTTCCAATCCTCAGGGATTGCTTATGCAATTGCTTTTCACTGTTCCATCAATTGACATCCTTTAGATACCTGTTGAAGTTCATTATTAAACCGATGTTCGTTCCTCGTTGTATAACAACTGCTTGTTTGACATCCCTGAACTTTAAGTAGACTTAGATGTTTTGTGGGCTTTTGTTGTACCTTCCTTCTTTTCGAAGGAAATTTCTTCAGTAATTTTATATGCTGTTTTACATAATGACCGGTATGAAGATCGCTTTAGTTTTGACGGTATCAAAACCTTCTAAACCCACATGAGTATCACAAATACATTTAAAATATCAATATCACCCCTTAGGTTACACTCTGCTTCTTCTGTACGGATTCCCCATTCTATTAAGAACTTTAATACTATGTTGCCTTCGGTATTGGTTAGACGCTTGCATTTGTCTTCTGTAACTTTAGTTAATCTCAACGGAGCAGGCAATACCAATGTTTTTGGGAGTAGTCTTCGTATAAGACTCTCTCCTCTCAAATCGCCCATCCTTCGAAAATATACTAATCCGTGGAAAAGAAGTGGAATGTATCCTAGTATTTCTAAGTGCAATGCCAAGAGGTGCAGATGTTGTTCGCATTTAAGCACTGCGTCTACCGTTACTTCATCTGTGAACGGTAGACGCTTCTCTGTAGTTAACATGTCCGATTTGACATGGCAGTCTACATATTTAATTTATCTAATAACATGACGTGCTGCAAACTGTAATATGCAGTACGTCGGTCAAACTAACCGCATGCTTAAAACTAGATTGAACGAGCATTATCGTAGAATGAGTAAGCCTAAGAAAACTGACACTTTCTTGTACCGTCACTTTCGACGTACAGGTCATTCTGTAAATAAAATTGTTATACAACCAGTGGAAAAACTTTATTACGATGAAAATTCTACATCTAGATTCAAAATAATCAAAAGATATGAAGCTGAACTGAAATGGATTAAATTTTTACAGACCCCTTTTCCACTGGGATTTAATGACAACATTTTTCATGAGGGTAATATTTCCAGAATGCCGGACTTTGATATTTTCTCGCTCCTGGAATGTCGAAAACGCAGAACTAGACCTCACGGCACCAGAAAAAATGGTAACTTTAAACGTAAATCACGTGCGTTTAAACGAAACAATACTAGACTGAAGTGACTGTCAATTATATTATTAAATCATGGACGCCACTCTATGCTTTCATTTTTAAGTTCATTACCCGTTTCTGTTTTACGTCTTCTGGACACCGAGGCGAATAAATTCTACGATTGTTCTCGGCACTCTTAACTAGAGGCTATACTCAGCATACTCTCCGTCCTTACATTGATTCTGAAATTAATCATAAACGCCATTTCTTCAAAATATCCTTCATTAATACGGGTATTGATTTTATAGATTTGCCCAGTATCTTCCGTGAGAGATCGGTGCTTTCTTCCATTCCTGCTTATTTTCAAAATACTGAAACACCTATAATTTGCTATAAATATAACAAACCTGTTAGATCTATCATTTTTAATTTCAATAAACTTGTTTCAGATCTTGATATTGATATTAATACTCCTGATTCATGTGATTGTAAAAACCCAAAGTATTGCTATCCTGCTGCTGGTCATGTAATTACTGGCAATTTGAAAATTATTCCTGATTCTAGGATAAGGAATATAATTTCTAAAGGACCGAAATATCGGTTTCCTTCTAAAATTGATTTCAGTAAATGTAGAGATGAAATCGCTGCTTCCTTGAATGAATTCAGTAATCGATGGTGTAAGCGAGAGTATGTTGAGCATAAAGCCCTTAAGGACTGGAAACTTAGCATTTTAAAACTAGTGAATAAACGCATTTCTTTCTATTCTCAAAATACTAACTTATTACCTCCTAAGCCCAAGACGTCTTTACGTCATCTTAAACTAGGTATTCAAGAATTTCATATGAAAAGTAGAAGTAAAACAAAGATCGGAATTGATACAATTAACTTACTCCACCCATAAAAGACACCAAAGGGAAAGAAATACAAACATTAAGCGACCAGACCATATTGGAAACCTAAACAAAGGAAGGCCATAAGGACAGTTACTTTCCCACAAAATGGCCATATGGCCATCCAAAACCAAAAGACACAAGTGATACACACAGTAAGTAACAAACAACAACATAAATAAATCGCCACAGAAGAGCCGCCTTGGAACGGTCAGTGGAAGATTTCCACTGGGAGGCTTAAATCGATTTTACGTGGCCATAATCCTCGCCCTTACTTCCATCGCGATTTAGACAAATAATTTGTTCAGTCCGCATGAAGGCCTCCTAACTCATCAGTGCAACATCTCCGTGAACACAAAAATCAAAGAACCACAGAGGTGAAACAACGGTGAGGACTCGACAGCAAGAAACCACTGAAATGCTGGAGCAAAAGAAAACCAACAGTTAGACTCCGATGAGCCCGACCAGAGACAGAGCATCAGGCACCAACCAACATTAATCTCTCTAATTTTCAATAAGCCTTTACGTTGGAGCCGTCATAGAATCTGAGGCCTGACCCACCGGCGTGCAATTAAAGAAGGAAGCAAAGTTGCCAACCGTGATTGGGTTAACTACCATGCATGCAGTCTGTCGTATAATATCCATGTTGTACCCAATCTTTTTATATCGAAGAATGATTTTACGAAATTGGGTGCTGAAGTCATTGCGGTTATATATTTTTCTGAATTTATATACTAAGTCACCATAAAATTCGGGTTCCGATAGACCTTGTTGCAGAAGAGATTTAAGTCCAATATTGAATTTTGAAATTAAATCAGAATGGCGTCTATAAAATTTTGAAAAGGCTTTGCGTAGTTTATGGTACCGATAACCCTGATTAAGGAGTTTAGCTGTTAATAATTTATTATTAGAAGTTTGTTTTGGCCCCTGCAGACAAGGCCGCTAACAACGTCGTCGTTGTGTGACGGCTCCACTATGTTAACACGCTTAAGCAGGAGCTTGGTGGTACTAAGGCCTATGAACTTCAGCCTTTAGCTGAAGAGAGAGCTGTAGTAGATAAACATGTTTGTCATTCAGCAACCAAATTTGCTGTGTGTGTTAACGAAGGCCAAGACAAGCTTCCTACGCTATACTGGTTACCAAAACTTCATAAAACACCTTACAAAGCACGGTTTATTGCAAATTCTAGCTCTTGCACTACCACTGAACTTTCTAAATTATTAACTTCCTGTCTTACTGCTATTAAAACGCATGTGATTAAACATTGTGATAAAGTCTTTGAAAGATCAGGAAGAAATCTGTTTTGGTCTATTAAAAATTCGAATGAGCTTTTAAATAAATTGAAATCCAGACATTTTCGTGCTTCAAGTCTGTCTACTTACGATTTTTCCACTCTTTACACTACACTTCCTCATAATCTTATTAAAGAAAAGCTTAATGATTTAATTGAATGGGCTTTTCACAGAGAAGATTCTCTCTATCTTACATGTAATGTCAGAAATGCATTTTTCACTTCTAAAGCGCATAAGAATTATACACTTTGGTCTTGTCAGAAAGTGTGTGATGCCCTCACCTTTCTACTTGACAATATTTATATTAGATTCGGTACTAAATTATTTAGACAAATTGTGGGTATTCCGATGGGTACGAATTGCGCACCTCTTGTGGCTGATCTGTTCTTGTATTGTTATGAAAGGGACTTCATGTTGTCGCTTTCCATTGATAACCAATCTGAAATTATTGAAGCTTTTAGCTCCACTTCTAGATATTTAGATGATTTATTAAATATTGATAATACCTATTACGATGGTTTGATCAGTCACATTTACCCCCAGAACTTCAGTTAAATAAAGCAAATTCTTCTGATACCGAGGCCCCGTTTTTGGATTTACATCTATCTATTGTAGATGGATTTGTTTCGTGCAAAATTTATGATAAACGCGATGACTTTGATTTTGAGATTGTAAATTTTCCTTTTTTGGATGGTGATGTTCCTCGTGCTCCATCCTATGGCGTTTATATTTCGCAATTAATTCGATTTGCTAGAGTGTGTAGTCATGTAACTGACTTCAACACTCGTAATAAATTATTAACGGCTAAACTTCTTAATCAGGGTTATCGGTACCATAAACTACGCAAAGCCTTTTTCAAAATTTTATAGACGCCATTCTGATTTAATTTCAAAATTCAATATTGGACTTAAATCTCTTCTGCAACAAGGTCTATCGGAACCCGAATTTTATGGTGACTTAGTATATAAATTCAGAAAAATATATAACCGCAATGACTTCAGCACCCAATTTCGTAAAATCATTCTTCGATATAAAAAGATTGGGTACAACATGGATGTTATACGACAGACTGCATGCATGGTAGTTAACCCAATCACGGTTGGCAACTTTGCTTCCCTCTTTAATTGTACGCCGGTGGGTCAGGCCTCAGATTCTATGACGGCTCCAACGTAAAGGCTTATTGAGAATTAGAGAGATCTTATTCAAGGTAATGTTGGTTGGTGCAACTTTGCTTCCCCGTTTAATTACACGCCGGTGGGTCAGGCCTCAGATGCTATGACGGTTCCAGCGTAAAAGCTTATGTTCGTTGGTACCTGATGCTCTGTCTCTGGTCGGGCCCATCGGAGTCTAACTGTTGGTTTTCTTTTGCTCCAGTATTTCAGTGGTTTCTTGCTGTCGAGTCCTCACCGTTGTCTCACCTTTGTGGTTCTTTGATTTTTTTGTGTTCACGGAAATGTTGCACTGATGAGTTAGGAGGCCTTCATGCGGACTGAACAAATTATTTGTCTAAATCGCGACGGAAGTAAGGGCGAGGATTGTGGCCACGTAAAATCGATTTAAGCCCCCCAGTGGAATTCATTCCACTGACCGTTCCAAAGCGGTTCTTCTGTGGCGGTTTATTTATGGTGTTGTTTGTTACTTACTGGGTGTATCACTTGTGTCTTTTTATTTTGGATGGCCATATGGCCACTTTGTGGGAAAGTAACTGTCCTTATGGCCTTCCTTTGTTTAGGTTTCCATTATGGTCTGGTCGCTTAATGTTTGTGTTTCTTTCCCTTTGGTGTCTTTGATGGGTGGAGTAAGTTAATTGTATCGATTCCTGATCTTTGTTTTACTTCTACTTTGCACACACCAAAAACAAAGTCATTGTCCGCACTGTGAACAGTCGTCTAGAAGACTTCGATATAAAAAGACTGGGTACAACATAAATGTTATACGACAGACTGCATGCATGATAGTTAACCCAATCACGGTTGGCAACTTTGCTTCCCCGTTTAATTACACGCCGGTGGGTCAGGCCTCAGATGCTATGACGGTTCCAGCGTAAAAGCTTATGTTCGTTGGTACCTGATGCTCTGTCTCTGACGGGTCCATTCGAGTCTAATTGTTGGTATTCTTTTGCTCCAGCAATTCAGTGGTTTCTTGCTGTCGAGTCCTCGACGTTGTTTGATCTCTGTGGTTGTTTGAATTTTGTGTTCACGGGGCTGTTGCACTGATGAGTTAGGAGGCCTTCATGCGGACTGAACAAGTTATTTGTTTTAATCGCGACGGAAGTAAGGGCGGGGATTGTGGCCATGTTTAAGGTCCCATGTCGATTTAAGGCCCCAGTGGAATTCGTTTCCGCTGACCGTTCCAAGGCGGTTCTTCTGCTGCGGTTTAATTTTATTATGGTTTGTCTTTAGGTGTTTGTGTCGCTTATATTATTTTATTTTGGATAACCTATTACCAATTTTGTCGGAAAATTAACTGTCCTTTTGGCTTTCCGCTATTGATGTTTCCATTAGGGTATGTTGTTTCATCCACACTGTTTGCACAGACAAGAAGCGAGTCACTGTCCACACTGTGAGCCCCCTTTTAGAAGAGTCCATAAAATGTCCAGTGTTTTCATACACCAAGAACAGAGACATTGTCCACGCTGTGTCCACAGCATTTCCACGAACAAAGAGCAGAGTCATTGTCCACACTATTAACAGCCCCCTGTCCACAACAAGACCACACAGTTGCCCGGACCATAAAAATGTTAATTACTGTCGACACTGTGAACAATATTCAAAAAGGGTTTATTCAATGTCCACAGTTTTTGCAGAGTCACTGTCTGTCTACACTGTGAAAACTAGAAGTGAAGGCAATCATCAGGAATCGATACAATTGACCCGCAGCTCGCATCAGAGACACCAAAGGGAAAGAAACACAAACACGAAACACCAGACCTTAATGGAAACATCAATAGCGGAAAGCCAAAAGGACGGTTTCTTTCCCACAAAATGGCCAATTGGGAAAACAAAATAATATAAGCGATACAAAATACACATTTACGCTGGAACCGTCATCTGAGGCGGGAAGTTGATTCTAGAATCTAATGTACATACCAATGACTGTAGCCAAGTATATAAAGGAAACCCTTTTCTACATGATGTGTTGACAGCTTGATGTACACTAATCGTGTCGAAATTAACTGTTACAGTTTCAAAGGAAACTATATGGAACAATTCAGAATTAAAACAGGATGGCATATTAATATTTTATAAGCACTGGTACGAGAGAGGAATAAAGCAACTTGAACATCTATACAACTTAAGACTTAATGTTTTTATAACTTCGCAGAAATGAAAGATATGTGTGGCATTCCTAGAGGTGATTTTTTAAAAAAAAAAATATTACAAAATTGTTTCTAATATTAGAACAGATTAAAAAAAAAGGCCTGGAAGAAGAAACTTTGGACTATGTGCGTCAGAAAGAAAATACAGCAGTGCAAATTATTAACCAACAAAAACATTCTATTGACAAACATTTGTATAATATACTTTTGAAAACTGATAGTAGACAAACATCAAATCAGAAGAAAAATGGGTAAGTGATTTTCCTGATCATGAATATATTTGGGCACAGCGCTACACAATGGCCATAAAGTAGAAGTAAAACAAAGATCAGGAATTGATACAATTAACTTACTCCACCCATAAAAGACACCAAAGGGAAAGAAATGCAAACATTAAGCGACCAGACCATAATGGAAACCTAAACAAAGGAAGGCCATAAGGACAGTTACTTTCCCACAAAATGGCCATGTGGCCATCCAAAATTAAAAGACACAAGTGATACACACAGTAAGTAACAAACAACAACATAAATAAATCGCCACAGAAGAGCCGCCTTGGAACGGTCAGTGGAAGATTTCCACTGGGGGGCTTAAATCGATTTTACGTGGCCACAATCCTCGCCCTCACTTCCGTCGCGATTTAGACAAATAATTTGTTCAGTCCGCATGAAGGCCTCCTAACTCATCAGTGCAACATCTCCGTGAACACAAAAATCAAAGAACCACAGAGGTGAGACAACGGTGAGGACTCGACAGCAAGAAACCACTGAAATGCTGGAGCAAAAGAAAACCAACAGTTAGACTCCGATGAGCCCGACCAGAGACAGAGCATCAGGCACCAACCAGCATTATCTCTCTAATTCTCAATAAGCCTTTACGTTGGAGCCGTCATAGAATCTGAGGCCTGACCCACCGGCGTGCAATTAAAGAGGGAAGCAAAGTTGCCAACCGTGATTGGGTTAATTACCATGCATGCAGTCTGTCGTATAATATCCATGTTGTACCCAATCTTTTTATATCGAAGAATGATTTTACGAAATTGGGTGCTGAAGTCATTGCGGTTATATATTTTTCTGAATTTATATACTAAGTCACCATAAAATTCGTGTTCCGATAGACCTTGTTGCAGAAGAGATTTAAGTCCAATATTGAATTTTGAAATTAAATCAGAATGGCGTCTATAAAATTTTGAAAAGGTTTTGCGTAGTTTATGGTACCGATAACCCTGATTAAGGAGTTAAGCCGTTAATAATTTATTACGAGTGTTGAAGTCAGTTACATGACTACACACTCTAGCAAATCGAATTAATTGCGAAATATAAACGCCATAGGATGGCGCACGAGGAACATCACCATCCAAAAAAGGAAAATTTACAATATCAAAATCAAAGTCATCGCGTTTATCATAAATTTTGCACGAAACAAATCCATCTACAATAGATAGATGTAAATCCAAAAACGGGGCCTCGGTCAGAAGAATTTGCTTTATTTAACTGAAGTTCTAGGGGGTAAATCTGACTGATCAAACCATCAAAATAGGTATTATCAATATTTAATAAATCATCTAAATATCTAGAAGTAGAGCTAAAAGCTTCAATAATTTCAGATTGGTTATCAATGGAAAGCGACAAAATGAAGTCTCTTTCATAACAATACAAGAACAGATCAGCCACAAGAGGTGCGCAATTAGTACCCATCGGAATATCCACAATTTGTCTAAATAACTTAGTACCGAATCTAATATAAATATTGTCAAGTAGAAAGGTGAGGGCATCACATTCTTT
This sequence comes from Lucinisca nassula, assembly GCA_963580285.1. Classification (NCBI taxonomy): domain Eukaryota; kingdom Metazoa; phylum Mollusca; class Bivalvia; order Lucinida; family Lucinidae; genus Lucinisca; species Lucinisca nassula. The sequence goes on from OY757020.1 coordinate 123,928,067, forward strand.
CTGACATGACCAAAGTGTATAATTCTTATGCTCTTTAGAAGTGAAAAATGCATTTCTGACATTACATGCAAGATAGAGAGAATCTTCTCTGTGAAAAGCCCATTCAATTAAATCATTAAGCTTTTCTTTTATAAGATTATGAGGAAGTGTAGTGTAAAGAGTGGAAAAATCGTAGGTAGACAGACTAGAAGCACGAAATGTCTAGATTTCAATTTATTTAAAAGCTCATTCGAATTTTTAATAGACCAAAACAGATTTCTTCCTGATCTTTCAAAGACTTTATCACAATATTTAATAACATGCGTTTTAATAGCAGTAAGACAGGAAGTTAATAATTTAGAAAGTTCAGTGGTAGTGCAAGAGCTAGAATTTGCAATAAACCGTGCTTTGTAAGGTGTTTTATGAAGTTTTGGTAACCAGTATAGCGTAGGAAGCTTTCTTGGCCTTCGTTAACACACACAGCAAACTTGGTGGCTGAAAGACAAACATGTTTATCTACTATAGCTCTCTCTTCAGCTAAAGGCTGAAGTTCATAGGCCTTAGTACCACCAAGCTCCTGCTTAAGCGTGTTAACATAGTGGAGCCGTCACACAATGACCTCGTTGTTAGCGGCCTTGTCTGCAGGGGCCAAAACAAACTTCTTATGAAATTCTTGAATACCTAGTTTAAGATGACGTAAAGACGTCTTGGGCTTAGGAGGTAATAAGTTAGTATTTTGAGAATAGAAAGAAATGCGTTTATTCACTAGTTTTAAAATGCTAAGTTTCCAGTCCTTAAGGGCTTTATGCTCAACATACTCTCGCTTACACCATCGATTACCGAATTCATTCAATGAAGCGGCGATTTCATCTCTACATTTACTGAAATCAATTTTAGAAGGAAACCGATATTTCGGTCCTTTAGAAATTATATTCCTTATCCTAGAATCAGGAATAATTTTTTAATTGCCAGTAATTACATGACCAGCAGCAGGATAGCAATACTTTGAGTTTTTACAATCACATGAATCAGGTGCACAATAGATGTTAGGTTACGAGCTTTCCAATATAAATATCTTTTAAGAATTCTCCCAAATAATAAATTCCTTTTTTAAGTGTAAAATCGCACCCTCCGTTCTTTGTGATGTTTTTAAATGCACGAGGAATCGAATTCCCATTTGTTATGGGAATGTTGGTGTGTACAAGACTTTTGGTAAAAAATACAAAACTATCTGCTAAGGATTTTGATATTCATCTCAACTATTTTAAAGCAAGTTTCGGCGTTCAACCTTATGGGAACGTGACAAAATTATTTGTGATTCTTTTAGCCAAACAATATATATTCTCAACGAAATGCAAGCAACACATTCCTGACATGAATTGGTTTCTGCTAAAGCTGAAAAGGACCAGGGACTATGAAAAATATATAGCTTTTTGTCTAAAGATAAATTGGGACTTCACAATCGAAAATGGCAAATGCTTGTTTTGCAGTATTAAGGCTCTTATTCATATGATATTCATGTTGCACATTTAATAATGTACAAAGTTTAACATATTTCTTATGGTTACATGATAGAGAATGAATATGCTTTCAGGATACCATCAACGTATAGCAAATATAATACTGTAACTGTCTTAGTGTACATGCGGTGTGGTATGAATACGAGATTTAATTACAAAAAAGGAACCACACTGTTTGCACAGACCAAGAACAGAATCAATGTCCACACAGTCAACACTCTTCTAGGTTTCATTCAGTAATCACACTGTTTGCACAGACCAAAATAGAAGTGAAGATCAGGAATCGATACTATTAACCCACAGCTCCCATCAGAGACACCAAGGGAAGAGTCACTGTCCACACAGTCGACACTAGAATGTTTCATCGAGTAGCCACACTGTTTGCACAGACCAAGAACAGAGTCACTGTCCACACAGACATCACTCCTCTAGGTTTCATCAAGTATCCACACTTTTTGAACATACCAAGAACAGAGTCACTGTCCACATAGTCAACTCTCCTCTAGAGGGTTTCATCCAGTAACCACACTTTTTGCACAGATCACTATCCACACAGTCAACACGCCTCTAGGTATCTGCTAACCGCTAAACTTCTTAATCAGGGCTATCGGTATCATAAACTACGAAAAGCCTTTTTAAAAATTTATAGACGTCATTCCGTCTTAATTTCAAAATTTAATGTTGGACTTAATCTCTTCTGCAACAAGGTCTATCAGAACCCGAATTCTATGGTGACTTAGTATATAAATTCAGAAAAATATATAATTGCAATGACTTCAGCACCCAATTTTGTAAAATCATTCTTCGATATAAAAAATTGGGTACAACATAAATGTTATGCGACAGACTGCATGCATGGTAGTTAACCCAATCAAGGTTGTCAGCTTTTCTTCCCTCTTTATTTGCACGCCGGTCGGTCAGGCCTCAGATTCTATGACGTTTCAGTGTAAAGCCTTTCTGAGAATTAGAGAGAATTTAATTTTATGTAATGCTAGTTGGTGCCGACTGCTGGTTTCCTTTTGCTCCAGCATTTGGGTGGTTTCTTGCTGCCGAGTCCTCACCGTTGTTCAAATAAGGGCGAGGATTGTGACCACGTAAAATCGATTTAAGCCTCCCACCCCCACCCAGTGGAATTCATCTCACTGACCGTTCCAAGGCGGTTCTTCTGTCGCGGTATATTTTTGTTATGGTTTGTCTTTGAGTGTGTGTATCGCTTATATTATTATTTTGTTTTGGATAGCCAGTTGGCCATTTCGTGGGAAAGTAACTGTCCTCTTTTGGCTTTCCGCTATTGTTCGTTTGTTTGTAGATATTTTCTGCCAGTGAAGGCACACTTTCGAGAGGTCGAAGTAGTCTTCTTAAGCGGGTAGTTGTCACGAGGTTAAAATGACTTGTCGTCCGTCACCCTATGTACATTCTAAATATAAAAGTTATTTACACGTTCCTGTTGTTTGTGCTGGGACCCATTTTACCGCCCTGGCGTTTTCTCTTTGTTACCATTTGAGGTAGTTTTTTTATACCTTTCGGTGTGTAAAGCATGACACAGACGTCTAGACTGTCTTTCCAACCGGTCGAAGTCCACATAATTCAGGTCTGGATGCTCTCTAAACACAGAGGTGCTGTCTAATATGATTTCAAGTAGCCGACTGTCATCCTCCTGGTAGTCCATAATACCAAATGTGTGACATAGCTGTATTATCTCGTCCAGGATGGGCTGTCTGACAGCATTCAGAGTTGAACAGTATAACATAAAGTGTTCTACAGTCTCTTCTTCTTCCTAACAGAGAAGGCACACTGGGCTCGTTTGATTCTGGTTAAAGGACGCCCTATTGACCTGAAGCACGTAGGTTCCTGCCAGGATCTTTACCTTTGTGTGTATGCGGGGGACATCCTTCACTCCATGCGCCTCTCGGATAACTGGATGCTTACTACCCGGCACGTAGCTCTCTGCCTGTAGGTACTTAAGGCACGTAGTATGACCCATCTTCTTTCTTATGAATGTTTTCATTGCTCTTAAAGGAACTCATTTTTGATTTTTAATTGGGTATAACATGGCTCTGGATTTAAGGGCATCAGATCAGTAGGTATCCACTTGATGTTTCTCACGCTTCTTCCATGCAAATATAGTTGGTGGAAACTCCAGCAATTCCCAGGGCATTGAAAGGCTGTACTTCAGGAGGATATCTTTCAGACTGATAAACCAATTATGCGACCTTTCTGCTTTGATAGACAGCTGCCGTCTTGCAATTTTCTTCTCAACCCATTCCTCTCCTGCTTATATTTCCCAGCAGCGTTAGGGCTCTTTTGTGTGTCACTCCTTCTAATGGGATTGTACAGGAGAGAATATATATGGCAGGGTCAGCTGTAGTGTTGGGAAGAGATAGGATCTGTTTCAGGAACTTCTTGTATGTTCGCTCTAGCCGCTCCATTTGTGCCTTCCTGGGCAGAAGGACCTCCAGGCCATACACAAGCAGGTGCAGAACGTAAGTCTGATATATAAGAATAGAGGTATCTGGGTCTAAGCCGTTCTCCCCGTGTAACCCAGCTCCCATAAGACCACACACTGTGCGTCGGGCTTCCTCAATATTTTGGTTTACTGTTGGATTCTTGACTATCTGTCGAGCGTACAATATCCATGTGTGAGGCCTCTTTCACCACTTGTTACATGTGGGTTTACGGCGTCCCGCAAACCCCCATGCTGACAAGACAACCGAGCGTGATCTCTGACAGGTGTACGGGCAGCTGTGGGGTAAGGCACAAGGAAGATATTAGATGAATGACATGAATTATTTACAGTATCTATATACAACACTTACTAACACAAAACATCACAATTTGTTGCTTCTGTAGCCAACTCACGACGTCCGCCCCGAATGCAAAACAATGTTCTGTGCTCGGAACGGGTGACGTGAATACCTACAGAAGCAAACAACAAAAACAGCAACAAAATAAAAAGAAACAACACAAGACGCGACTGGCCAGTTTATAACTTAGGGTGAATCCCCTACTCGAGTGAATCTCCCTCTCGCGAACTAGTGTAAACTAGTTTGTCGACATTGTTGCCGACCACAGGTTGATATGTACTATTAAGCAATCGTGCACTAGCTTGATTCGCCTGAATTACCTGCAGGTTATTTACTGGACCTCTTCCATTTGAATGGTCTCACATTCGTTCACATTGGTATGAGCTGTTTATATTGGTTCGTCCGCCCTTGCTGGACCCTAACCCACAGCGTCGTACCAGTACCTGCTGCTATATGGCAGGGATCAGCAGGTCTACATACATTGTTGTGCCTGCAAATTACGATAATTGGACTAAGATACAGTTCACAAAACATACATGCTATATCATGATCCCCCTCCCGGAGAAGTTAGAATATATTCATGCATATACCGTTATTGCGCATGCGCCGACCAGACACACAGGCTGATTAGTGCATGTGACAAATAACCGTACAGCAGAACTCAACTTGACTGTGCATCAAATTATCAGCACCCAGCGCTTGACACAATAATACACAAAGTTCATGTTTCCTTACTGAGCACTACAGAAATCAATTAATGCTCACTACTACTGAGCATAATACTCATCAAATTTGTGCTCACTACATTATCACAAGTAAGAGGCAAATGAACAGACCAGGTCTTTGCGCTACCTGGTCAGCCGCCAATTACAGGAAACATAACAAACTCTATTTCATATCCTTCTCCGCGACACGGCTCACAAATATAGCAATTCACAAATTCATTACATTATCAACAGATAGAAACTACAAACAGAAGATTTTCATCTATAATCTACAACATTTGTTAGTGTCTCATAAGGGCCAACACTGTTTGCCGTAAATTCTCTCTGTATTTGGTAGGCACCTCGTCACAACCTTCCTCGCGACGCCGATGACGCAGCTGACGTCATCCCCGCCGCTCAGGCCGTTATGACGTGTGGCGACCAACTACTCCCACTTATCATCATCACGTTCTTTATATGTACATACATGCACAAACTGAGTTATCAGACAAAAACGGCATCATTACAAAATGAACTTATAATTCTTCTTGAACAAAATTATTTCTACTCAACATGAACACGCTTGTAAAATAAAATTCATTACGGTTCATCATCACGGATAACACGACAGGCTCTTGTAAGAGTTTGCCCCGATGATGAAGATATGGTTAAACCCGTCTTAAGTTTACGTCCCTTCTACACCTAATATCATATAGAGACGGGACCACGGTTTTCTAACCACAGCTAGTCAAAAGTCATGGATCAAACAAGTGACCCGGCGTTTATTAATTACATTCTAAAAAAGGGGTCTAAAAGCCTAAATGAATCTAGAATGAGCAGGTGTCCAAACTTTACGTCTCACCAACATCTAGGGTCAGAATGAGACAGGACCTCACTTAGAAAGACTCATTCTACTACTGGAGAAGCCTGGGATCGATCCTGCGACGTCTAGCTGGCAAAGCTAGTAGCCTAATCACTACAGGCTTCAACAGTGAATTCAGAATAGGCATCGGAAAGTTGAGGTATACTAGAAGTAAACCCCTCCAAAACCTACAAGCATGTTCATACAAAAATAATACTAAACATAGATTTAACATACCTTTCAATATACTTTCACTTTCCCGACACAATGTTGTGGATATTCGTTACAACTTGACCTGCTGCTAAAGTGTTCGTTTTTCTCAGGGTTTTTATATCTATTAATACTACCGGAAAATCATGCATACTCATATTAGCTTGCTAAAATCGTGGCGAGGTGGAGATACCGTCCACAATTGAAGCTAGATAGCAAAAATCGAGTAGATAATGGATTTGCGTTCAAATAGTATATTTCCCATAGGAAAAAATGATGAAACGACCCTATAAATCAATGCCATGACTCCTGTCAAAACGAACACCCACACAACACGTGACGGGAATGAAAATCATATAAGGCACAATTTGGCGGTTGGCGATTTTTAGGCCAATTTTATAGAACTCAGCCTTATAGCGGCCCCCTGTATTGTAAAAACTGATCTCCACAAACCACTCATGCATACATCGTATGATATGTGCATGACTTGTGCATGGAGCAGCACATTTTGCCTACCATATTTCACCTAAAATATTTCACTCGCACCGCCCTACCATATATCTACTAAAATAATTTAGATGTGCATAAGCACCAGAGAGGTTTCCTATTCCATCTCGTAACAAAGGTTTCCCTTTTTGGAGAAAAAACAATCAGAAATGTTTTTTCTTTGTGTACAGAGATGGAATAGGATGAACCTATCTTAACAAGACAGCTATTTACACAACAACCGTGCGAAAATTACCTACTAAGGTAGTCTGCCCCCAAATTTTCTTGGCCCCGAATTGCAATAATCCGAAATCTATACGGCTGTAGTTTCATTGCCCAACGCATAATTCGAGGATTGAGAACTTTTGCTGTTTGCATATAAGACAAGGGCTTGTGGTCTGTCTCAAGCAAGAATTCTACTCCGTAAAGATACTTGCAAAATTTCTAAACACCCCAGATAATAGCCAAACATTCCTTCTCTATCACAGAATAGTTTTTCTCACGAGGCAAAAGTTTCTTGCTGGCATAAGCAATGGGAAGTCGTCCTTCCCCTTCAAATTCTTGGAGCAAAACGGCTCATATACCAACATCAGAAGCGTCCGTCCGGAGTATGAACGGATTCCCACCATGAAAGATAGGAAGACGAAGAATAGGACTAGACGTGAGTCTATTCTTCAGGGTCTGGAAAGCCTTTTTATGATGGTCCTGCCAGTCTGTGATCTTGTTTGGTCTACTTTTCTTAGTTAAATCTGTCAAAGGGGAAGCTATAGATGAGAAATTTGGAATGAAACGGCGGTAGAAACCAGCCAACCCAAGAAATGACTTTAGTTGTCTCTTAGTGGAAGGTCGAGGAGCATCCTTTAAAGCTTGTATCTTGTCTTCTTGCGGTCTAACTGACTGAGCAGCTACACTGTGACCAAGACATTCGATACTGCTATACCCAATCATACACTTGGAAGGTTTTGCCGTCAACTTGGCTGTCCTAAGTCTATCCAAAACTTCACGTAATGACGTCAAGTGGCCTTTCCAAGTTTCGGTAAAGATCCACATATCATCGACGAAGCTATCAACGTTAGAAAGTTCGAACAGAATCTTTCTCATCAGCCTGCAAAATGTTGCTCCTGAGTTTACCAAACCGAAGGGCATAGTTTTGAATTGAAACAAGCCTTTGGGGGTTTCGAACGCAGTTAGGGGTTTTGCCTTTGACGTCATTTTTACCTGCCAATAACCTTTTGACAAATCTAATTTGCTAAAGTATTTGTGCTCCGACATTCTATTTATAACCTCCTCCATATTTGGCATTGGTTCTGCATCGAACTCCGTCACTTTATTAAGTTTACGGAAAACAATGCAGAACCGCACCGAACCATCTTTTTTAGGGACAGCTACTACAGGGGATGAGTATGGAGATATTGATGGCTCAATAACTCCTAAATCTAACATATCTTGAATTTCTTTTTCCATTACATCCCGTACTTTATATGGTATGGCATAACCTTTTGACCTCACTGGTTCCGACGTCAGCAACTTTATGTCGTGTTCTATTTGGTCAGTTCGTCCTGGTACACTGGACAGTACGTCCGGGTATTATTTCATCAACGTCTCTATTTCTTTACGCTGATCCTGCGTTAACATTTCTGAAATATTGACGTCCTTAAACGTCTCTGGTTGCTTTGCAGTAGGAAAAGCGCAATCTTCCAATGAGAATTCGTCAACGTCATCATTTTCAGTTGACGGAATGGACTCTACAGAAAGCAAGCAATGTGACGTCATATTTTGACGTTCCACATATTGCTTCAGTATGTTAGCGTGATATGTGTTAACATTTCCATTGACGTCAATCTAATAATCCGTTCTGTTCACTACCTCAACCACTTCATAAGGACATTTCCATTGAAGCAATAATTTATTACTGTCTGTCGGTAGTAACAACAGCACTTTATCGCCGACGTCAAATTTACGCGACCTCGCGCCTTCATCATAATAAGCTTTCTGCTTAATCTGAACCTTCTTTAAATTATCACGCGCTAATTTGCATGTCTGCTCTAACCGTTCCCTTAGCTTAATAACGTACTGATACGTCGAAAGAACTTGCTCATCGCGTACCTCTTCAGCCCATAATTCTCTCAATATTGCCATTGGACCTCTGACGTTACGTCCATATAACAATTCAAAAGGGGAGTATCCTAAAGACTCTTGTGGGACTTCCCTAACCGCAAATAATAAAGCTGGAAGATATTTATCCCAATCTTTTGGACGTTCAGCACACATGCGACGTAACATCTGCTTTAACGTAGCGTGGAAACGCTCAATCAAGCCGTTGCAAATTGGGTGTCTCGGACTACACGTTAACTGTTGAAGAGAAAGAAGTCTGCTGACTTCTTTCATTACCTCAGCAGTAAACTGTGATCCACAATCAGTCAACATTTCATCAGGAATGCCAACCCTACTAAACATTTCAATAAGCGCTTCCGCGACACGTTCCATCTCAATACTCGATAAAGCTGTCGCCTCTGGATACCTTGTCGCATAATCTATCATGGTTAAAATATGCCGAGATTTCCTATCAGATCGAGGCTCAATTGGACCAACTATGTCCACTGCCACCCTCTTAAATGGTGTATCAATCAATGGCATTTTTCCTAGAGGTACTTTAGTGACCCGACCTTTCTGAATGGTTCTCTGACAAATATCACAAGATTTACAAAATCTAGCGACATCACCGCAAATACCGGGCCAGTAAAACTCAGTTACAACTCTATCCAATGTCTTCCTAATACCCATATGTCCAGACATAAGCGTTTCATGAGCCAGTTTCAACACCTTTCCTCGGAAACTTTGAGGGACCACAAGTTGGAAAGAGACTTTGTTACCCTTGGTGAACTCCCTATATGCCAAACCTTTTTTCTCAATAAACCTAGTTTCACCTCGGTTTAAACCACGTCCCACAGTCTTGTTCCCAGATACAACCCTTTTCCTGATGTTTTCCAAAGTTGGATCATCAACCTGAGCTTGCTTAAAAGCCTCCTTGTCATCGTTAATGATCTGATCGGGAACCTTAAGTTTTCTGTAAGGCTTCTCATCCTGCCTAGTTTGAGACCTAGTTACAGCCGCAGCTGAGAAATGAGACATATCAGGAAGGTTTGATCCATCAATGTTACCGTACAACGTATCACCCATACACAAAGCTTCAGTTTTCCCAGTGAAAAAAAGGACAATCAATGTCGATCATTGCCAAAGGATACCTTTGTGTGGATTCATCAATCAACACAACATTTGATTCCTTCCCTATTAACTGACTATCCGAAACCAAACTTTTCCGAACGACACAGCCTGTACACCAAGTATCTCTTAATACAACCACCTTTTTATTATTAACCAATCCTTGTGCCGTCGGTAACCTTGCCTTTAAGAAGTAACAGACACCTTCTCTAGTTTCCTTACTACACTCCTCCCTATCCGAAATCAAAGGATCACCAACCTTATTTTCAAAAATAATTCCAATCTCATCACCTTTCCTAGTTACTTCCGTTTGACAAAAACTAACTTGGTGTGCTGCGCCACGTGGTGTGCCATTATTCTTACCGCGTCCGCGAAAAGACGCTCTAAAATTACCACGACCACGTGTATAACTACGACCTACATTCTGCGTATTCTCATTATTAACCTGAGAACCTTGAGTCTCTACGCGCGTGTTAAAATTTTCCTTAACACCGCTATCCCCAATTCCAGTTGCTCCTACCTCTGCGCTATATAATTGTTTTCTGTCGGGGTTCTTAAAACATTTAATTGTTAAATGCCCCTTACCGCATATGCTACACTTGATATCCGATCTACCACTCGGTTTGTTCGAGTCAACTTTGTCCTGTTTACCCTGCGCTGCGCCTCTATTATCGCGTTGCCCCTTTTTAATGCAACTATATACGCCCCCGCGCACTTCTGCAAACAAACTGCCTCCCAAGCCATTTCATCTAAATTACCAAACTGTTTTGGCTTCAGATGTACATACAGTTCTCTATTACATGACTCCAGGAACTGATCCCTTGCCATGAAATCACAGACAGCCGGAAAAAAAGTTTTCTATCTTTGCCATATTAAGCCATTTTTCTAAATAACTTCTCAGTCTACTACTGAACTGTATGAACGTTTCTGATTTCTCGGGCCTACTATAACGAAACTGCTTCCTAAAACCGCGCTCTGTCATGTCAAAATGCTTTAATAAAGCATCCTTTAACTTATCATAATCCGCCGCATCCTCATTTGACAACCGGTCATATACATCAAGTGCGCGCCCTTTGAGCAATGCACTTAAATACGCGGCCCAAACACTCTTATCCCATTTATTAGCCGTAGCATATTTCTCAAACCTAGATAAATAACTGTCCATTTTATCTTTACCCTCTTCAAAATAAGGTAACTTAGGATCCCGGGCATGAGCCACCTTCTCAGCTTTTTGCTTTTCAAATTCTAGCTCGAGCTTCGTTCTCTGCATTTCTAATTGGTTCCTTAATTCTTGGTGCTGTAGCTCAAACCCATGTTTTATTTGTTCTAAATGGGCCTCACTAATCTCTTTTGCCTCCCTTTCACTTTGAATGCGTGCCATTTCAAGTTCCTTATTAACATTCAACATAGCTAGTTCATGTGCCCTCCCCTTTTCCTCCCTTTCTTTTTCCTTTTCTGCCCTTTCCTTTTCCTTTTCTTCAGACCTTAACCTTTCTAAATCCCTTTGCTCTTGCCTTTCTGCCCGCTCAATATCTTGCTGCTCCTTAACAAAACCTTGTAACTCCTTCCCCTCATAACCTAACTCCTTTCCCATTTGCATTAAACGCTCCATTATTGATAACGTAAATCTCACGTTACTATCAAAACCACTATAAACTGAACAGTTATGATCAGTGATGATTGAATGGGCTAAAACGCTAAGATATGTGTTATACGCGTTAATCTAACTAAAACGTTAGTTATTAAAGCACACGCGATTTTAAATGTCAAATGCTTTCAGCAAAGTATGACGTTGCGTACTGGTAGTCTAATATGACGTCATAAACTGACGACGTTTACAGTAAAATGCTACAATCCAAAATTTCATCACATTTCAAAACTCCGATCATAACAAGTCACCATTAATGTTTCTATTACGTCATACCTAACCTCAAGCCACAGCGTAAATATTAAAGCTATCGTTATATCAACGTCAGTAAATTGTTAACGTCACTACGCCAGAACAATGTGTGGGTAAGTTCAGTTAGTAACTCCAGTTTAACTTAGTAGAATGTCAGGTAACACAATTAAGTGGGGTCTACTTAAATTGTTCGTTACCAAGAAAAAGTGGGATTTGCCTTGCCTTCCCGCTCAGAAATTATAAACTTATCAGTATCCATTTAGTTGAATACAATGGGTTTCGCACTTCATCAACGCAGGAAAGAAGATTCAAGTTAATTTCTAAATGTAGCTGTCAATGCATTTTTTTTTTTAAATTGATGTTTCAGAGCGTCAATGTGCTGTTCCACAGCCGGGAACACCAGCCAGAGATCAAATCCTCACTTCAATGACACCAAATGTTACATGTGGGTTTACGGCGTCCCGCAAACCCCCATGCTGACAAGACAACCGAGCGTGATCTCTGACAGGTGTACGGGCAGCTGTGGGGTAAGGCACAAGAAAGATATTAGATGAATAACATGAATTATTTACAGTATCTATATACAACACTTACTAACACAAAACATCACAATTTGTTGCTTCTGTAGCCAACTCACGACGTCCGCCCCGAAGGCAAAACAATGTTCTGTGCTCGGAACGGGTGACGTGAATACCTACAGAAGCAAACAACAAAAACAACAACAAAATAAAAAGAAACAACACAAGACGCGACTGGCCAGTTTATAACTTAGGGTGAATCCCCCACTCGCGTGAATCTCCCTCTCGCGAACTAGTGTAAACTAGTTTGTCGACATTGTTGCCGACCACAGGTTGATATGTACTATTAAGCAATCGTGCACTAGCTTGATTCGCCTGAATCGCCTGCAGGTTATTTACTGGACCTCTTCCATTTGAATGGTCTCACATTCGTTCACATTGGTATGAGCTGATTATATTGGTTCGTCCGCCCTTGCTGGACCCTAACCCACAGCGTCGTACCAGTACCTGCTGCTATATGGCAGGGAGCAGCAGGTCACCACACATTGTTGTGCCTTCAAATTACGATAATTGGACTAAAATACAGTTCACAAAACATACATGCTATATCATGATCCCCCTCCCAGAGAAGTTGGAATATATTCATGCATATACCGTTATTGCGCATGCGCCGACCAGACACACAGGCTGATTAGTGCATGTGACAAATAACCGTACAGCAGAACTCAACTTGACTGTGCATCAAATTATCAGCACCCAGCGCTTGACACAAGAATACACAAAGTTCATGTTTCCTTACTGAGCACTACATAAATCAATTAATGCTCACTACTACTGAGCATAATACTCATCAAATTTGTGCTCACTACATTATCACAAGTAAGAGGCAAATGAACAGACCACGCCTTTGCGCTACCTGGTCAGCCGCCAATTACAGGAAACATAACAAACTCTATTTCATATCCTTCTCCGCGACACGGCTCACAAATATAGCTATTCACAAATTCATTTCATTAACAACAGATAGAAACTACAAACAGAAGATTTTCATCTATAATCTACAACATTTGTTAGTGTCTCATAAGGGCCAACACTGTTTGCCGTAAATTCTCTCTGTATTTGGTAGGCACCTCGTCACAACCGTCCTCGCGACGCCGATGACGCAGCTGACGTCATCCCCGCCGCTCAGGCCGTTATGACGTGTGGCGACCAAATACTCCCACTTATCATCATCACGTTCTTTATATGTACATACATGCACAAACTGAGTTATCAGGCAAAAACGGCATCATTACAAAATGAGCTTATAATTCTTCTTGAACAAAATTATTTCTACTCAACATGAACACGCTTGTAAAATAAAATTCATTACGGTTCATCATCACGGATAACCCGACAGGCTCTTGTAAGAGTTTGCCCTGATGATGAAGATATGGTTAAACCCGTCTTAAGTTTACGTCCCATCTACACCTAATATCATATAGAGACGGGACCACGGTTTTCTAACCACAGCTAGTCAAATGTCATGGATCAAACAAGTGACCCGGCGTTTATTAATTGCATTCTAAAAAAGGGGTCTAAAAGCCTAAATGAATCTAGAATGAGCAGGTGTCCAAACTTTACGTCTCACCAACATCTAGGGTCAGAATGAGACAGACCTCACTTAGAAAGACTCATTCTACTACTGGAGAAGCCTGGGATCGATCCTGCGATGTCTAGCTGGCAAGGCTAGTAGCCTAATCACTACAGGCTTCAACAGTGAATTCAGAATAGGCTTCAGAAAGTTGGGGTATACTAGAAGTAAACCCCTCCAAAACCTACAAGCATGTTCATACAAAAATAATACTAAACATAGATTTAACATACCTTTCAATATACTTTCACTTTCCCGACACAATGTTGTGGATATTCGTTACAACTTGACCTGCTGCTAAAGTGTTCGTTTTTCTCAGGGTTTTTATATCTATGAATACTACCGGAAAATCATGCATACTCATATTAGCTTGCTAAAATCGTGGCGAGGTGGAGATACCGTCCACAATTGAAGCTAGATAGCAAAAATCGAGTAGATAATGGATTTGCGTTCAAATAGTATATTTCCCATAGGAAAAAATGATGAAACGACCCTATAAATCAATGCCATGACTCCTGTCAAAACGAACACCCACACAGCACGTGACGGGAATGAAAATCATATATGGCACAATTTGGCGGTTGGCGATTTTTAGGCAAATTTTATAGAACTCAGCCTTATAGCGGCCCCCTGTATTGTAAAAATCAGATCTCCACAAACCACTCATGCATACATCGTATGATATGTGCATGACTTGTGCATGGAGCAGCACATTTTGCCTACCATATTTCACCTAAAATATTTCACTCGCACCGCCCTACAATATATCTACTAAAATAATTTTGATGTGCATAAGCACTAGAGAGGTTTCCTATTCCATCTCGTAACACCACTGGCATCCTTTTTCCATTCATGAGAATGTTGATATCCTCTGGATTAATTGTCTTCTTACTCTGACTGGGTATGGCCAGGATTACACTTTTCACAGGTTGGAGTAGATAATTTTCCATCAGGCTATAATCCACCGACGTGTTAACCAATCGCTGGAGTGGGTTGAGTTCAGAGGCTGCCAGGACCATGTCATCCGCTGTAGTGGGTGCTACACAACAAACTTCTGCTATATGGGACCCTATACCCAAATCTGTTAGTCTGTTCAGTGTTCTGTGTGAGTGTTTCCATAGAGTTTATATAGGTCGGTACTCAGGATTCACCCCTGCCTGACCCCTTGCTGTATCTGCATAATATCTGAGGTTTTTCCTTCCCATTTTACTACTGATTCCCCCCAACATGCATGGAGTGGATAAGTGACCATTCATGTCCTTCTGCCCCTATATGGAATAATTTCCTTAAGAGACTGGCATGCGAAACAACACCGAAAGCGGCCTTGACATCAAGGAAAGCTATATATAGGGGTTCCCTCAAATCTTTGGCCTCTCTGATTACCTCCTCCAATATAAGAGAACAGTTCATCGGCGAAGATTTTTGTGTGAAGCCCCGTTGTAGGTGTTTTGATATCTATCCACTGCTTGTTTTACGGTTTCTTTAAGGACTGTCTCCAGGATCTTTGTCAGGGTTGTAAGAATAGTAATACCCCTGTAATTCTTAGCATCATTCTGCGATCCCTTCTTCTTAAACACAGGGGTCAGAAGACCAGTTTTCATGCTTTCTGTCAGCTGGCCAAATCTGTACAGGCTGTAGAGGATATCAGACGTAATTCTGATAAGTTCTTCGCCACCGTACAGAAAATGTTCAGCCGTTACGCCGTAAAAGTCTGCAGCTTCCCCCTATTCAACGATGCTATAGCCTTTTCCACTTGCTCCTGAGTCAGGTTGCCTGGTTGGATACACTGAGTACTGTTGCACAAGTCTATTATTTCCCGGAGTTCATCTTGCACCAGCTTCCCATACTTTTTATCAAAACCGGGAACGTCGTTAGAGGTGGCAAGAGCCTGAAAATGTTCACGAAACCCTGCCAGTATATCCTCTTCTGACCGATATGTTTTTTTTTCATTTACGTGGAGCTCATTTACACACCGTTTAAGTTTACCCCTTTGCTTTTTGACAAGACGATGGAAAATCCCATTGTCTTCGTACTTTGCATCTAATATTTCCTGTCTACTGGCCTCTCTTTGTCTAGCACTCTCGATTCTACAGAGTCTTCTTAAATTCTGTGTTGTCACTTTCTTGGCAAGTACTAGGCTATTATCTTTGTTTTGTGGTCGATTCTGTATTTTCAACCGCCAGAATGCCACTTTCTTCTCTCGAACGGCTTGTTTGATCTCAGTGCTCCATACTACAAGTTTGGGCTTTTATTTTGGCTTAGGTTTAGCAGCTTCCTTCAAGAGAATTTCATTTAGCTTTCTGATCTTGCTGTCCAGTGAGCACAGAGACTCGGCTTTTCTCTCAACTATGGGTAGTCGGTACATCCCTCTCGCCTCATACTCTTCTTAACTTCTTCTGTTGTCTATTAGTAGTTACTGGTTTTTGCATGGCTCTTGATAGATCGACCCAGAGCATGCATCTTAAAGGTATGTGATCAGACACACCAGTGGCTACATCTTCGAGTCTGCTGATAGTGAACCCCTTCTCGGACAGACGCTTGGAGCAGAAAATGTAGTCAATTGTGCTTATCTCAACCCCACCAGGGTTCACACATGTCTTTCCAGTCTTCGCAGTCTCCAACTGACACTCTTGGATGAAACTTTGTAACCCAGTCTTCCTCTCTGACTCCTTCTGTGTACCAAGATCTTCATTAAAGTCCCCGCCGCTGATGATCATAATATGAGTGTCGGCATATTTGTGATAAATTTCGGTGAGCTGGGCCAGACAGTCGATGAACTCCTCACAGTTATCCTTCAGCCCTTTACAAGGCATATACACAGAGATGATTACCATTGGTTCCCTACAAGCCATCTCAATACACTGAATTCTATTACCTCCGTCTAGTAATTTTGTGATTAAGTGGTTAATATCCTTCTTCCACAGCACTGCTGTTACCCCATAGCCTCGTGGCATTTGAATAGGCAGAATTGGATCCCCTGTGTCTACAGCCTTTCCACAACCAGTACAATTTTCACAAACTGAATCAAGTTTCTGTAACTGATAGTCAAATAGCCAATGCTCTTGGACTAGAAGTATGTCGGTAGTTTTTGACAGATCCTCAAATGCCCATAAAGCTGTCTGTATATTCTTACAGTTGTAGGAAATGATTTTGAAATTTTCAAACTGGGAGATGATACTTCCTCCTATGGGAGGAGCACCGCTATGGCTTTCACTGGATATTGGATTCGCTATTTTTTCCCGTTGAGAGGCTTTGTTCGCCATAAAAAAGACTGATCTTTGTCTTGCATTACTATTTTCTCTGGAAACGGGCTGTAGAATAATGGCTGACCATATACTGAATCCACATTCTCAGACTGATTACCATGAGCATGGCTGTATGTAGTTTTACTGTTTATCCCCTGACTTCTGGAAGATGTATGTCTACCATTGACTGAAGCTCTGCTAGAATATTCTGATGACCCCCTACTGGGCTGCGCTATCTGCCCCACTATGATTGGTCTGGAGTATCTGATTATTTCTCAAAGCAGAGTGCCCAAAGCTACTTGAGTTCCGTCTGTCTGAGTATCTTGTTACTGCATGGGGTGGCGAAATGCCCCCCCCCCCAAACTGGAAGCTACCTGGGTCCCAGGTTGCGGAATATCGGCACAGCTACGCCTATATGTATGAGTTCTTTCTTAAGGTAGTGGCGTGTATTTCTGATTCGGTTGATGTTTGACTAGTCCAGGAGTAGGTTGCAATACATACTGTTTTGTCTTCATAGCCCATATGGTTGTCAGCATGCATTTGCGTTACACAATTAGGGGTTGTTTGCCTCAGTGGTTGTCTTTCATCCTGGAAGGGCTGCATCGGCCTTGTCAAATAAATATCCTGCTGCGACTGAACAGGGTTGAAGAACTGCATTGAGCTATGTGGTATGTCTTGTGGTCCATAGTCATTACTTTGACTATCTAGTTTTTCAAGCTGCTGGAATTGCTGTGTAACTTTATTTAGAATAAACCTAGTCACTTGCTGCTGCAGGCCTCGCATTAGTTTATCATTTTCCATTGCAGCCTCCGAGTTTGTTTGCTTCATTGTTGCTACATGAGTCTGGCTATGCTGGTCTTGGCGTATCTCATGGATTCCCTGCATCCTCGAATCCTGTACCTTTGTATGTGCTGGAGCACTATATTTTCTATCACTATTCCCACACTCCAGCACTGAGGTTCTTCTTTGTAGGGTTCTAATTGTAGCCTCCAGCTCGACATTTCTTGCCTCTGTTTTGCAAACATACTCCTCAAGCCGCCGTTTATCATTTTCCAGCTCAGCCACCTTGACTTCTCTAACCTTCAACTCTTCTTCCCATTTTTTCAGTTTTAATTCTTTCTGCCGCAACTCTCTTTGCTTAATCCCAGCCGTTTCTTGGGAGGATTTCTTTTCTTTAGGCCCTTTAGTCGTCTTAGCTGACGATGAGTTGATATTTTCCTTCAAATTTGTTTCTGTTGCTACCTGTGAACCTTCTGGCTAGTGTATCCCTTCACCTTGCGGTTCCAGACTGACCCCATCCTGCTTTTATTCCTTCCATTCTTGGTTAACATTAGCCGGTATGTCATTTCTTTGCTGCTGACAAGCCACACACGACAGACACATATCTTCATTCCCCTGGTCCATACACATACATTCATCATGACAGACAAGAGTGCAAATAGTGCATCTGTTGCAGTTTTCTTCAATTGGATGATCACATACACCGCACACATTAACAATTTCTTCATGCAATATTTCTGCAGCACAGGTGTCGGGGTTACCATTTGTCACATATGGGGTAGGTATTCTCAACATTTTAACAGCTGTGTCACATTCATGCTTACAGTTTTGGGTTTTCATGTCTAACTGATTTGCTACTTGTTTTGTGCATAATTCTTTTATCTCGGAATTAACTCCTGTTTCTTAGTTTATACTAATTTATTTTAGTTCGATTGCGATGAAAGCGTCAAGCTTATTGAATCGCTCTCGAACACTCATTCCGGGTGTTTTCTCGCGCGCGCGAGAGAGAGGCAGTGGCTTTTACACCACTGCTACCCATTTACACCTGGGTGGAGTGGGGCAGTGTCATTACGTGTCTTGCCCAAGGACACACCTCGATACCGGTGGCCGGATTCGAACGCACAATCTCCCGATCATAAGTCGAACGCGCTAACCACTGCGCTATCGAGGCTGACTGTTTCTTCCACCCTGGCTGTTTCAGAATCACGGACCACCTTCATTTCAGTATTCTCCCTTGTTTAACATGATTTACAAACATGAATGAAGCCCTTATCAGTATCTAATATTTTGATTTCCTCAGATGTCAACCGGTCACACTCATAATGCACCCATTTCTTACACTCTTCGCATTCCGCCGCACGTGTCCAGACCGTACGTTTACACCGGGGACACGAGTCTTTTATGTTGTGTGTCTTCTCTTTCTGTGGCGCTAATATATGGAGGGTTTAGCATGCTACCAGTCTGGGTGAAAGGGCCATCCGAGATATGTGGGCCATCAGATGTCTGTGACGCAGTTTGAGGACTAAGCACCATCTGATTATTTTCATAAGAATTAGAATCGCTTGTTTGCGATGACATCAACGACTGTCTATCATCTAATAGTGCTTGAAGCTGAACTGCCAAAAGTTTGTTATATTCAGCCACACTTCCAACTCTATCCTCTTGTAGGGACTGTAACATTATCTGATGAATTTCCGGAAGGTGCACCTCCATGAACTGATTTATATCCTTGCCATTTAATAACATTTTATTATTAGTGGGGTATAAGTTAAGGGTAAACCCGACCTCCACTCCATCTACTTCGCGCTTCACGAAATACGTCTGTTGAACAAGTGACCGTTTGTGTTTATCAAAGCTTTGATTATTCACGCATCTCCCCATTGTAACCGGCATATTTGTGAACAAGGCTGTACATGCTGAGCGAAACAATTCGAAGGTTGCAGTGTCCATTTCACCTGTTATGCCACCACCCGTAACGTTATATTCAACTGAAGCTTTTTCACATTTTTCAATTTTTTTTTTCAGAGTTTTGTTTATATTGAGTGTGTAGTTATTTCGGGTAGTTGTATAAACTGTATTATTTTGAGGCTCATTACTGTTTAGATTAGATATAGCTCTAGAGGACCTTGTGGATCTGGTTGTAATACTGCACGCTTGTTGGTTCATGGGCGCCGCCATATTGGACGCCGAATTGGCGGAATGAGCCGAGGGGGTCGGACAGGAACGAAGTTAAAATACAAATTAAAAAGGTTTTTAGAGTCTATCAATATTAAGATTAATTACAGAATGATCCATTAAAATGCATCTGCTTTCTATTAAAATTCAGTTTGATGAGTAAAAGGGGTTAAAAACAGATCACAGCACAAACCACAAAAACGACCCGCGCTCCCTTGAAATTTTCCAACTATAAAATCTAAGGTTTCTCCTTTACAGCTTAAAATTCCCAGTTCCAGGATAATGGCAATTTTAAACAGATAAAATTTCGTTGTTAAAAAGACCAAAGTTTAATAAAATGCTAGTGTCTAGCATTTAAAATTGGAAACTTTTCGTCATCAATTCATTGAAGACATGTCTTCCTTCTACCATTCATCCGGGCATCTTCCAATTGATGTCTTTCTATTGATGTTTCCATTAGGGTTAGTTGCTTCATGTTTGTGCTTCTTTTCCTTTGTTGTCTGACAGGAGCTGTGGGTTAATTGTACCGATTCCTGATCATTTCTTTCACTTCTATTTTTCATCTCTACGGTTGTTCGATTTTTGCGTCCTCGGGGAGGTTGCATTAATGAGTTAGGGGACCTTTATGTGGACTGAATAAACTATCTGTCTAAATCGCGACGTAAGGGCGAAGATTGCGGTGGTGTAAAATGTAAAATAGAGCCCCCCCCCCTCCCCCCTGCGGAATTCATTTCACTGATCGTTCCAAGGCGGTTCTTCTGTCGTGGTTTATTTTTGTTATGGTTTGTCTTCGAGTGTTGTATCGCTTATATTTTTTTTATTTTGGATAACCAATTAGCCATTTTGTGGGAAAGTAACTGTCCTTTTGACTTTCCGCTATTCCAGTAATTTCATTTTAGTGCTTCTTTCCCTTAGGTGTCTCTGATGACAGATGTGGATTGATTGTGGGTCGATTCCTGATCATTGCCTTTACTTCTGTTTTTATCCAATGTCCACAATGTTTGCACAGACCAAGAGTAGAGTCACTGTCCATACAGTCAACACTCCTCCAGAAGGTTTTATCCAGTATCCACAATTTTTGCACAGACCAAGAACAGAGTCGCAATCCACAGTGTTAACACTCCTCTAGAAGGTTTCATCCAGTAACCACACTGTTTGCACAGACCAAAAACATAGTCACTGCCCACTCTGACTCAGTCAACACTCCTCTATAGATAAGGTTTCATCCAGTTACCACATTGTTTGCACAGACCAAGAACAGAGTCGCAATCCACAGTGTTAACACTCCTCTAGAAGGTTTCATCCAGTAACCACACTGTTTGCACAGACCAAAAACATAGTCACTGTCCACTCTGACTCAGTCAACACTCCTCTATAGATAAGGTTTCATCCAGTTACCACATTGTTTGCACAGACCAAGAACATATTTCGAGTCACTGTCCCTATTATCAACACACCCATAGAAGCTTTCGTCCCGTAACCACACTGTTTGCACAGACCAAGAACAGAATCACTGTCCATTCAGTCAACTCTCCTCTAGCAGGTTTTATCCAGTAACCAAATTGTTTGCACAGACCAAGAGCAGAGTCACTGCCATGATACAGGTAACACTCACCTTGAAGGTTTCATCCAGTAACCACTCTGTGTGCACAGTCACTGTCCACACAGTCAACACTCTTCTTGAAGGTCGCATCCAGTATCCACACTGTTTTTAGAGACCAAGAACAGAGTCCCAGTCCACATAGCCAACACTCCTCCAGAGGGTTTCACCAGTAACTACATTGTTTGCACAGACCAAGTGTAGAGTCACTTTCCACACAGTAATCACTCCTCTAGGTTTCATCCAATGTCCACAATTTTTGCACAGACCAAGATCAGAGTCACTGTTAACAGTCATCACTCCTCTAGGAGGTTCCATCCAGTAACCATACTGTTTGCATAGACCAAGAGCAGTCACTGTTAACACACCCCTAAAAGGTTTCATCCAGTAAACACACTCTTTGCATAGACCAAGAACAGAGTCACTGTCCACACAGTCAACAATCCTCAAGGTTTCATACAGTAACCACACTGTTTGCATAGACCAATTGCAGAGTCATCACTCCTCTAGGTTTCATCCAATGTCCACAATGTTTGCACAGACCAAGAACAGAGTCACTGTCCACACAGTCAACAATCCTCTAGAAGGTTTCATCCAGTTACAATACTGTTTGCACAGAACAAGAACAGAGTCACTGTCCACACAGTCGACAATCCTCTAGAAGGTTTCATCCAGTAACCACACTGTTTGCAAAGACCAAGAACAGAGTCACTGTCCACACAGTCAACAAATTATCTAGAAGGTTTCAGCCAGTAACCACACTGTTTCCAAAGACCAAGAACAGGGTCACTGTCCTCAGAGTCAACACTCCTCTAGAAGGTTTCATCCAGTAACTACACTGTTCGCATAGACCAAGAGCAGTCACTGTCCACAGTCAACACTCCTCTAGAAGGTTTCATCCAGCAACTACACTGTTTGCATAGACCAAGAGCAGTCAATGTCCACAGTCAACAATCCTCTAGAAGGTTTCATCTGGTAACCACACTGTTTGCACAGACCAAGAACAGAGTCACTGTCCACAGAGTCAATACTCCTCTAGAAGGTTTCACCCAGTAAACACACTGTTTGCACAGACCAAGAACAGAGTCACTGTCAACACAGTAAACCATCCTCAAGGTTTCATCCAGTTACCTCACTGTTTGCACAGACCAAGTAGAGATTCACTTTCCAGAGATTCACCCAATCACAGATGGCAACTTCGCTTCCCTCTTTAATTGCACGCCGGGGGGTCAGGCCTCAGATTCTATGACGGTTCCAGCGTAAAGGCTTTCTGAGAATTAGAGAGTATATATGTTATGTTGGGTGTTACCTAATGCTCTGTCTGTGGTCGGCCCCATCGGAGTCTAACTGTTTGTCTTCTTTTGCTCCAGCATTTCAGTGGTTTCTTGCTGTCGAGTCCTCACCGTTGTTTCATCTCTGTGGTTGTTTGATTTTTGGAGCGTAGCTCCAGTGAATTGAGAAGTGATTTCGGCACTACTTTCGGTGTTACTGCATATGACCCAATCACCAGTGAGAACATAGTACCCCGTGTTAACATAGTAGATTATTACGCCATGCGGTATCTTCTTATAGACTGCTTCACAGACCATCTATTTCAAACAGAATAGATGAATACTTTTAATAGATAAAGTGTGTAGCAGTCTTATCTTTTTACAGTTCAGTTCATATAACCCAGTTTACAGCCCATTTGTACCATAAAATCCCAAACCTGCAAACAGGACAAACCCAGATCAGATACCACAGAATGCGGAGTCTCATTATGACCTTCACTGCATACTTACAAAAAGGTTCAGCCATTTTTGCCAAATATTTCGTGGAAGCCACGACCTGACATCCCTGATTTTAAAATGAACTCATTCCATACTGATATAAGGTGTTGAGGATTCCATTCGTTTAAAATGGGTTAAAAGTACGCAGTGTGGGTCGATAAGGTATTACCAAAATAAGACAGTTGGAATGAGTTTGGACAGGTGCACGTCAAGGCTTATATTGTAAGCAGTAAATTTTGCAGTTTAGACACAGATGAGACGCCACATGTTGTAGCGTCTGATCTGGGTCTGCTATGTTTGTCCCTAAAAAGAACGCTGGACATATACTCAGAGTTTGGGCTAATGTGTGTCTGTGTGTGTGTGTGTGTGGGGGGGGGCAGTGTTACTTTTTAAAGCGACCTGTCTGCGTCCTAGGCATGTGACCATAAATAAAGCAAATTATCAGCTCAGACCAAGTTCGATACCTGCCGGGTTCGGCAACATTCTTTCTAGGAGATGGATTGTGAAATCTGTTCCACGGTGATTCTATCCCTTTCGCTGATTCAAGAAGGGCAGTTGTTGGTTTCCGGTAAAAGACTGTGCACTGTG
The DNA here is from genome assembly GCA_963580285.1 of Lucinisca nassula. Classification (NCBI taxonomy): domain Eukaryota; kingdom Metazoa; phylum Mollusca; class Bivalvia; order Lucinida; family Lucinidae; genus Lucinisca; species Lucinisca nassula. Next base: position 123,952,062 of record OY757020.1, read on the forward strand.
CTGTATTGACAATATCTAACCAAAGAAATTGCCTTAATGCCAGATCATTTCATAAATGCCCTCGTCGAGGCAATTTATTTTTATATAATAATAACGGAGTATAATGTCTAAACCTCTTCAAATATTCCTATGGATTGATATTGACAATAACTAAGTAAACTAACCCAAGAAACTGTCGTATGCAAGATCACTTCATAAATGGCCTCACCGATGCAATATATATTTAGAAAAATGTTAACAGAGTATAATGTTCAAACCTCTCTGAATATTCCGACCATTTTTGGCATTCGGATTGATATTGACAATACCTAACCCATGAGGCTGTTTTATGCAAGATTACTTTATGAATGGCCTCGCCGAGGCAAAATGATATAAAAAATGAATACGGAGTATAACATCTAAACCCGGCTTTAATCATTTTCAGCGTACAGGTTGATATTGACAATACATCACCCGCAAAATTGCCTTATGCCAAATTACTTTACAAACAGCCTCGCCTAGGCAAACTGAAAAATTATTTCGAAGTGTAACTTCTAATCTACTTGGAATATTTTTGACAACCGTTAGCATACAGATAGATAATGTACAGATCTAACCAACGCGATTCCTGAATGCCCAATTTTTTATATTAGCCGCGGCAAGGTAAAAAATTTACCCACTGAGACGGTCGTCTAACTTTCAAACCGACGGGTACATTTTTATAATGTTTTGCGTGCAGATGTAAATTGACAAGATCAAGCTAATGATATTGTCTAATGCCAGATAGCTAAATAAACAGCCTCACCGAGGCAATTTTTAAAGACTGATTACGGATGTATAACTTATAAACTGCTGGGAAAATTATGATAATTTTTCACATGAAGATAAACATCATCAAGACGTAACCAAGGAGAATGTCTAATGCAAGATAAATAACCTCCCTAAGGTAATTTTTCAAAAACTGATTAAATAAAATAATTTTGAAGCCGCCACACAAATGCGCAAGTCGCAGTTATTGCACGAACTATAGCTCAGCAGAAATCTTCAAGTAAACTAGAACTGCATAGCTGCTGTATTGCTCAAAAACATTGATTGTGGGTACTTGATAAAACTGCCTCGTCAAGGCGGTTCAATCAAGTCCCCGCAATCAATGTTTTGAGCAGATATAAGAAAATATCACAATTTTGTATCTTAAAATTTCCATTTTTTTTTGCCGAAAAATTGACAATGTATTTGTACAGGCGTGTTTTCGTGATGGTTGTTGCGGGGTCTACACCTTAGCGTGAGTTATTTTCAATATAGGTTTTGTTGCTTTAACACGACTTCTGGCCCAGAATAGCTTCAAACAGCTATGTTCATTGGATCAATATGAGCCTGAATAAAAATATTAATCAGACGCTAAATCAAATTATCAAAGCTACGCTCCATCAGCACTCTCAGTACTTTGATTGTGTTCATGGAGATGTTGCACTGATGAGTTAGGAGGCCTCCATGTGGAGTGAACAAATTATTTGTCTAAATCGCGGCAGAAGGGCGAGGATTGTGGCCACATAAAATCGATTTAAGCCCCCCAGTGGAAATCGTTTCGCTGACCGTTCCAATGCAAGTTGTCTCTCGTGGTTTATTTTTGTTATGATCTGTCTTTGAGTGTGTGTATTGCTTATATTATTTTGTTTTGGATATGTTTTGGATAGCAAATTGGCCAGTTTGTGGGAAAGTAACTGGCCTTTTGGCTTTCCGCTATTGATGTTTCCATTAGAGTCTGTTGTTTCATGTTTGTGTTTCTTTCCCTTTGGTGCCTCTGATGGGAGCTGCGGGTTAATTGGTTTCGATTCCTGATCATGTTCTTCACTTCTATTTTCATCCAGTAACCACAGTTTGCACAGACCAAGAACAGAGTCACTGTCCATGCACTCAGTCAACACTCATCCAGCAACCACACTGTTTGCACAGACCAGTTAAGAACAGAACATTCCTGAAGTGTTCACACTGTTTGCACAGACCTAGAGCAGATGCACAGTCCACATTGTTTACACTCTTCTAACAGACTTCACTACAGCTGTTGTCTGGAAATGTGTGGCTGCCGTAAAAGTCTCCCTGTCCTACATCATAGTGTAGTTTATATTTTCTTGTCTTTTGGGATCATTGATTCTATAGTGGAATTTTGAAAATATTTGAGGGTCACTGATGAGGCCTAAATGGCCGAAACTAGCTGGTCTGGCACAGAAAACATGTACACTCCATATTTTCCAGGTCTGTGGTGTATTCCTTGCTTCCAAAGGATAACCCTTTCTGGAACATATTTAATGTCACTACAGCTGTTGTTTGGGAATGTGTGATGGTCGTAAAAAGGTTCCCTGCCCTACATCATAGTGTAGTTTATATTTTCTTGTCCTTTGGGATCATTGATTCCATTGTGGAATTTTGAAAATATTTGAGGGTCACTGATGAGGCCTAAATGGCCGAAACTAGCTTGTCTGGCCCAGAAAACAGGTACACTCCACATTTCCAGTTCTGTGGTGTATTCCTTGCTCCCAAAGGATAACCTTTTCTAGAACATATTCATCCAATAGCCACAGTATTTACAATGTTCTATAAAAGGGTTATCCTTTGGAAGCAAGGAATACACCACAGAACTAGAAAATATGAAGTGTACATTTTTTCTGGCTAGTTTCAGCCAATTAGGCCTCATCAGTGACCCTCAAATATTTTCGAAATTCCAGAATGGAATCAATGATCCAAAAGGACAAGAAAATATAAACTTCAATATGATGTAGGGCAGGGAGACTTTTTACGGCCGCCACACATATCCAGATACCAGCTGTAGTGACGTTTAATATGTTCTATAAAAGGGTTATCCTTTAAGACTTCAATGCCCACATTGTTTGCACAGTGCTCTTACAGAGTTCTTGTCAACAGTTAACACTCCTCTGGAAGGTTTCTTGTTTGCACAGACAAAGAGCCGATTCACTGTCCATACTGTTGACACTACTCCATAGATGATTTCATTCACTACTTGTACAACAAGAGTATAAAAGATTTGCTATGCACATTATTTACAATGCTACCTTGAGGGGGTTCATCTAGTGTCCACACTGTTTGCATAAATGAACAGCAGAAAAGATTATTATAGATATTATGTGTCCACAGTTTACACTGGTCCTTAGATGACCTTCCTGTACTAGTATCCAGCCTGAACAGGAGCAGAATCAGTGTTGACACTGACTCTTTGAATAGTCTTCACCAAGTGTCCACAAGGTTTCCACACACCTAGAGTAGAGTGGAGCGAGTACTATGCATTTATACTGCCATCCATTGTTCACTCTATTTGCGCAGACCCAGAATACTTTAAATCAATGAACACACTGATTACATACTCCTTAGAAGATTGGATTTTCACAAAATGTCCCCACTGTTAGCAAGTCCCAAAGCAGAGAAAAAAATCAGTTTGCATGACTTCATCCAATGTCCAATCACAACAATTGTTGTCTGCTTGGTTGTCTGGTTACATCAAAGGTCATTGTTGCAAACAGTGTGAACCCAGATCAGACTGCTCCTCAATGAGCAGTCTGATCAGGGTCCACACTGTTAGCTTGTATGCAAAAAGATTCAGCAGACGACAAACATTTTTAGGGCAAAAGTTTGTTTGTGTGGCAGTTTTACTCCCAGTCAACACCATGTAGGCCATTTTGGTGAGGTTGCTTCAGATTTTGTGGGACTTTTACTCGATATTGAGATGAAATTTTACATCTCTAGCCATATTACCCAAAGAAGCCACCACGCATTCAGGGATGGTCGGATCACACTTTCCCTGGGCAGGCTGAAAGCTTCTAAGTGGTTCACCAGCAAAAACCGGAGTACCCGGAGAAAATCCACCCGACCTTCCTTTGCAGAACTGGGCATCTCATGTGACCCAATTAAGTGAGGCTCTTTATTCTACAAATACTTTCCTAAGCAGGCATTTTATTGAAGCTGAACAACAGCTTTATTGCATCATTGTTGGGGTCAAAACCAGAAACCATATTAGTTAAACAAACAATCATGTAGGTGTCCAAACAAAACAAAAATGTATAGACTGTATAGACAAATGACCATATCTGGTCATTTTTCTATACAATAAATACATTTTTGGAATCCATCATTAAGTTGTGTTATATCCAAAACCGTGTTACAATGAACAGTTTATAAAGAGGCTAGGCCAGTTGTTCAAAACTAACAATGTCGTTAAAACTTTGATCAATGGATATGGCAAATACACATTATTTTTGTTGAAAAAATATGAGAACTGTATAAAATCCTTTAAATTGGGACACCTTGAGGACTTGTAATTCTCTTAAAATTTTAACAAAGGTGGTCTTTCAAGGTATAGGAAATTTGCATTGGTTTCTGCCCACGCTTGGATTTTGATGAAATTATGCACAATAATCGCCTTGGGTATCACCATTATAATTACGATGCATTCACTTTTAAATTTTATTTCCGTAGTAAATTTAGTATTTAATGAAGTCTCTATCACAACAGAGAGTATTCTCATATAAACTTGTCTACAGTATTCAGAGATTCATATATCTAATGCTGCTATATTTTATGAATTAAAGCCATAATTGGTGAGTTAGTTGATACTATGAATGACCTCATATGTCTAGTAATAGTGGCTGGCTTTCAGTTTTCTTTGATGGTCTCCCCATATTTCAGCTCCTATTTTTGTATTAATTAAAATTTTATATGCATTTTTACCATGTTCCAATTTTTGTCAAGACACCATTTTAGCATAAAAACTACCCACATATCTTAGGAACATGTTGATGAATTTTGATGGAAATTGGGGACCGGTAACATTGTGTTTTAACAGACTGAATACTGATAGTCCTGATTCAGCAAAATGTGAAATTATATGATTATCATGTTTTGGTCATGCTGTTTAATAATACTTTACTATTGCTTTCAATTTGGATGGCTATAGTATAGTATGGTTTGTGTAAGTATTTCATAGCATAATTATAAGTATTATTTCAAAACATCCATTTCGGTACATTTGCCCCCTATGGAACAAACTATTTTGTCTACAGAACTATACCGCAAAGGTTTTGATGACAAACGTCATCAAACGCACCCAAGTAATCATGTGCACCTTTTTTCTTTCTGCCTTTCTTGTCTATTTGGTAATAGTGCTAAGGTGATGTTTAGATTTAACATTCAAATCAACAATATACCAGTCATTTTAGATGTTGCTTCAGATTTTGTGTGATTTGTTATCCGACTCGAGATAAATGACTCTCAAGTCAAACTGTTGTTTCTTCATTTAACTGTCCATTTAAAAAGAAAGGTTTACTCTAGGGAAAATCAATAACACTTGAGATTACTTTTCCTGGACATTAAATTTTCAGAATTTGTATCTGCATAGGCACTAGCCAATCTATCGTTTTTGTATAGCCCCTATGAACGAAATCAAACGGCTTCCTGAAGCTGTATTCCAAAGCTATTTGAATTTGCTTTTAGAATTCACATGGTCGTACATTTGTCTGTGTTCCAAAACTTATGTGATCATGATTGTGTTGTCTATATATTTGTATAGGTCTTTCACTTCATTTACCTATCTCAGCAGTTGTTGCAGTAAATACAAAGCACCTTATGTAAGATATCAAGAAGCATTTAAACTGTTGATAATAATTATTCTATCTGTGAGTAGTTATCGCATTACTCATAGGATTTTGAATTATTTTCAGTAAATACATTGTCTTGCTTTTTTCTGTCCAAACATTGCAATGGTCTTCCTAAGATGAGAGATACATTGCACAGAAATGTACTGGTAATTATTAATGAACAAAAAGCAAGCAAGAACAGTGCTTAAAAAACAGTGAACTTGCATTCAGAAGAAACATTCAAGAAGTGGTTGAAAGTTTTACAACCAGAAAAAAAAATACTAAAAGCTCGCTTCCGATAAATTAACCACTATATTGACAAAGTAAATAGAAAAAAAAAGACACTAAAGAAACGTCAACAATTACAATACCAATGCAGAAAAGAGACATATTTATGCATGTTTACTATAAGGAAGGAAACTGTTTCTCTCCCTGTCTAATAGCAAAATTTCTCTAGGTCATGGAACAGCTTTGTTTACACCAAATATTCTGCGCCTCATCCATCAATGATATCTTTTCCGAACTCAATGTCAGTGACATTTCGATTTTTTGGAAATACTAACCAATAATTACTGTAACTTTTTTGTTAGGATAATCCAGCGTTCATAAAGACAGAGTATATCTAAGGCATAATCTGGCCATGGATTTATCAACAGAACTATTTTTACGAGTAACAACAAACCACTGACCATTTTGTCCTTGCATGCCAGCTTGGTATGGAAATGAAAATAATGGATCTCCTTGCCTTACACCTATTTGAGTAGCATGACTTATGCAAGTTGTTTAATTTGAGGTTTAACGTCCCCGTCAACACTGTAAAGATCATTTTGGAGACGATGCTACCAATTTTGTGGGACTTTTACCCGACACTGAGATGAAATGACATCTCAAGCCCTGTCGCCCAATGAAACCAATAGGGGTTATTAGCATGGACGGTTCCTGGACAGGCTTAGATCCTCTAAGAGGATTACCAGTACTAGTGTGCGGGCCGGATTCAGCTCTGTGTGGAAGCATCATGCAGCCCATTTATTTCTTCAAGACAAAGTCATTAAATAAAGTTGCACATGTTCACAATAATTTTGCTGCTAATAAAAAAGCAATATATGTTGTTAAGCCTAATTTGTAGATTAGAATACCTATTGATTTAGTGTTTTACTATCTACAATGTTGGATAGATCATAGTGTATAAATGAAAGGAAAATATCAGAAATTCATGATATTTTAATAGTTTCTAGCTAGATCATCTCAATATGTATTCATTTTGATTCGTATAATCTCATTTTTATTACGTAAGTGTTACGAATTGCCTTTTTGTAAGGTTCTTGGATGATTTCAATAAAAAAGTAAATTTTGAAGAAACGACTTACATCCATTAAAGGTGTAAAACTACAGTGTTACCAGTTTCGGATTTTCATGAAATTTGGCATAGCTAAAGAAGATACATATTGCAAGTTTTTCTAGCAAAATGAAATCTTGACAAAGACTAGAACATATATATCTTTGGGATTGAATTTTGATAAGTTTTTTAAAATTTTAATTAAAAAATGAAATTTTTGATAATTATTTTATCAGAAAATGTAAACTTTAATTAATTCAAAAGGTTTTTTAGTATCAAAGGAATGCCTATTGAGTTCTGCATTCAATCCACTTCACAGATCTTGAAACTAAATATGCATAAGATTTAAGACGCACTTATTTAGAGACAGACCCCAGCTCATGGAGGGAGTCATTTAGAGTGGCCTCCTGAGTCCTACTTTGATTTATATAAGTTAATAAATACAGTTTTATAGGTTGTATATGCTGAGTTATTAATATACAAAGTTTAAAGAAAAAACATGCATGGGCACAGATGAAAGACCCCCTTTGTTTCATGATGCAACAAGGAGAACAAAACATGCAGACAGAATGGCAAAGAGTGTAGACTCTGTCTGATCTGGGTCTGCACTGTTTCCTTAGGCCTATCTCTCCCAATACTTAGGATCATTATGGCAGCGTTTACAAATTTAAATAGCTACTCATATTTTCTTTTCAGCAAAATTTCCAGAGTATTAGATATTGAACTTACTAGAACATTTTGCTCCTCACAATTTTTCCGCAAAATTACCAGGGGCCTGTTGTTCAAAGCATCGTTAGCTTAACGAGCTGGTTAGTGGTCATATTGTTAACTTTTCTAGCAAGTGCAATATCGTAAATTGCGGTTTTGCTGAAAAAATGTTAGCATATTTGCCATAATGAATGATCAAAGTTTTAACAATACGTTAACTAACGACGTCGTTAGTTTTGAACAACTGGCCCCAGTGTATTGTACTTGCTAGAAGCGTTAACAATTCGACCATTAATAAGCTCATTAAGCTAATGCTACTTTGAACAACTGGGCCACTGTTGTGTTCTATTGTACTACTGTAAAAATTCTAAAAATTTGGACACCTTGAGGACATGCTGTAATACTCCGAAAATTTTAACAAATTTGTTTCAATCAAGCAAGGAGTCCAAAACGTGTATATGGAATGGCTAACACTTCTCCAGGAACAGTCTGATCTGGGTCTGCACTGTTTACTTATGCCTATTTATCCCAATACTTAGGATCATTACAGTAATTAGAATTTGCCATAGCACATGAAGGGTTCAGATTCGGTAAAAGAAATGAAAACAGAATTCAGCCAATTAATATATAAATTTATTCAAAACACAATTTTTATTCCATAACCACAAAGTTGAATAAACTGAATAAACTAGAGGCCAAAGTGGGCCAGAATCGCTCACCTGGATGAGGCTGATCAATATAACATTGCGCCTTGGTGGCCATTTTGTCTATCAGATCACATTGCCTTTAGCAATTCTGAATCTGGGAGGAGATGACGTTTGAAGAATTTCATATGGCTGCCACAGTGGCCATTTTGGATACTAGCATACATGTGATATCTCCCGATTTCGTCGGGATATCCCGATTTCGAATCCCATCTCCCGGTCTCCCGTCCGACGGCCCTAATCTCCCGACACAACAATTTTCCTATAGTAGTTTTCCGCCGACCGACTATTTTAGTGTTTACCGCAGTAAAATGCGGTTAACCGTTAGTGTATTTACGCTAGGACTGTCACGATAAAACGGTATACCGGTAAACTGCAATACACACCTGCACAGGTATGATATCACGATATGAAAAGAACGTATTAAAATGCAACTATCAAACAAGCCGCAAACATGGTGATAAAAAGTGAGAAATTCAATAATGTTTCAAACCAGAGATTCAACTTCGGTGAAGTTGATGTCGCACCTGCTCCCCACCTGCCCCACACAAAAAAATAATAAAAGTTTATTTAAGGCAGAAGAAATGAATATAGGGCTTTGAGAAGAATCCATAGCCTATATATGTGAGGTAAAAAACTGACTAAGTTCACAATGTGGAAAAAGTGATAAAAATTGATCCAAAGATAAAGTCAAAACCACATGCACATCCTCATACCATGGCAAAAACACACACAAAGTTTTAAAATGATCAATATAAAACTGTAGGAGGAGTTGCGATGACAAGAGGTACCAATTGGCTAAGTTCACAATATGCAAAAAGTGAAAAAAAAAAAATGACTAAGTTCACAATGTGCAAAAAGTGAGAAAAATTAATTCGAAGATTAAGTCCAAACCACATGCGCATCCCAATACCATGCCGAAAGCACATACAAATTTTCCAAATGATTGGTATAAAAGTGTAGGAGGAGTTGCGATGACAAGAGGTACCAACCCAATACCAATTGAAGGTTAAAAATGATTAAGTTCACAATCTGGAAAAAGTGACAAAAATTGATTCGAAGATTAAGTCCAAACCATATGCGCATCCTCATACCAAAGGGAAAGCACATGCAAAGTTTCCAAATGATCAGTATAAAAGTGTAAGAGGAGTTGCGATGACAAGAGGTACGTATCGCATACCTAAAAATGACTAACTTCACAATATGGAAAAAGTGACAAAAATTGATTCGAATGTTAAGTCCAAACCACATGCGCATCCTCATACCATGCCGACAGCACATACAAATTTTCCAAATGATTGGTATAAAAGTGTAGGAGGAGTTGCGATGACAAGAGGTACCAACCCAATACCAATTGAAGGTTAAAAATGACTAAGTTCACAATCTGGAAAAAGTGACAAAAATTGATTCGAAGATTAAGTCCAAACCATATGCGCATCCTCATACCAAGGGGAAAGCACATGCAAAGTTTCCAAATGATCAGTATAAAAGTGTAAGAGGAGATGCGATGACAAGAGGTACGTATCGCATACCTAAAAATGACTAAGTTCACAATCTGGAAAAAGTGACAAAAGTTGATTCGAAGATTAAGTCCAAACCATATGCGCATCCTCATACCAAGGGGAAAGCACATGCAAAGTTTCCAAATGATCAGTATAAAAGTGTAAGAGGAGCTGCGATGACAAGAGGTACGTATCGCATACCTAAAAATGACACAATATGGAAAAAGTGACAAAAATTGATTCGAAGATTAAGTCCAAACCACATGCGCATCCTCATACCATGGCGAAAGCACATGCAAAGTTTCCAAATGATCGGTCTAAAAGTGTAGGAGGAGTTGCGATGACAAGACATCCAGTGTAAAATGTTGACGGAATGACGGACGGACGGACGGACAGACCACCGGACGGACAGACAGACCACCAGACGGACGGAAACTTGCACGCCTATGTCTTCCTGCTAAAGCAGGTGCGACAATAAAAGGAAGAAAAGTGATGTTTGAATACATTTATTAATAACTACAAACCCCTGATCGCTGATTTGCTCAAGTTGCCAACACTATTAAACCGTTTACACCCGAGGCGGGCCTTATTGATAAGCCGACAATTAACAATGTGACAAGGTGTGAAAACTAGTCAATCAAGATATACCAGTTATATCTTATTTAATCCCTTTGTAATTGACACGTGTAGATGCTAATTTTTATTCCCGCCGAAATAGAGCAAAGCAGACGCTGTTTTTTTTTTCTACGCCTCTGTAAACCGTTATTGATTTATTAATCATAGAACTGGGGTATTACATAGTGACATTTTCTATCTAAACCCGAGAAAAATATTTTTGCCGTTTTTAACGGAAGAAAGAAATATGCCCCACGTGACATCAATGAAAATTCGTGCATGATTTTTGGCCTCCGACAGGTGAACGCGCTAAATATTTTTCCCGCTAAAACAGAGCAGAGCCGACTCTGGTATTTTCTAAGCATCTGTATGCAGTTTTTTCATTTATTAATAAACACAGAACCGGAGTTTTGCAGGGTGACATTTTCTATTTAAACATGTTTCATTTTTAGCTTGCGAGAAAAAAAAATTGCCGTGTTTTTAAAGGATCTTTTATGAAAGAAATATGCCCCCAAGTTGAATCAATAAAAATCATGCATGCTTATTAGTTCCGAGGCACGTTTTGGGGGAACGTAGCTATGGAAAAAGCATGGCCATTTAAAAATACAGTATGTAACATTTCATAACGCCAATCAAGCATGTACCCCCCCCCCCCCCCCAAACAAAAAAAAAAACTTGATAAGAGAAGAGGTGTAAGCGTACGAGAAAATGTATGTCAGATTTTTGCTATGCGGGTATTCTGAACGTTGTTTTTTCTGCCAGGTGGGTATTTAACACCGATCTATTGGCCAGTGCTTGTTCCGAGGAACTGTCTCTATATTAAAAGACTAAATGGAAGTTTGTCTTCTGCTGCATTTTCTTCTTTCTTCTTTCAAGCTTTTATAACACATTTTATAACACATTTTTGCATAAAGGCAAAGAGTGTGGGCCCTCATCAGACTGCAGAGCAGTCTGATCAGGGCCCACACTGTTTTCTAAAAATGATTTTTAATGCAGATGACAGACGACAAAGCAGACGACAATTGTCGTGTTGGCATGTTATGGGTGAAAAAGTGCTTCAGAGGTAAATTTTAACCAAAAATAACATCACTTTTTACCGCGGAAAAAATCTCCCTATTTGGGACCCCAATCTCCCTATCTGAAAATCAAAATCTCCCTATTTGGGTCCAAGAAAGTATCACATGTATGTACTAGAATGTAACCATTTTAACAAATCTGAATCTCCATGTCACCCCGATGCCTCCCATCAAGTTTCAGATCAATCTGACCTTAGGACAGGTTCAGGAGGACATGTCGTTTAAAGAATTTCAAGATTGCTGCCACGGGGCCATCTTGGATATTTTTGGTTCAGGAGATGTTGTTTGAAGAATTTCGAGATGGCGACCATCTTGGATGTCCTAATGGAACGATTTAGGCAAATATGAATCTCCATGTAACCCCGATGCCTACCTTCAAGTTTCAGCTCAATTAGACCTTTGGTTTGGGAGATGTCATTTGAAGAATTTCAAGATGGCTGCCATGGTGGCCATCTTGGATATCGGAATGGAACGTTTTAGCAAATCTGAATCTCCATGTCATCCCGAAGCCTCCCATCAAGTTTCAGCTCAATTCGACCTTTGGTTTGGATTGGGAGATGTGGTTTGAAGAATTTCAAGATGGTCGCCATAGCAGCCATCTTGGATATCTGAGTGGAACAATTTCAGCAAATCTGAATCTCCATGTCATCCTGATGCCTCCCATCAAGTTTCACATCAATTTGACCATTGATTTAGGCGGAGATGTCGTTTGAAGAATTTCAAGATGGCCAGCATGGCGGCCATCTTGGACATTGGAACGGAATGATTTGAGCAAATCTGAATCTCCATGTCACCCCGATGCCTCCAATCAAGTTTCAGCTCAATTCGACCTTCAGTTTGTGTGGAGATGTTACTTGAAGAATTTCAAGATAGCTGCCATGGTGGCCATCTTGGATATCCAAACAGAAGGATTTTAGCAAATCTGAATCTCCATGTCACCAGATGCCTCCCATCAAGTTTCAGCTCAATTCAACCTTTGGATTGGGAGATGTCGTTTGAAGAATTTAAAGATGACCACCATGGAAATCCAAACGGTTCCATATTAGCAAATCTGAATCTCCATATCACCAGGATGCTTCCCACCAGGTATCAGCTTAATCCGACTGTCGGTTCGGGAGGAGCTGCTAACAGGTGAGCTAACAAGAGGACCATGATGGTCCTATATCGCTCACTCAGCTAAGAGATTTACATGTGGGTCCCGGGGTAGGGCAATCTTTGGCCACCCAGGCCTACAATTTGAACGGTCTTGGTAGATTGGTAGAGGTCCACTAAATGAAGCATAATACCAAATACAAAAGCCCTGGTCATTCTGGTTTCAGTCAAGAAGACTTTTAAATGATTTCCCTATGTAAGTCTATGTAAAACCAGTGGGTCCCATGACGAGCCATTTTTGCCCCCCCCCCCCCTCCCGACTATAATTTGAACAATCTTGGTAGAGGTCCACTAGATGAAGCTTCATAACAAATATCAAAGACCTAGGCCTTTTGTTTTCAGCCAAGAACATTTTCGAAAGTTTTCCCTATATGTATGTCTATGTAAAGCCAGTGGGGCCTGGGACGGGGCCATTTTTGGCCCCACAATCTTGGTAGAGGTCCACTAGATGAAGATTCATAACCAAATGCCAAAGACCTTGGCCTTCTGGTTTCAGAGAAGAAGATTTTTAAAGGTTTTCCCTATAATATATGCTTATGTTAAAACAGTCGGCCCCGGGGCAGGGTCATTTTTGGCCCTAGGGCTATAACATGAACAATCTTGGTAGAGGTCCGTTAGATGTAGCTTCATACCAAATATCAAATACCTGTAACACCAGTGGGCTCCATCACGGGGCCATTTTTAGCCCCCCCTGGCTATAATTTGAACAATCATGGTAGAGGTCCACTAGATGAAGCGTCTTCAGACAAGAAGATTTTTAAAGGTTTTCCCTGTGTAAGTCTATGTATAACCAGTGGGCCTTTTGGCCCCAGGGCAATAATTTGAAAAATCTTGGTATAGGTCCACTAGACGAAGATTCATACCAAATGCCAAAGACCTTGGCCTTCTGGTTTCAGAGAAGATTTTAAAAGGTTTTCCATATATATGCTTATGTAAAACAAGCGGGCCCCGGGGCAGGGCCATTTTTGGCCCCAGGGCTATAATTTGAACAATCTTGGTAGAGGTCTGTTGGATGAAGCTTCATACCAAACATCAAGACCTGGGCCTTCTGGTTTCAGATAAGAAGATTTATAAAGATTTTCCCTTTATAAGCCTATGTAAAACCAGTGGGCCCTGGCACCGAGCCATTTTTGGCCCCAGGGCTATAATTTGAACAATCTTTGTAGAAGTCCACTACATGAAGCTTCATGCCTAATATCAAAGACCTGGGCCTTCCAGTTTCAGACAAGAAGATATGTAAAGGCTTTTTCTTATTTTTCCCTTTTCGTTGCCATGGCAAGCAGAGTCCTTCACGGAATGGAATTTTTTCAACAACTTATAGAGAGGACCACCCAAAGATGATTTCTACCAAGTTTGGTCAAAATCTGTTCTGTGGTTTAACAGGAGATGTCATTTAAAGGAATTGTGAACGGACGGACAATCCTCACAGATTGGTACTTATGTGGCTATCATAAGTAATTTCGATACTTATGTGACTATTTTGTAGCCACACAAACCAAAATTTTAGACAATTTTAAGTGTCTAACGGAATAAATCCCATTGAAATACAAGTAAACTGTCCATCAGCTATAGCCACCTAAGTACCGATTTGTTGGCCAGACAGACAGACAGATGACGACGGACAGTTAGAGATCACAATACCTCCCCCGGAGCCTTCAGCTCAGGTAAGCTAACAAATTAAGCTGCTGAAAATGTTTTGTTAAATAAAGCTAAATAATATATATACCATTGTAAGGGGTGCATCAACTCAGACCGGTGTCCAGCAGACTCATATCAGCTTGCATATCCATAGTCTGATTAGTCTTCCCAGTGCATTACAATAACACACCTGTGCGACATAGTGCATTTTTCCCATCTCTAAATTGGCTAGTTTTCTGATGAAAATATGTGATATTTTATTTATAAATACTGCAAACATAGGTTGTGGGTGCTCATTAGAACCGCCTCATTGAGGCGGTTCTAACGAGTACCCACAACCTATGTCTTGGAACAAAAATAAGAAAAATAATGTATACCCCCGTAAACCCCAGTTTTCTCTATATAAAGTGGGGTTTAGGGGGGTCTTCATTTCACGGACTTGTTCACGTGATGGTGTTGTGTAATAATCTTGAAGTGTAGATGTATCAATTGAGGTTTAACATCCTCATCAATACTATTTAGGTCATTTTTGAAACTTTGCTTCCTATTTTGTGGGACTTTTACCCGAAATTGAGATGAAATGACATCTCAAGCCCTGCCGTCCAATGAAACCAATAGGGTTTACATGCATGGATGGTCAGACTCACACCACTTTTACTGGGCAGGTTTAGAAGCATTAATTGGTTAACCAGTACTCCTGTTAGGTTGGTTTCAGCTCTGCATGGAAGCATCATGCAGCCCAATCTATTTCTACAAGCCCCGATGGGTGGGTCCGGAATCTACATCAGTATTCATGATCAAGGTCATTCAGATATGAACAAGAGGGCCCAGAGGGCACTGATTCGCTCACCTGAATGTCACTGTCTCTAGTACTTTCTATTTTTAGCTCTGGTGGCCATCTTGTTGATCACAGTGGAACGATCTTAGCTATTTTGATAGGGTGTCACCTAGGCAACATTCCTTTGAAGTTTAAATCAAATTGAGCCAAGGGTTTAGGAAAAGTTCGCATTTGAAGCAAATTTACAATGTTTTTCTATTTTTAGCTCTGGTGGCCATATTGTTCATCGGAGCGAGACCATTTTAGCTATTTTGGTAGAGTCATCTAAGCAACATTCCTATGAAGTTTGAATGTAATTGGCCCAAGGGTACAGGAGGAGTGATCGTTTGAAGATTTTTCTATTTTTAGCCCTGGTGGCCATCTTGTTTATCAGAGTGGAATGATTTTAACTATTTTGGTAGGGAGTCACCTGGGCAACATTCCTGTGAAGTTTGAAGCAAATTTACAATGTTTTTCTATTTTTAGCTCTGGTGGCCATTTTGTTCATCGGAACGGGATCATTTTAGCTAGTATGGTAGAGGGTCAAAGACATAATATTCCTGTGAAGTTTGAATCAAATTGGCCCAAGGGGTAAGGAGGAATTGTCGTTTGAAGATTTTTTCTATTTTTAGCTCTGGCGGCCATCTTGTTAGTCAGAGCTGAACAATTTTAGCTATTTGATAGGGAGTCAACCACATAATAGTCCTGTGAAGTTTGAATCATATTGACCCAAGGGGTAAGGAGGAGTTGTTGTTTGAAGATTTTTTCTATTTTTAGTTCTGGCGGCCATCTTGTTCGCCGCATTGAACGATTTTAGCTATTTTGGTAGGGAGTCACCTAACTAACATTCCTGTGAAGTTTGAATCAAATTGGCCCAAGGGTTGAGGAGGAGTTCGCGTTTTGACGTAAATTTACAAAGTTTTTCTGTTTTTAGCTATGGCGGCCATTTTGCTCATCAGAGCGAAAAACGTTTTAGCCATTTTAGTAGTGGGTCATCTAAACAACATTCCTATGAAGTTTGAATGAAATTAACCCAAGGGTAACGGAAGTGTAGTCGTTTGAAGATTTTTTTCTATTTTTACCTCTGGCGGCCATATTGTTAGTCAGAGCGGAATGATTTTAGCTATTTCTTTAGGGAATCACCTACATAACATTCCTGTAAAGTTTGAATCAAATTGACCCAAGCGTTAAGGAGGAGTTCGTGTTTGAAGCAAATTTATGATGTTTTTCTATTTTTAGCTATGGCGGCCATTTTGCTCATCAGAGCAGAATCTTTTCAGCTGTTTTGGTAGATGGTCACCTAAGCAACATTCCTATGAAGTTTGAATAAAATTGGCCCAAGGGTACAGGAGGAATTGTTGTTTAAAGATTTTTCTATTTTTAGCTCTGGCAGCCATCTTGTTTTTTCAGAGAACAACGATTTTAGCTATTTTGGTAGGGAATCATTTGGGCAACATTCCTGTGAAGTTTGAATCAAATTGGCCCAAGGGTTGAGGAGTTTGTGTTTGAAGCAAATTTACGATTTTTTTTATTTTTAGCTATTGCAGCCATTTTGCTCATCAGAGCAATACAGTTTTAGCTATTTTAGTAGAGGGTCACCTAATCAAAATTCCTATGAAGTTTGAATAAATTTGGTCAAAGGGTACAGGAGGAGTTGTCGTTTAAAGAATTTTCAATTTTTAGCTCTAGCGGCCATTTTGTTCACCGGAGCGGAAACGTTTTAGCTATTTTGGTAGAGAGTCACCTAAGCAACATTCCTATAAAGTTTGAATGAAATTGGCCTTAAGGTACAGGAGAAGTCGTATAAAGATTTTTCTATTTTTAGCTCTGGCCGCCATCTTGTTCAGAGGAGCGGAACAATTTTAGCTATTTTTGTAGAGGGTCACCTCAGCAATATTCATATGAAGTTTTATTGAAATTGGCTCAAGGGTTTAGGAGGAGTTAGCATTTAAAGCAAATTGTTGACGCTGCACGACACACGACGGACATTGACCGATCACAATAGCTCACCATGAGCACATCGTGCTCAGGTGAGCTAAAAATACAACTTGTCAGAAACCACTAAGCCAGCTCAATGTCGGGTAAAATTCCCACAAAATTGGAAGCAATGTCTCCAAAATGACCTATCTAGTGTTGACGGGGACGTGAAAGCTCAATTCAAACGAAACTGATGCAGATCCATTCCCCCATTAAGCCAACTGCATCTACCAATTTTCAGATCACAGGCTCCAACAGTTTAAAAAAAAACAACAAGGTTTTCACTTTTTTCCAATGAGACCAAATTTGACCTTGACCTAAAATAGGTCAAGTTCATCCAAGGGTCATCAGTCTGAAAAGTTACATAAAAAGTTCCATGAAAATTGGCCAAATAGTTTGTTGAAGGGTTTTTACCTTCTATGGGTATGGTGAACAAACTTTTATTCCTCCATTCCATGAATGCTCCTCATGAAATTTGACTTCAATCTGCCCAGTGGTTTCAGAGATGTTTGAAAATGTTGTAAGACGATAGACTACAGACAGACAACAAAGCCTTACTATACTATAAGCTCACCAATGAACTCTGGCTCAGCTGAGCTAAAAATGTGTGAATAACACGGACAAACGACCGTTTATGGTCATTTTTCTATATAATCAATATATTTTAGGGATCCACCTTTGGACGGTGTTACAGAGGACCCGCATTATAACGACAGTATTTGTTCCCTGTTATTGTGGCGTTATAATGAATTTGTTGTTATTAAGAATCCCAGTTAGCAGGCTTTCAAGTGACTCCTGGTGAAAAAGTAGGAGAAAAGTAGGAGCCTGAGATATCAAAAAGTAGGAGAAAAGTAAGAAAAAAGTAGGAACCTGATATAAAAAGTAGGAGCTAATGGACACGAACATACCTCCATATGTCTCACATTTTATCAGTTTTTCATTTTGGGCAGCTTTATTTGCGCATTAGAGTCTAAAGTTTTTACATCAAAGTTAGCAGGCACCTGTAAAATGTTAGTGGCTAACCCATCTAGTACAGTTATTCATGCCTGCAGCCTGAACTTCCAATGCTTTTGTCAAGAGATTGCCACTGGCAGATATATATACCTAGATATTGTCATATGTCAAAATAATAATTCAAAAGAATTGATGAATTTTGAAAATTTAAATTTGTGAGAAGCATGAGCTACAAGATGTCCAGGTGAATGCATCATAGCACTGCTACAATGAATTCCTGTCATGCAAAATAAGACAGCATTTTAGTTGCTCACTGAAGTGAAGGCTATAAAGCATTGCTACAATGCATCTCTCTGTCATGCTAAACAAGACAGAGCTCTAGTTGGTCAATTCAGTCATCACAGCATTGCTGAAATGAATTTCTGTCATGCTAAACAAGACAGATCTCTAGTTGGTCACTTCAGTCATAACAGCATTGCTGCAATGAATTTCTGTCATGCCAAAACTAGACAGAGCTCTAGTTGGTCAATTCAGTCATAACAGCATTGCTGCAATGAATACCTGTCATGCTAAACAAGTCACAGAGCTCTAGTTAGTCACTCCAGTCATCACAGCACTGCTGCAATGAATTTCTGTCATGCTTAACAAGACAGGGCTCTAGTTATTCACTTCAGTTATCACAGCATTGCTGCAATGAATTTCTGTCATGCTAAACAAGACAGAGCTCTAGCTAGTCACTCCAGTCATCACAGCATTGCTGCAATGAATTTCCGTCATGCCAAAACAAGACAGATCTCTAGTTGGTCACTTCAGTCATAACAGCATTCCTGCAATGAATTTCTGTCATGCCAAAACAAGACAGAGCTCTAGCTGGTCACTTCAGTCATCACAGCATTGCTGCAATGAATTTCTGTCAGAGCTCTAGTTGGTCACTCCAGTCATCACAGCCTTGCTGCAATGAATTTCTGTCATGCTTAACAAGACAGGGCTCTAGGTAGTCACTCCAGCCATCACAGCATTACTGCAATGAATTTGTCATGGTAAACAAGACAGGGCTAGAGTTGGTCACTCCAGACATCACAGCAATGCTGCAATGAATTTCTGTCATGCTAAACAAGACAGAGCTCTAGTTGGTTACTTCAGTCATCACAGCATTGCTGCAATGAATTTCTGTCATGCCAGACAAGAAAGATCTGCTGGCATATCACTGCAGTTGAGACATTGCATTACTGCTGCTTTGAATTCCTGTCATCCTCCATATTTAAAGACAGATCTCAGATTTTTCACTGCAGTTAAGGCATCCTAGCACTGCTTCAATGGTTTTCTGTCATGCTAAATAAGCCACAGCTCTAGTTGATCACTTCAATTAAGGCAATATAGCACTGCTGCAATGAATTCCTTTCATGCTCAACAAGATGGAAATCTAGTTGTTCATTTCAATTAAGGCAACACAGCACGGCTGCAATGAATTCCTGTCATGCGCAATAAGACAGAACTCTAGTTGGTAACTTCAATTAAGGCAACACAGCACTGCTGCAATGATTTCCTGTCAAACTCAACAAGACAGAACTCTAAATGGTCATTGCAGTTTAAGGCATCAAAGCATGGCAACAATGAATTACTTTCATACTTATCAAGACTAATTCTAGTTGGTCACTGCATTTAAGGCAAATGTAAGCAGCACTGCTGCAATGAATTTCTGTCATGCTCAAAAAGTCAGAGCTCTAGTTGGTAACTCAGTTAAGGCACCACAGAAGTGCTGCAATAAATTGCTGCCATGCTCAACAAGGCAGAACCCTAGTGGGTAACTGCAGTTAAAGCATCACAGTACTGCTGCAGTCTATCCCTTTCATGCTCAAGACAGAACTATTTGATCACTGCAGTCAAGGCATCCAAGCATTGCTGCAATGAATTTTTGTCTTGCTCAACAAGACTGAGCTCCAGTGGGTCTCTGCAGTTTAGTCATCAGAGCACTGCTGCAATGTATTTCTGTCATGCTCAACAAGACATAGCTCTAGATGGTAACCACAGTTAAGGCATCACAACATGGCTGCTACAATGAATTTCTATCAAGCTAAACAAGACAGAACTCTTAATTTGTCACTGCAGTTAAGGCATCACAGCACTGCTGAAATGAATTCCTCTTGATCTAGTTGATCACTGCAGTTAAGGTGTCAAAGCAACTAAACAAGACAGAGCTCTAGTAAGGCATCAAAGCCATGGTATCAAAGCATTGCTGCTATGAACTCCTGCCATGCTTAACAAGACAGAGCTCTAGCTGGGCAATGCGGTTGAGGCCTCAAAGCATTGCTGCAATGAATTTTTATCATGCTAAACAAGACAAAGCTCAAGCTGGTTACTGCAGTTAAGGCATCAATGCGCTGCTGATGTGAATGTTTGTCATGCTTACAAGACAGAGTTATATTTGGTCACTGCAGTTAAGGCATCACTGGACTGCTGCAATGAATTTCTGTAATGCTAAACAAGACAGAACAGTTTGTCACAGCAGTTAAGGCATCAAAGCATTGCTGTAGTGAATTTTCTACCATTATCAACAAGACAGAGCTCCAGTTAGTCATTGAGTTAAAGCATCACTACACTACAGACTGCAAAAATTTTTGTCATGTCCAACAAGACAAAATTGTAGATGGTCATTGCAGTTTTGCTTTACATCAACATATTCCAATTAGTGGTACAGGTAAAAACAGCAGATGAATGTCGAGGATCATCAATACATATGTCATATAACAAGATGCATTCTACAAATAGTTTGAGATACATGTTATATTTTTAAATGCTTTACTTTTATTTATTTATTTGGGATCTTAGTTTTTGAACAAATCAAAAAAGTAGGAGAAGTAGGAGTTTTTCTGGAAAAAGTAGGAACAAAGTAGGAAGAGACCAAAAAAGTAGGAAAAGTAGGAAAAAGTAGGAAATAGTAGGACTACTTGAAAGCCTGCAGTTAGGAGCATGATAGGTTATAAAAGATCTTTTCCACATCATTACTCCAAGAAACAAATGTTATAGACATTTGTTAGAATCGCCTCATCGAGGCGATTCTAACAAATGTCTATAACATTTGTTTCTTGGAGTATTAAATTACACTAATCTTTAATGACTATGGATTCGATTTGGGCATTTCCAACATGAGGGAAGCCCATGTCGCTCGTCTTGAGCTAAGAATTCATTCCATTGAAATTGTCCTTATAACGAGTTTTGCCGTTATAATGAATGTCGGTATAAAGAGCGTTGACTGTATATCCAAAACCATGTTATAATCAACAGTGTTATGAAGAGGTTTAGGTCTACTTGGGAATGTCACAAGTATAAATTACATATCATTATTTACCCTAATAAGTGTACAGGGCACTTTGATAGACATTTTATTCTAAATATAAAAATAGTTTCTTCTAAATTATTTTTCCTGAGGGTAACATGCACAATAGTCTATGAATTAAAACACTATTGAAAATAGAGTGTTTTAATTTAACACTTGTCCTGCCGAGCCAAGATATGCCTTATCTGTCAAACAAAATAGATCCAGATCAGATGGCTTCTGAAGAAGCCATCTGATCAGGATCTACATTGTTTGTCATTCAGATTGTGAATTTGTTGCAATAATTTGAATTTGTTGCAATAATTTGCATCAAGTAATCTGATTGGTTGATAATTGACATTGGGTGTGGCAGATTAAAATATTCAGCAAGACAAGTGTTAATTCATAGACTATTGGACATAAAATGTGCCATAGAAAGTCCTTCCTTCTATCAGTTGCACTGTCAGGCATTACTGTTTGTTCCTTAAGCCAACTTAGGACCTGTTTGATTGAATCTAATTTGTCCAAAGTTGGCATAAAGAGTATGCATATGAACAAAAATGCAAGTCAGCAATTTATATTCAAGAAATAGAGCAGCTCTAACTGTGATTTGATGAGTAATAAATCACAGTTTGGAGGTCAGTTGTAAAGTAGACAAATCAAGGGCGTGTAGCGTGTGATTTGTCTACTTACAACTGACCGACAAACTGTGATTTATTACTCAACAAATCACAGATTAGAGCTGATCTATTTCGATTGTAACACGCTGAAAATCGGCAATAATGTTGTTGTTTCCTCCAAAATCTCACAACCATTCACCAGTGTTAGAGTGAGTGAGTGTTTGTGTTTGAGTTTTACATCCCACCAACAGCTAAAGTCATATGGAGACAGGACCTCTGTTTAAAGACTCATCCGAAATTCTGGAGAAGCCTCGCCAGTGTTGGAAGAAATGCCATTAAAATTATTGACTGAAACACATGCATTTATATCCTTTTCTAACATTTTTGATGCGAGAAAATTATGTTACACCATCTAACATCAAGGAAATCAACTAGTGACATCATAAATTAGCAGTTTTTAATGACATCACTCGTCACGCTCTTCGGAGCTGCAATTTGTTGCAGAATAAAATACAGTTATATTCCATGGCCTATATAGGCACGCTGTGTTAGAGTAGAGTGTTTAGCAATGTTTCAACATCAGCTTGCTATAAAATCTTGGACTCTAAATAATCTAGTATCAGCTATACTTAAAACATCACGAAAACACGCCTATATAATTTTGACCCCCTTGAACCCCACTTTTATATAGTAAAACGGGGGTTTACAGGGGTATAACTGATTTTTCTTATTTCTGCTCAAAAAAAAAAAAGATTGTGGTTACTCGTTAGAACCGTCTTGGCTCAAAATATAGATTGTGGGTACTCTAATGAGTACTCACAATCTATAGTTTGAGCAGAAATAAGAACAAGAGGGCCAAATGGCCCTATATCACTCATCTGTTTACCAGAAAATCATTAATGATGTTTTAAGAATGCCTATCGGGGCTTGAAGAATTAGACTCGGCTATATGGTGCTTCTATGCAGAGCTGGAACCAACCACACATGAGTACTGGTAAACCGGTTCTAAGCCTGCCCAGGAAAAGTGGTGCCAGTTGGACCGTCCATGCATAATGACCCTATTGGTTTCATTGGGTGGAAAGGGCTTAAGATATAATTTCATCTCGATGTTGGGCAAGAAGCACCACAAAACTAGAAGCAACGTCTCCAAAATGACCTACACTGTGTTGACAGGGATGTTAAACCTCAAATCAATAAACAAGGGCAGGTAACTCCAAAGTTGTTTGTCTCATGCAGCCGAAATTTGAACTCTATGTAGACTGTATGTCCCTCCTGGTTATCTGCAAGTTTGATGAAGATTAGATCAGAAATGGCGGAGAAAAAGTGGAGACGTCGTTTTCCCCATTATAAGTCTATGGAACCTTTTTTGTTTCCATGGCAACCACAGTATTGATCAAAACTGGTCCAAAACCTAATGCAGTCAATACCCCAACCCAGTGATGCTGCACATAAAATTTGATTGGGATTGGCAAGCTAGTCACTTTGATATTCAAGTTCAAAGGTGTGGATGATGGAGCAAGGTTTTATGCTTGTTCTCGTTTACTGAAAGTTTCAAAAAGATCAGATTAGAAATCATATGGCTAAGGAGGAGACACTATTTTTCACTAGAATTTATGCTCAACAGCAGGTAATTTGAAAGCCTTTTGTCTCATGCGGCACAAGTTTGAACGAAACATAGACTTTAAGCTCCTTCTGGTTATCTGGAAGTTTGATGAAGGTCAGGTTAGAAATGGCCAAGCAAAGTTGGAGACATCTTTTTCCCATTGTAAGTCTATGGGAAAATTTTTCACCCTCAAAGGGATGTAACTGGAAATCCAGTGGTCAGATTCAAGCCAAAATCGACCTCATTAGAGATTTTATGCTTTTCCTCGTTTACCAAAAGTAACAAAAAGATCAGATCAAAAACAGTTGCGGAAAGCTGTATACACCATTTTTCGCTAATATTAATGCTCAAGGGCAGGTAACTCAGAAGTCATTTGACCTGCGTGGCCCAAATTCAAACTCAACGTAGACTGTATGCCCCTCCTGGTTATCTGCAAGTTTGATGAAGATCTGATTTGAAATGGTCGAGAAAAGCTGGAGAAGTCGTTTTCCCATTGTAAGTCTATGGGAAAATCTTTCACACTCAAGGAGATGTAACTGGAAAACCACTGGTCAGATTCAAGTCAACTTCGAACTTGCTCAAGATTTTATGCTTGTCCTCTTTACCAAAAGTTACAAAATGATCCATCAAAAACGGCTGAGAAAAGTTAGAGACACTATTTTTCACTTACATTTTAATGATTTATGCTCAAGGCAGGTAACACAGAAGCTGTTTGTCCCGTGCAGCCCAAATTTGAACCCAACGTAGACTGTAAGCCCCTCCTGGTTATCTGCAAGTTTGATGAAGATCAGATCAGAAATGGCGGAGAAAAAGTGGAGATGTTTTCCCCAATATAAGGCTATGGGAAAAAATTTCATGCTCAAGGGGATGTAACTGAAAAAAACACTCATCAGATTCAAGCCAAATTCGAACTCGTCCAAGATTTTATGCTTATTCTCGTTTAAGAAAAGTTACAAAAAGATCAGATCATAAACGGCTGAGAAAAGCTGGAGACACCATTTTCCACTTATATTTATGCTCAAGGGCAGGTAACTCCAAAGCTGTTTGTCCAATCCATCCCAAATATGAACTCGACATAGACTGTAAGCCCCTCCTGGTTATCTGCAAGTTTGATGAAGATCGGATCAGAAATGGATGAAAAAAAGTGGAGACGTCGTTTTCCCATTATAAGTCTATGGGAAAATTTTTCACGCTCAAGGGGATGAAACTGGAAAACCACTGGTCAGATTCAAACCAAATTAGAACTTGTCTGAGATTTCATGCTTGTCCTCGTTTATGAAAAGTTACAAAAAGATCAGATCATAAACGGCTGAGAAAAGCTGGAGACACCATTTTTCACTTATATTTATGCTCAAGGGCAGGAAACTCCAAACCTGTTTGTCCCGTGCAGCCCAAATTCGAACTTGACATAGACTGTAATCCCTCCTGGTTATCTGCAAGTTTGATGAAGTTCCGATCAGAAATGGCAGAAAAAAAGTGGAGATGTTGTTTTCCCCATTATAAGTCTATGGAACCTTTTTGTTTCCATGGCAACCACTGTTCTAATCAAAACTGGTCCAAAACCTAATGTTGTCGACCCCAACCCAGTGATGCTGCACATAAAATTTGATTGGGATTGGCCAGCTAGTCACTTAGATATTCAAGTTCAAAGGTGTGGAAGACGGACGGACGACGGATGCCTACCTATACTGTAAGCTCACCTTGTGAGCCTTCGGCTCAGGTGAGCTAAAAAGATCAGATCGGCTGAGAAAAGCTGGAGACACCATTTTACACTTATATTTATGCTCACAGGCAGGAAACTCCAAACCTGTTTGTCCCGTGCAGCCCAAATTTGAACTTGACATAGACTGTAATCCCTCTTGATTATTTGCAAGTTTGATGATGATCAGATCAGAAATGGCTGAGAAAAAGTGGAGATGTCATTTTCCCCATTATAAGTCTATGGGAAGATTTTTCACGCTCAAAAGGATGTAACTTGAAAAACCACTGGTCAAATTCAAACCAAACTGGAACTCGTCCGAGATTTTATGCTTGTCCTCGTTTATGAAAAGTTACAAAAAGATCAAATCATAAACGGCTGAGAAAAGCTGGAGACACCATTTTTCTCTTATATTTATACTCAAGGGCAGGTAACTCCAAAGCTGGTCTGTTTGTCCCGTGCAGCCCAAATTCGAACTCGACGTAGACTGTAAGCCCCTCCTGGTTATCTGCAAATTCGATGAAGATCGGATCAGAAATGGCCGAGAAAAAGTGGAGACGTGGTTTTCCCCAATATAAGTCTATGGAACAATGTTTCCTTGGCAACCAGAATTCCAATCTGATCAGCCCAAAAACCTTATGGAGCCTTTCCCCCTACCTGATGATGCTTCTCATGAAATTTGATCAAGATTGGCCATGGGGTATTAGAGATATGCTTATTTGAAATTGTTTATGGACGCATGCACGCACACACGCACGACGGACAGACTACGTGACAGGTGAGCTAAAAAATATCATGATTTTTCATCTTAAAATGTTCCGTTTTTTCAGCGGTAAAGTTTATAATGTATTTGTATAGGCGTGTTTTCGTAATGATTGGTCTGCCCTACTTATGGCAAATAAGGTATACGTCTTTGAGCCAGATCATTATACAGTCGAACTTAGATCACACCGGTTACCGCGGTACAACGTGACGCGACTGAGTACAACAAACGCTACCGTCTTTTTTTTTTTGACAGGAGAAGTGTGAGTTCAATGTTTCCTCTATATTGTCGAACATATCACGATTTACGTTTTTCTGTTGGTTTTGCGATGACAACAGATTGTGTTTTTGTTGTTTTGTCCAAATTTTAAGTTATGACACGATCAGAGAAGGGAAATCAAAGCCATAAATTAGGCCAAAATAGGTAGAAAAACAAAACTTCAAGTTTTAAGGGTCTATCAGTCAGAAATAAATGACATATACACGAGCATTCTTGGGTTTTTCATGCCTCTAGGCATCGAAGTAAGTATACTATTTTTAATAATTCCTAAAAACATTTAGAATAAGAATCGTACCGATTTTTCTTGGCTCACTACCTTGAAACACGGGTACACCTTACCACGGATCATGCGTTGAGTCTGAGTACACTAAACACGGAACAAATGGAACAACAAACACGGATATGAAAAACCGAATCTGGACGTTTTTACCCATTATAAGCGCCATTTTTTAAGAAACAGCCAAGAGGAACGATACATATTTGCCCTTTAGTTGAAAAATTACAATATGTACGGTATGCGCTTGGCCATTCCTAAAACAAAAAAGTGTTTTGGGTTGTAAGGTGTGTTTATGGCATAGAGACAACTTTTTACAACAGATGCACAATAAACAGTCGCTATAATCCATCAAAAAATGTCACAAAATAACCTGTTGTTTATCTGAACTGAGCTTTAATGTCCCCGTCAACACTATCTGTATAGAAAGTCGTGTACGCTGCCCGTAATGCGACGTCAATAAACGTCACAATGGACGTTAGCAGTCGAAGTGACCGCATATTCAAAATCTATGTTTTAAGATTTAAGTAATGCAAGAAAAAGAATCTGAAATGGGTCTGCCATGAAATGTTCTCTTTGGTAATCATTCTGTTTTACTCACCTCATAAACCAGGGGTCCTGGGTTCGATTTTTGGCTTCTCCAAACTTTCTGACGAGTCGTTAAATGAGGCCCCCTCTCTGTTTAACCTTAGCGGGTTGCTGAGACGTATAACTCAAAATACACACACGGTCATTCTCTCCATTTCACTGACTCGAGAAGGGTGGTTGTCAAATTCTGGCGTTAGAATATGCACTGTGCT
The DNA here is from genome assembly GCA_963580285.1 of Lucinisca nassula. Taxonomy (NCBI): domain Eukaryota; kingdom Metazoa; phylum Mollusca; class Bivalvia; order Lucinida; family Lucinidae; genus Lucinisca; species Lucinisca nassula. The sequence continues at coordinate 123,979,516 of OY757020.1, forward strand.
GGTTTTATAAGCCTTCAAGGTAAACTAACTGGCTCGATGTGACCTAAATAGTGTTTGCTGGGCTGTTAAACTCCATACCAAACGAAGAAACAAGCCAGCCAAAGAAATCAGTGTGAGGCATAGATAGGAAAGTTTGTCCATGATACTCAGGGGCGTGGCTACCTGTACGCAGATACGCACTTGCGTACACATTACAAACGTAAAAAATAGACGTAGAAGAAAAAAAAGAAAAAGAAGAGGAAGGAGAAGAAGAAGAAAAATAAGAAGAAAAAGAAAAAAAGAAGAAAAAGAAGAAGAAGAAGATGAAAAAGAAGAATAAACAGTAGAAAAAAGAAGAAGAGAAAGAAAAAAAGAAGCAGAGAGAAGAAGTAGGAAGAAAAAGAAGAAGATGAAGAAGAAGAAGAAGATTTTGTTTTGTTTGATTTGAGGTTTAACGCCCACGTCAACACTGTTAAGGTCATTCTGAAGACGTTGCTTCCAATTTTGTGGGACTTTTACCCGACATTGAGATGAAATGACATCTCAGGCTCTGTCGCCCATTGAAACCAATAGGGTTTATTAGCATGGCCTCGCACCGCGGTTCCTGGACAGGCTTAGATCCTCTAAGCGGTTTACCAGTACTAGTGTGCGGGCCGGATTCAGCTCTGCGTGGAAGCATCAGTATTTATTAGCTAGCATAGTTTCCTCCTCTGCCACGGGGACCGCACTTACAGGAAAGAATTTGCTCCCTGATGGGAGCACATTCTTTCCTGTAAGAGTGGTCCCCATTTGGTAAACGGAGTTATTATTTTTAGTATTTTCCTTGGTTTGCGTACAAATGATTTTCTTCCAGCTACTCCCCTGATACTGTTACGACCCACAACTTCTAATCCTGAATTATCTCCCTTGGCCTACAGGTTTACAACCAATGACAACTGCGTAATGGATACGACTCTTTCGCACAGAGTCGATTATTTTTTTTTTTCAGCTATGCTCCATTCCTTCATTATGGCTGTCATGTCGGAAGATGGTGGCTCGCCCGGGATTAGACTTTCTTCGCAAAAATGACCTCGCGTCAACATACGGACTTGAAGAAAAGGGATGAGGTGTTACGGCCCGCAGCACCTTGGTTGATGTTTGTTTGAGGTTTAACGTCCCGGTCAACACTGTAAAGGTCATTTTGGAGACGTTGCTTCCAATTCTGTGGGACTTTTACCCGACATTGAGATGAAATGACATCTCAAGCCATGTCGCCCAATGAAACCAATAGGGTTTATTATCATGGACGGTCTGCCTCGCACCACGGTTCTTGGACAGGCTTAGATCCTCTAAGCGGTTTACCAGTACTAGTGCGCTCGGGCCACGTGTGAGGCGCCAAGTTCTGCAACGGAAGGTCAGGTGGTTTTTCTCCGGGTACTCCGGCTTTCGCCCACCTCTGATTAACGATCGGCTCGATTTGAGTGAAATGACCTTGAAAGGGCCGTAAAACCCAAACCAAAAAAAAAAAAATTACCAGTACTAGTGTGCGGGCCGGATTCAGCTCTGCTTGGAAGCATCGTGCAGCTCATATATTTCTTCAAGCCCCTATGGGCGTGGGGGGCGAACCTTGGTTGATTATGCGGAAGACAACTGAGCAAGACAGTTGACTCTTTGGCTAAGTGCTTAGAGCAGTTGATTTTACCCGATTGTCCCAGGTTCAAATCTCACCATAAGCGATTTTTCCCTTTTTTACAACCATGCTTCTCTCCATTGTTACGACATTCATGTCGTAAGAATACCCAAGTAAGAGTCTTATATTCTTTATTTCAGATAGATACATTATGGCTGAGTTTGAGTTTAGCGAGTTTTACACCATGTATACTATTGCCGAACCTAACAGTGAACCTTAGGATTGGGCTCAAGTTTTGTCTGGTGTCTCACAAGGTGCCGTTTTCGGTCCAGTTTTGTTCTTCGTGGACATTAAGACATTTTTACTGACATTGTGTAACAGGTGACAAAAATGCTACACACCTTTGGCCCGGCCGGGGTTCGAACCCGGGCCGCCGGAATAATAAGCAAATCTACCACGTTACTGTAAAAGCCGGCTTGTACCGAAAGGCAGTACAAGTGTGCTATATACCTATACGCTATGACATTCTCCCCCTCCACATTGAAATTCGCCGTCGAATTTCTGGGAGTCCGAGAATCATGTGAAATGATACTCAAGGAGTTCTAATGCACGAGCCCTCAATTTCATTGGTTCTCTGCCTAGTTGTCTGCTTAATGCATTGCATTAAACGGCCTGAAAACTCATTCCCGTAACACACCCGTGCGACATAGAGTATTTTATCACATATCCTAAATGGCTTCTTCTCTGATGAATTTGTTTGTTTGATTTGAGGTTTAACGTCCCCGTCAACACTGTAAAGGTCATTTTGGAGACGTTGTTTCCAATTTTGTGGGACTTTTACCCGACATTGAGATGAAATGACATCTCAAGCCCTGTCGCCCAATGAAACCAATAGGATATATTAGCATGGACGGTCCGCCTCGCACCGCGGTTCCTGGACAGGCTTAGATCCTCTAAGCGGTTTACCAGTACAAGTGTGCGGGCCGGATTCAGCTCTGCGTGGAAGCATCATGCAGCCTATTTCTTCTAGCCCCTTTGGGCGGACTTCTCTGATGAAAATCCGTGATATGGTTCTTATTTATACTGCAAACATAGGTTGTGGGTGCTCGTTAGAATCGTATCAAGGAGGCGGTTCTAACGTGTACCCACAACCTATGTCTTATAGCAGATATAATAAAAAAGTATGTATATCCCCTTAAATCACAGTTTTCTCTATATAAAGTAAGGGGTGTTCATTTCACGGACTTGTTCGCATGATGTCATGCCACATTTTCATGCCCAACATCCTAGTCTATCCATTTGGTTCCGAAGTTTACGTTAGTCCTCTGTAACTCTAATATCCCGGCAGTATACCCAGTCGTCTGCGAACAGTCTTATTTCTGGATCAATGTCGGTGGAAATATGATTAATATACAGGGAGTATAACAGAGAACTAAGAACAGTCCCATTCGGGACCAAGACAAAACTGGAACACACTCCATATAATCGCCATTAACTCATATTGGGTCCATATCATTTACAACAAGAGCTGGAACTATAGGTGACAAATGACCCCGTGGGAGCCAATTTCTGAGTTTGTGCAAAACCTCAAGGGGAGATAATTCAGCCAAAAATGAAACAGTTATGGCCCTTGGGGATGGGGGGAGGCATAAAAACTTACCATTTTCAGTAGCAAAGAATCTATAAATTCAAGAGTCTCCCCTCCCCAACAATGCCGAAACTTAATAAGTTGGGTTTCAGTTGTTCATACGTGGGAGATGTGGTAAAAACGTTCTGGAAAGCCAGAATAAATGTGTTCACCCGTCCGCTTTGTCCAAGAGTTTTACCCAACCCTTTAAATTAGCACGTGTATAAGTTCGGAGATCATAATGAGAATCAAACAGGCATTAAAGAGTATGTAACAGCAAAATGGACCGTTTTGAATTAAAAACAGCATCATGTATCATGCCTTCGCTGGCGGATTAAAGAGTTTTATTTCAATTTATTTCGCACCCGCCCATCGGGGCTTGAGAAATAAATTGGGCTGCATGGTGGTTCCACGCAGAGCTGAATCTGACCACAAACGAGTACTTGTAAACCGCTTAGAAGGACTAAGCCTGCCCAGGCAAAGCGGTGTGAGCCAGATCGTCCAATGCATATAAGCCTTCTGGTTTCATTGCGCGGCAGGGCTTGAGATGTCATTTCATCTCTATGTCGGTTAAAAGTCCCACAGAATTGTAAGCAACGTCTCCAAAATGACCTAAATAGTGTTTACGGGGACGTTAAATCCCAATTCAAACAAATATTTCAAATTTTGAAGAGTATAATCCGTGTTTGTTGTACCCAAATTGTGCTGACTAACCGCGTTATGGTGTATCATAAACCGTGGTAAGGTGTACCCTAACAAAAAATCAACCATTGAATCATCCACGGATTCAGTGGGTATTGACATGAACTGGGGCTCAAGCAAATGCATCAATTGATGCTCTGAAATCGCAATAAGATATAAATCACAAATTCATGTGCACAAAAGATGTGTTACTGTCAAAAGCATTTACCGAAGTATGCTGGGGTTGGTGAAAACACACTAGACAAAAGAAAATTGTTTGTGTTTTCGTTTATAATGAACAGAATTCTCTGCAACTGTATCAGTAAATGGTAATACCATTACTCTGCAGCTATGCAAAATAACCACCCAAAAAGATTAGGATCTGGGCTAAAACTAGAGCTGTCAGTGAAACTGACTAGGGCCCCGGCAGCGCTATCAGAGGAGTAGGAAAATGTTGATGTTAAAAAAGACGTTTTTTTTTCCTTTCACCTCTAAGTATGACCTTGACCTTTGAGGTACGGACCTGGGTCTTGCGCGTGACACACTGTCACATTATGGTTAATATTTCTGCTAAGTAATATTTAAATCCATCCAGGTATAAGAAAGTTATAGATTGGACACAATAAAAAAGACGCTTTTTTGACCTTTTATCTCTAAGTATGACCTTGACCTTTGAGGTACGGCTGTGGGTCTTGCGTGTGACACTTTGTCACATTATGGTTAACATTTCTGCCAAGTAATATTTAAATCCATCCAGGAATAATAACAAAGTTATTAATTGGACACAGGAAAGACCCTTTTTTGACCTTTAACCTCTAAGTATGACCTTGACCTTTGAGGTACGGACCTGAGTCTTGCGCGCAACACTCCATCACATTATGGTAAACATTTCTGCCAAGTAATATTTAAATCCATCCAGGAATAAGAAAGTTATGGAGGATAAAAAAATTTGTGGACGGACAGACGGACAGACAGACAGACAGACAGACGGACGGACAGAGTGATGCCAAGTAATATTTAAATCCATCCAGGAATAATAAAAAGTTATGGAGGATAAAAAAATTTGTGGACGGACAGACGGACGGACAGACAGACAGACAGACAGACGGACGGACAGAGTGATTACTATAGGGCACCCACACTTTCAGTGCGGGGCCCTAATAAACCTTTTTCATACCGAAAATACTGCTGTGACGTCATGATTTCTGTAGCGTTCGTTGTACTCTGTCGCGTTCGTTGTACTGCGGTAACCGGTGTGTAGATGGCTCGAACCCTTTTGGGACCATGAAAATTTGTTCGAGACAGCGGTAGTTCGAGCCACTGAGGTTACTGTCAGGAGGCATATCAAGATACTTTTAGACATCTTTTCGGTGTTCTATTATGAAAATGTATGCTGTGTGTACTCATTAGAATCGCCTCATCGAGGCGATTCTAATGAGTACACACAGCATACATTTGCAAGATAAGACTAAAATCTCCTTAATTATCCCCCACTATTTCTTATGTAGAGGATTTCACAAGAGACTCAAGAATGGGTTCGACTCATCCATGGTAAACGAGCCATCAGTGTTCGAGCCATTGAGGTTCTACTGTAATCATTACCATAAAAATCCTAAAAATTTTGACACTTTAACCCTTTTTGTACCAAATGGCATCTTCCTCCTTATACATGTATATAGCAGGAGTCCATTCCAGAATTTAGTGGTGTTAGATTGTATTGTCTTCAAAATTTATTTGGAAATTGGCTGATTTGTTTGTTTGATTTTAGGTTTAACGTCCCCATCAACACTGTATAGGTCATTTTGTAGACATTGCTTCCAATTTTGAGGGACTTTTACCCGAAATTGAGATGAAATGACGTCTCAAGCCCTGTCGCCCAATGAAACCAATCAGGTTTACAAGCATGGAAGGTCCGACTCGCACCGCTTTGTGTGGGCAGGCTTAGAACCTCTAAGCGGTTTACCAGTACTCATGTGCGGTCAGTTTCAGCTCTGCGTGGAAGCATCATGCGGCGCATCTATTTCTTCAAGCCCTGGTGGGCGGGAGACATGGAAATTGGGTGAACTTTTTGCAAACTGTGAAACAGTGTAGGCCCTGATCAGATGCCGCATTCTGCGGCGTCTGATCTGGGCCTGCACTGTTTGCCAACTACCCCTACTGGGGTTTTTGGAGCAGATGGAATGGCAAACAGTGTAGACCCAATCGGACTGCTCCTGAAGGTTCAAGGACCAGTATGATCTTGGTCTTCACTGTTTGCTAACTGCTATATGTCCCAGTAATTAGGATTATTATGGTATTTACAGCAACAATAAATCATTTGTGACATATATTAATCTATATAACTGAACAAATATATATATATACACACAAAGCTCAATTTTTTATGTCATTAGCTGGGATAATGACTAAACGATCGCAGTTTGCCAGAAATGAATGTCTTACCTTTGTCCTACTGAATACATTAATTTTGCCGTTTCTGACTGTCAACCAATCAAACAACTTGCCATAATGCATTTATTCAAATCTGCAAACTGAAAGATAAACAGTGTGGATCCTGATCAGATATTTTCCAGAAGCATTCTGATCTGGATCTACACTGTTTGCAAAGGCAGTGGTTATCTTGGTTCAGCAAGAAAAGGTTTGTTTAAGAAAAATATCACATGAATTTTTATTTCAAAATGCCATTAACCCTTTTTGTACCAAATGGAATCTTCCTCCTCATATAAAGCAGGAGTCTATTTCAAAATTTAGGGGTGTCAGGTTGTGTTTTCATCAAAATTTATTTGGAAAATGATTGAACTTTTAGCAAACAGTGGAGACCCTGATCAGACGCCGCATTCTGCGGCGTCTGATCAGGGCCATCACTGTTTGTCAGGGTACCCCTTTAGGGGTTTCCGGTATAAAATGGGTTAACATAGGTATATGGACATCTTCTCCCAACTTTAGAAGCCCAGCTCAAAATTTAGTGGCCATGGAGGCCTTAGCCTTTTTCCCTGACTACGTGTCTTCATTTTAACCAGGTTGTTTTGTTTGTTTGTTTGATTTGAGGTTTAACGTCCCGTCAACACTGTTAAGGTCATTTTGGAGACGTTGCTTCCAATTTTGTGGGACTTTTACCCGACATTGAGATGACATGACATCTCAAGCCATGTCGCCAAATGAAACCAATAGGGTTTATTAGCATGGACAGTCGGCCTCGCACCTCGTTCCTGGACAGGCTTAGATCCTCTAAGCAGTTTACCAGTACTAGTCTGCGGGCTGGATTCAGCTATGCGTGGAAGCATCATGCAGCCCATATATTTCTTTAAGCCCCTATGGGCGGGGGCTACCAGGTTGTGTTTTCATCAAAATTTATTTGAAAAATGACTGAACTTTTAGCAAACAGTGGAGGTCCTGATCAGACGCCGCATTCTGGTGTCTGATCAGGGCTTGCACTGTTTGCCATAGGTATATGGACATCTTCTCCTGAAGTTTAGAAGCCCAGTTCAAAATTTAGTGGCCATGGAGGCCTTAGCCTTTTCCCTGATTACGTGTCTTCATTTTAACCCTTTTTGTACCAAATGGAATCTTGCTCCTTATATATAGCAGGAGTCCATTTCAAAGTTTAAGGGTGTCAGGTTGTGTTTTCATCAAAATTTATTTGAAAAATGACTGAACTTTTAGCAAACAGTGGAGGCCCTGATCAGATGCCACATTCTGCGGCATCTGATCAGGGCCGGTACTGTTTGCCAGGGTACCCCTTTAGGGGTTTCCGTACAAAATGGATTAACAAAGGTAGATGGACATCTTCTCCCAAACTTTAGAAGCCCAGCTCAAAAATTAGTGGCCATGGAGGCCTTAGCCTTTTTCCCTGATTAGGTGTCTAGATTTTAAGGAAAGAAATTACTCCTTGGGGGCAAATTATTTTCTCAACTCTTATCCTGCTGAACATGAAAACCTTTGTAAACAGTGTAGAATCTTATCAGATGGAAACCATCTGATCAGGATCTACACTGGTTGTTATTCTATTTGTGAATTGAAAAATACATTATCTTGTACACGTAATTTGATTGACTGATCATCAGAAAGGTGTGTGGAAATTTTTTTTTTTTTTTCAGCAAGATAAGGGTTTTCAGACAATTTACTGGAAAATGGTTGGACAAAAAAAAAAGCTAGCTAATTAGAAAAGAGAAGTTATCACATAGGCAACCGACAAAGGCTCAGGCCTACCGTAGAGTTTCTCCAGAGGCTTTGCTGCCTTTGGACATGTTGCAGAGACCTTCAACATTATTCATTCATTGCCCTTGTGTGAGGGGAATATGACGATTTGTTACCCTCAACAGGTAATACCGCCCTTGGACTAACTTTTGTGAGGATAAGATGACGATTTGTTCACCCTCGACAGGTAATACCGCCCTTGGACTCTTGTGTGAGGGGAATATGACGATTTGTTCACCCTCAACAGGTAATACCGCCCTTGGACTCTTGTGTGAGGGGAATATGACAATTTGTTCACCATTAACAGGTAACACCGCCCTTGGACTCTTGTGTGAGGGGAATATGACAATTTGTTCATCCTCGACAGGTAATACCACCCTTGGACTATCTTGTGTGAGGGGAATATGATGAGTTGTTCCCCATTAACAGGTAATACCACCCTTGGACTAACTTGTGTGAGGGGAATATGACGATTTGTTCACCCTCGACAGGTAATAGCGCCCTTGGACTCTTGTGTGAGTGGAATATGACGATTTGTTCACCCTCAACAGGTAATACCGCCCTTGGACTAACTTGTGTGAGGGGAATATGACGATTTGTTCACCCTCGACAGGTAATACCGCCCTTGGACTCTTGTGTGAGGGGAATATGACGATTTGTTCACCCTCGACAGGTAATACCGCCCTTGGACTCTTGTGTGAGGGGAATATGACGATTTGTTCACCCTCAACCGGTAATACCGCCCTTGGACTAACTTGTGTGAGGGGAATATGATGATTTGTTCACCCTCGACAGGTAATACCGCCCTTGGACTCTTGTGTGAGGGGAATATGACGATTTGTTCACCCTCAACAGGTAATACCGCCCTTGGACTAACTTGTGTGAGGGGAATATGACAATTTGTTCACCCTCGACAGGTAATACCGCCCTTGGACTCTTGTGTGAGGGGAATATGACGATTTGTTCATCCTCAACAGGTAATACCGCCCTTGGACTAACTTGTGTGAGGATAATTTGACGATTTGTTCACCCTCGACAGGTAATACCGCCCTTGGACTCTTGTGTGAGGGGAATATGACGATTTGTTCACCCTCGACAGGTAATACCGCCCTTTGACTATCTTGTGTGAGGGGAATATGACGATTTGTTCCCCATTAACAGGTAATACCGCCTTTGGACTAACTTGTGTGAGGGGAATATGACGATTTGTTCACCCTCGACAGGTAATACCGCCCTTGGACTCTTGTGTGAGGGGAATATGACGATTTGTTCACCCTCAACAGGTAATACCGCCCTTGGACTAACTTGTGTGAGGGGAATATGAAGATTTGTTCACCCTCGACAGGTAATACCGCCCTTGGACTCTTTGTGTGAGGGGAATATGACGATTTGTTCACCCTCAACAGGTAATACCGCCCTTGGACTAACTTGTGTGAGGGGAATATGACGATTTGTTCACCCTCAACAGGTAATACCACCCTTGGACTATCTTGTGTGAGGGGAATATGACGATTTGTTCCCCATTAACAGGTAATATTGCCCTCGGATCATCCGAGGGCAATATTACCTGTTGAGGGTGGACAAATCGTCATATTCCCCTCACACAAGGGCAACAGATGATTTATTATGTCATATTCTGACTTCTAGAGATTCTTTCATTGAATGCTTCAAAATATGGAAAAAGCAAGTTATTTAACACAAACCTAAGACTTGAATGATAAAATTTGATTTATCCAATTGTGCACTTGTACCTTTGAGCAGTGACGTCAGAAGGGAATATTGCAGGGAAATATGATCAGTTATTGCCCATACTCTCAACCAGTCAGAATCCCAGAACAGCTTATGAATATTAATGAGGTCTAATAATGTCCTTTGTCATCTATACACGGAGGCAACTCTGCAGACAATATTTTCAAATATTCCCCTGCTTTTCTATAGGGGCTTTGAGAAATAGATTGGATTGCATGGTACTTCCACTCAAGAGCTGAAACCAACCAAACATTAGTACTGGTAAACCATTTAGAAAGGTAAGCCTGCCCAGGCAAAGTGGTTTGAGTCAGACTGCCCGGGCATATACACCTAGCGGTTTGTTTAGATGGAAGGGTTCAAGATGACATTTCATCTCAATGTCTGGTAAAAGTCCCACAAAATTGGAAGCTATATTTCCATAATGACCTACATAGTGTTGACAGGGATATTTAACCTCAACATAAACAAACAAAGAAGATATAAGGCTCAACCTGTCATGCTTTGTAGACAATTCACATTCAATATAAATACAGTGAAATTCCGCTTTTAAGTCCACCTAAAATTAAGATAAGTTTTGCTATGAAAACAATATTTAGTAGGTTTCATTTGTTCTTCCTTTGTGTTTTCGGCATACAGTGTCTACTGGCCAGAGACCACCTTTGGGACTCTTCAAAAAAGGTCTTAAAGACCACTTTTGAAGAGTCCCGAAGGTGGTCTTTTTTAAGACCACTTTTGAAGTCCCGAAGGTGGTCTTAAGAGAGGAATTTTACTGTATGCTCCTAAAAGGTAATCCCTTGGAAGAACGGAATACACAATAGTACAGATTGATTGATTGATTGATTGTTATGGGTTTAACGACATGTCATCTCCCTGAGAAAGGGAGAAAAGAGATACATTGTAGTTGAGGAAATGAAAGTGAGGGACAGAGGAGAAAGAGGAAAACGAATGGAAGTGCAGAAACAGAAGTAAAAACACTTCCCCTCTTCCCTTAACTGCCGCAGAGATGGGCTGCATGATGCTTCCACGCAGAGCTGAAACCGACCACACACGAGTACTGGTAAACCAATAGAGGATCTAAGCCTGCCCAGGCAAAGCGGTGTGAGTCAGACATGCATATAAACCCTATTGGGCGACAGGGCTTGAGATGTCATTTCATCTCAATGCCGGTTAAAAGTTCCACAAAATTGGAAGTAACGAATCCAAAATGACCTATACAGTGTTGATGGGGACGTTAAACCTCAAATCAACCAACCAACTCGTTAACTCCAAATTTGGAGTAATTTACTTCAACTTTTTCATTTCTGACTCCAACTTTTTGGAAAGTCTCAATAGAAAAGTATGGTAAAACTCCAACTTTTTCTGGAGGACTGCATTTTTACTCCAATTTTCAAAATCCTAGTGAGAACCCTGCAACTGCAAGCCAATATCTGTGGCCCCCATGACGCGAGACACAAATGACCTTTGCCTCACCCACCACTCCACAACAGTACTGAAAACTGTAGAGTATACAGGTTTTTCTGGGCCAGAATAGCTGGTTTCAGGCAATCAGGGGCCAGTTATTCAAAGCATCGTTAGCTTAACGAGCTCGTTAGCGGACATATTGTTAACTGTTCTAGCAAGTACAATATCGAAAATTTTGGCATTTTTGCTGAAAAAATGTGAGCAGCTTTTGCATCCGCAAAAGCTTCTCACATTTTTTCAGCAAAAATTTCAACATATTTGCCATATTTAATGATCAAAGTTTTAACGATACATTAACTAACGACGTCGTTAGTTTTGAACAACTGGCCCCAGGTATCATCCGTGACCCTAAAATATGTTCAAAATTCCACAATGGAATAGAATGTGTGTGAATTTGGGTTTAACGTCGCTTTCAACAATTTTTCAGTCATATCACGACGGTGTCTGGTTGCGACAGGGAGCTCAATGCTCACGTTTATAGTGCTGCCTCACTGAAGTATCATGTCCCAGACACATTACATACCACACCCAGTCACATTATCCTGACACTGGATCGACCAGTCCTAGCTCTACCCTGTAAATCTGAGTGCCAAACGAGGAGCAACTAGTACCATTTTTAACGACTTTGGTATGTCGCGGCCCGGGATCGAACCCGAGACCTCCCGTTCCCCGGAGCGGACACTCTACCAACTGAGCTATCGGGGCCGGTCACAATGGAATAGAAGGAATAGAACTTTCTCTGAATAATAATGAAAACAAATAAAAATCTGAGAGTACTGGTGGGTCGATTGTCTCTGAGTGCATATTGAAAAATAGTACTAGACTGACTCTTAAAACTGTTTCGTTTAACCCTTAAATTCCACTTTTTAAGCAAAGGGTGGAGACCCAGATCTGAACCCGTGTTCTGCGGCATCTGACCCTTAAATTCCTCTAATGTAAGCAAATAGTGTAGACCCTGATCAGATGTCACCTTTTGCAATGTCTGATCTGGGTCTACACTCTTTGCCAAGCCCAGCCCAGCCCATAATTCCAGCTCAGATTCTATAGATAATCATATTACGCAATACGCTGACCCCAATACAATAAAATTAACACTGCTTTTTCTATAAATAGGTTACCCGGATTACCTACAAATCAGTGAGTCACATGGACTTTAGCACTGAAGAGCTTCTATGCATATTGCTTAGTAACTTTGGGTTGACTGATAAACAAATGACCTAAAAATGGAATTTCCCTACACACTTTATGGGTAAATACTGCAAGTTCCTTAACCCTTTATGTACAAAATGGAATCTTCCATCTTATATATAGTAGGAGCTCATTTCAAAATTAAGGGGTGTCAGGTAGTTCTTTCTTCAAAAACTGTTTAGAAATTGGCCAAAAAGTTTGCAAACAGTGTAGGCCTTGATCAGATGCCGCTTTCTGCGGCATCTGATCTGGGCCTGCAATGTTTGCCAGGGAACCCGTTTTGGGGTTTCCGGTACAAAATGGGTCAATTGCTCAAAGGAACATCACATGAACAAGTCCGTGAAATGAATTCAACTAAACGCTACTTTATATAGCGGAAACTGGGGTTAATGGGAGAATAAGGTGGTTCTAACGAGCTCCCACCGCTATGTTTTCAGTACAAATAAGAAAACAAGTATTTGACCTTGAGGAAGGTCAACGTTAAGGTCAAGGTCAGGTTTGTGTATATCAATCTTAAGTACTAGTGGCAAGGTGTGTGGTGTGTCAATATTAAAGAAATCGGTCAAAGAATAAGGAAGTTATGAGCAATGTTAAAGTTTTTTGTAACGGACAAATTTTTACAAGTATTTGACCTTGAGGAAGGTCAACGTAAAGGTCAAGGTCAGGTTTGTGTATATCAATCTTAAGTACTAGTGGCAAGGTGTGTGGTGTGTGAATATTAAAGAAATCGGTCAAAGAATAAGGAAGTTATGAGCAATGTTAAAGTTTTTTGTAATGGACCGACGACAGACGACTTGTAACGGACAAATTTTTAAAGTATTTGACCTTGAGGAAGGTCAACGTAAAGGTCAAGGTCAGGTTTGTGTATATCAATCTTAAGAACTAGTGGCAAGGTGTGTGGTGTGTGAATATTAAAGAAATCGGTCAAAGAATAGGGAAGTTATGAGCAATGTTAAAGTTTTTTGTAACGGACCGACGACGACAAGCTGACTCCTATATACCCCCTTCAAACTTCGTTTGCGGGGGTATAAATACCACAGATTTTCATCAGAAAAGTAACCATTTTGGGGATGTGAAAAAAATGCACTATGTCACACAGGTGTTTTCGTAATGGATATGCAAAAACTGGTGGGAAAGGGTTCACAGTTGTTCAAAACTAACGATGCCATCATTCGGTAAAATTTTGATAATTCAGTATGGCAAATATACAAAGGAGCAGGCGCATGACAAAATCTACATTAAGACCTGTGCGACCAGCAGAAACTCAAATCAACCTGCGCATCCATCCACTATGACAAGACCTTTTGCTTATGTCTCTTTGCATAGATATTAGCCTATAGTAGGTACATGCGATCAGTGAAGACTGATCAGATGCGCAAATGCGCAGGCTGATCTGAGTCTTTGCTGGTCGCTCAAGACTTCTTCAACATTGTGTCATGCGCTGACTCATAATATTTTGCTGAAAAATGTGAGCTAATGCAAAAGCTACTCAAATTCTGTCAGCGAAAAAAAAGGTACTGGGTATTGTACTTGCCATAACATTTGAACCACTAATGAGCTTGATAAGCAAACAATGTTTTGAACTGGACTGAGAGGTTGTGGGTTTGAATTCGGCTACCGGTATCGAGGTGTGTCCTTGGGCAAGACACATAATGCCACTGCCCTACTCCACCCAGGTGTAAATGAGTAGCAGTCGTGTAAAAGTCACTGCTTCTCTCTCCCGCGTGTGATAACATCCGGAATCAGTGTTCGAGAGCGATTCAAATATGTAAGCGTGAAGCTTTCATCGCAATCAAACTAAAATAAATTAGTATAAACTAACAACTGGACTCAGGTTTTCTTGTATGTTTTGTTGTGCTCCATCTCGGGCCCAGTTGTTTGTCTGTTTGAGGTTTTATGTCCCTGTTAACACTATTTATGGCATTTTGGAGACATTGCTTCCAATTTTGTGGGACTTTTACCTGACAATGAGATGAAATGACACCCGTCACCTAGTGAAACCAGTAGGTTTATATGCAAGGACTGTCTGACTCTCCACTTTGCCTGGGCAGGCTTAGACCTTATCAGAACTTTACCAGTACTTGTGTGCTAGTGCCCAGGGCACAGTTGTTCAAAGCATCTTTAGCTTAACGAGCTCGTTAGTGGTCAAATTGTTAACTGTTCTAGCAAGTATAATACCAAAAATTTTGGTATTTTTGCTGCAAAAATGTTAGCAGCTTTTGCATTTGCAAAAGCTGCTCACAATTTTTCAGCAAAAAATATTAGCATACTTGCCATAATGAATGATCAAAGTTTTAACGATATGTTAACTAACGACGTTGTTAGTTTTGAACAACTGGCCCCAGATGTTCGAGGCATTGTTGTTAGCCTAACAGTCAAAATGTTAACTGTTCAAGCAAGTACTGAAATCCTACATTTTTAACAAATTTGTTTTATGATCAAGCAAGGAGTCCAAAAGGTGAAGATGGAATGGCAAACAGTTTCGACCCTGATCAGACTGCTCTTCTGGAGCAGTCTGATCTGGGTCTGCATTGTTTGCTTAGGCCTAGCTGTCACAATACTAGGATCATTATGGTACAGTATCTAATACTTGGGTTATTTTTGTTGAAAAGAATGTTAGTATCTTGTGCAAAAGCTATTCCAGATTTTTTTCAGCAAAAATAGGGGCATGTTTGCCAAAGTGGATCAAGGTTTTAACAAAACACCACAACCTCGTTATAACACAGTTCATTATAACATGGTTTGGATATTACACGGTTTCAAGATGGATCCCAAAAATGTGTAGATTATACAGAAAAATTTCTATATAATCTACACGTTTTTGTTTGGAGAGATTACGGCTGTTTAACTAACACGGTTTCTGCTTTGGACCCCATTAACAGTGTTATAAAGAGGTTGTGGTGTATGTTAACTTACAACATTGTTAGGTTTGAATAATTGGCCCAAGATTTTCTGTTTTTTTTTTTTGACAATTGAAACCCAAAATGAGGGCTCTATCTAGATTTACAGACTGCCCCAGGGTCAAGCCCACGAACCTGAGCTCATATGGCCAGAGCCACAGGCAAGGAATATAACAGCCAAGGGTTCTAGTCCTAGGGCAAATCGTAAATTTAGGTACAGCCCAAAACAGAAATACAATTTAAGTATTGTATTCGCTGCACTGATTATTTCACTTTAACCCATTGTATGCGGGAAACCCCTAAAGGGGTACCTTGGCAAACAGTGCAGACCCAGATCAAACGCCGCAGAATGCGGCATCTGATCAGGGTATGCACAATTTGCTGACAGAATTTTCCATCAAAAATAGAAAAAAAAACTAAAAAATATGCCTGAAACCCCTTATATGACAAATGAACTTGTCCATAATACACCGGTAGCAATGGAAGAGTTCACTGGCATACAATGGGTTAAGAAATGTTGGCACAAAACGTAAGAGACTTCACGTGTTTGTGGATGATACCAAAGCCCTATTATGTTCTCAGGGCTGAGAGTTCTTCACAATTTCACTGGCCCTGCATGACTAAGGGCTTTCAGTTCTGAAAAGTGTTATGAAAGCTCTGCAGTGAAAAGGTATCAGCCGACACTTATACCTGGTACAGACCAGTCAATATCACTGATAGTGGCCGCATCTGCTTCTTCTGTCGTGTGACTGGGTTCTCACCAATGACAATGCTTCTTATTTCTCTCTTAGAAATTTTTCCAGCAACAGTCGATGTCTCCAAAGGGGGTCTGGAGGCAGTATAAAGGGTCTCTTAATGTCATAGCATTTTTTCAGAGTTGGCCCATGTCCGCGAACTGGATCTTAAATTAGCATAAAGAGTCACTATTCCTTAAATTTTTCCAAAGTCGGTCCATGTTTCCCAAGTGGATCTCAATGTCTTAGAAATTTTTCCAGAGTTGGTCCATGTCTCCCAAGGGGGTCTTGAGGCAGCATAAAGTGATCTTTCACAAAGGAAAACATTAGTAACCTAGAAAAAGAATGAGAAATATGACAGATAGACTAAAATGTTCACTACATAAGGCAGATTGCCTGTCTGATCCTGAAATATATATGGAAAGTGGCTGGATTTCACAACACAAAAGCTCTATGCAACTGACCTTGAAGTTTTGGCACATACAGTCAAAACCTGTCTACAGAGTCCACTCATGTGAAAGAGCAGATATAATGGTCTTTGTTCACCGGTGCTCTCTATTCAGAGGATCAGTTTTGCATCTGTTGCTCTACCTCAAGATGTTAACCCTTGTACTGCTGGGCCCGGATATGCATTATCTTTGAAACAATGTAGATCCAGATCAGATAATCAGTAGCGCATGTGACATATTTAAATATTCAGCAGGACAAGGGTTAATTCACAGCGTTTATTCAGATATGTAGTGGATAATCCCAGTTACCTCTGATTAATTAACTGATAAAATACACCAAAGATAACATTATATAGAGGATCTTACATGAGTGTTCATGTATTATTGAATTTATTAAACGAGTTGAGTGAAAGGGATAAAATGCGAGGCTTTGCCGAGCATTTTATCCCTTTTCCTCAACGAGTTTAATAAATTCAATAATACATGAGCACGAATGCAAGATTCTATTTATCATATGATATTAAAACGCATTTTATTTACCATTGTTTATAAAAATGTCAATATTCCACTGTTAGTAAATGCGACGTCGTTAAGGACGTCGCACATGTAATGTTACGGGACGTATCTAGCTAATTTTAATCCAATAGTGGATTATCGAAAATATTACATGGCGTTATTACACTCTCAGAAGCGACGTCATATGATAAATTCAGGTATTAACCCTTGTCCTGCTGAATATCTTAATCTGCCACACCCACTACCGATTATCAACCAATCAGATTACTTGATGCAAATTATTGCAACATATTCACAATCTGAATGATAAACAATGTAGATCCTGATCAGATGGCTTCTTCAGAAGCCATCTGATCTGGATCTACATTGTTTGAAAGATAAGGCATACCCGGGCTGACAGCAGGACAAGAGTTAATAACGATTCACTACAAATTTTAATTTGGCTCATTTAAAGATGTCCACAAACTTTTAACCCATTTAGTACCGGAAGCCCCAAAACGGGTACCCTGGCAAACAGTGCAAGCCCAGATCAGACGCCGCAGAACGCGGCGTCTGATCAGGGCCTACACTGTTTGCGAAAAGTTAAGCCATTTTCCAAGTAAATTTTGAAGAAAACACAACCTGACACCCCTAAACTTCGAAATTGACTCATGCTATACATAGGGAGGAAGATTCCATTTGGTGTAAAAAGGGTCAATTGCTCAATTTAAAACTTTGGTCACTATTATTCAAAGCAAATCAGGTCTTTGTTCTGGGTAAAAATATTCATTTTGGAAGAATTTTGACTGTCCACTGGTCCTAGTGCACAGGGGGTCTGTTCACAGGTGCATTATATTGTTTGTTTGGTTTGGAGGAATCAAAAGTGGTCTTTGTAGACAGGTGGTCTTTGTTCACAGGTAGCCTTTAAACATTATATTGTTTGTTTGGTTTGGAGGAATCAAAAGTGTTCTTTGTAGATAGGTGGTCTTTGTTCATAGGTAGCCTTTAACACAGGTTTAGAAAGCCTTCATGCAGACCGAACAAATTATTAGTCTATACAGAACCAAGTGCAAGGATTGTTGCCACGTTAAATCAATTTAAGGCCCCCAGTGAAATCCTTTTTACTGACCCTTCCATTGTGCCCCCGCCCATAGGGGCTTGAAGAAATATATGGGCTGCATGATGCTTCCACGCAGAGCTGAATCCGGCCCGCACACTAGTACTGGTAAATAGCTTAGAGGATCTAAGCCTGTCCAGGAACCTTGTTGCGAGGTGGACCGTCCATGCTAATAAACCCTATTGGTTTCATTGGGCGACAGGGCTTGAGATGTCATTTCATCTCAATGTCGGGTAAAAGTCCCACAAAATTGGAAGCAGCGTCTCCAAAATGACCTTTACAGTGTTGACGGGGACGTAAAGCCTCAAATCAGACAATACTGACCCTTCCAAGGTGGTTCTTCTGTCACGGTTTATTTTTGTTATAGTTTGTCTTTGCATATTATGTATTGCTTATATCTTTTTTTTAATTTGGGTAGCCATTTAGCTATTTAAAGGTGCATTATTGAGCTATCTGGAAAAAAATGCTTCCAAAAATAAAATACATATAGCCGGTATTTTTCTTTAAACAATACAAATGAATGCATTCTATGCAAAAATGCGAACAATTATGATGACAGGAAAATGAGTTTGAGAGGGATTCCCTAACTAGGTTTCGCACACTAGTTAGATCTATTTTTAGTTCGTGACAAAAATAGAATCCCCATATATGACATTATGCGACGTTCATTTTTGGCCTTGTTTGCTTAGGTCATGCCTGAATCGGAAGAAATATGACGCTGAATACCATGCCATAAGTAACGACACTCAGAGATGATACTGTCGCAATGCATGTGTAAAGTGACAGATTTATTTTTAGAACAGAATTTCTGAACACATGTTCAGAGCTAAGGGTAAACACGAATGAAAACGACCATTTTCACAAAGTTCTGAAGCTGTATTTGGCTCCAAAAGTGTACACATGACAAAGGAGTATGCATTGAAGATAAAAACCAGAAAAAAAATTTGAGACCCGGTAGCTCAATAATGCACTTTTAATGGTAAAGTAACTGTCCTTTTGGCTTTCCGCTTGTGATGTTTTCAATAGGGTTTAGTTATTTCATGTTCATGTTTCTTTCCCTTTGGTTTCTCAGATGGGAGGTGTTGGGTAGTTGAATTTATTCCTGACCATCGCCTTCACTTCTATTAAGTGTATAGAGTTAAAATAGCTCTGACCAAGGTGCAATACAATGTACAGTAAAATTCCGCTATTAAGACCACTTAAAACTAGACAAAAGTGCCCAGTGGGGCACATATACCCCCGGCCAGTGCCATCACCTCAGCTGAAACAAGTAGTCATACTGGTTGTTGCTACCAAATTTTAAGTCTCTATGTACAGTAGTTATTGAGAAATTTTTGACACAAAATAATAAAAATATACACTATTAAACAGCAAGAACTACAAAGGGAAATAACTGTAAAAGCTGACCCCTTGGCCCTTATTTTCTTTCCCACAATACAAGTAGTCATACTGATCATGTGTGCAAAATTTCAAGTTTCTATGTGGAGCAGTTCCTGAGATATCTTTGACACAAAATAATTGTTTACGGACACACAGACAGACAGACGGAAAAGACAAAAACTATATACCCCCATTGCATACTTCGTATGCCGGGGGTATAATTAAGGCTAATTCTGCTTTAAAAAGCTTATTTAGTAAGTTGCAGTTATTTTTCTTTGTATTTTCTGCATACAGTGTCCTCTGATCAGTGACCACCTTTGGGACTGTTCAAAAGTGGTCTTAAAGACCACTTTTGAACAGTCCCGTAGGTGGTCTTAATATAGGAATTTTACTGTATATATAATAAGTCAAATCGTGAGAAGAGGGATCTGCTTTCTCTGATTCTAGAGAAATAGATCAACTCTAGCAATGAATTGAGTAATAAATTACAGTTCAAAGGTTAGTTGTAAAGTAGATCAAATAACAAGCATGTAGAGATTTATCAAATTACAACTGACCAACAAACTGTGATTTATTACTCAATCATTCACTCCTAGAGCTGATCTATTTTGACATTGAAAATCTACAATAATGTTGTTCCCTTCAAATTCTCCCAACCTTTACCCTTTGCAAAAAGAAAACCCTGACAAACTTATTGACTGTAACACATGCATTTACAGGTACAGTTGAACTTCCATGGTTCGAACCCCTTTGGGACCATGAAAATTTATTCGAGACAGCGATAGTTCGAGCCACTGAACGTTACTGCCAAGAGGCATAACGAGATACTTTTGAACATCTTTTGATGTTATATAATGAAAATGTTTGCTGTGTGTACTCATTAGAATCATCTCACCGAGGCGATTCTAATGAGTACACACAGCATACATTTGCAAGATAAAAGACTAAAATCTCCTTAATCATCCCCCACCATTTCTTATCTTGAGGAGGGGCTCAAGAGCGAGTTCGACTCAGCCATGGTAAACGACCCATCGGTGTTCGAGCCATCAAAGTTCTACTGTATGTCCTTTTGTAATGTTTTCGATGCGAGAAAATGATGTTTCACCATCTAACAACAAAGAACCTATGAATGACATTATATAATGACTACTTTTCGCGTCACTCTCTTCTACCCTGTGATGTATTGCAAAATAAATAAGATCATGTCCATGAAATCAACACCCCCTAAACCCCACTTTATATAGGGAAAACTAGGGTTTACAGGGGTATACATTATTTTTCTTCTTTCTATTCCAAGACATAGGTTGTGGGTACACGTTAGAACCGCCTCAAATGAGGCGGTTCTAACAAGCACCCACAACCTATTTTTGAAGTAACTAGAAAAAGTGTCCATAGGACACGGATGTCCCCGCCAAATGCCATTCATAAATCAGGCTCTACCTGTTACAAAAACTTTAACCTGAGGTTACAGGATCACGTACGTACATACGTACACACACACGTACAGACGGATGTACACATGTACGCACATATTGAAAACCGAAAAACTATATGCCCCCGGCATCATATGATGCGGGGGCATAAAAATATCACAGATTTTCATCAGAAAAGTAACCATTTTTGAGATGTGAAAAAATAGCCATCGGAAGAGATGGCAAATCCCCCGACCAAAAGCCAATATGGCCTTCAGAAGAGTGTTCACCAATAGAAAGTGCACCAGAATTAAACCAGCAATATATCACAAAAGTATTGCAGTTATGGCCATCACAAGATTATACTGTCAGGGGAGATAACTAAACAAGAGGCCCATGGGCCACGATGCTCACCAGAGCTCAGGCAGGCACTGCCCACTCGCAGCCATGTATGGTTTTAATTTATTGATTATTCCCCATTCCATGAGGACTCTGTATCTGAAATATTAGGCCTTTTATGAAGTGGAGGGGTGGGGGATGACCCAACAGAGCCCAATTTGATATCATTGAATGCATCTTATCATAAGGAACAAGAGAATATATGGTTTATTGGTGGGGGGTCTTAACGGTTTCTGAGATATTGGGCCTTTTATGAAGTGGAGGAGATGGGGAAGAATGGCCCGGGCACATCCAAAAAGACCCCCAGGTTGGTGTCTCTGAATGTGTTTTATCATAAAAAACAAGAATATATATATGGTTTAGGGGTGGGAATCTGATAGGTTTCTGAGATTTATCGCCTTTTATGAAGTGGCAGGGTGGGGCATGGCCCCAGCACACCCCTGAAGACCCCTAGGTTGGTATCACTGAATGCATCTTATCATAAAGAAGAAGAATATATATGGATAAGGGGTGGGGATCTGAAAGGTTTCTGAGAATTTGGGCCTTTTATGGAGTGGAGGGGGTGGGGCATGGCCCGGGCACATCCCAGAGGATCCCCAGGTTGGTGTAACTGAATGCGTCTTATCATAAGAAATAAGAATATATATGGTTTTGGGGTGGGGATCTGAAAGGTTGCTGAGATATATCGCCTTTTATGAAATGGAGGGGTGGGGCAATGGCGTATACCAGGAGACCCCTAGGTTGGTATCACTGAAAGCGTCTTATCATCAGAAACAAGAATTCTTGAACGTGACACACCTGCTTAACCTCATGTACAACTGTACCAAGTACCATCAATACATCTCAAAGAGTATTGGAGATGTGGCCATCACAAGGTAGTGATTCTATATTATTGGAAGGGGAGATAACTCAAAAACCATGACACCCAGAGTTGTGGTTCTTGTGCATGACACACCTTCTTGGCCTTGTGAACAACTGTGCCAGGTATCATCAATATATCTTGAAGGGTATTGGAGTTATGGCCATCTCAAGGTAGTCACTCAATTTTATTGGAAGGAGAGATAACTCAAAAACCATGACAACCAGAGTTGTGGTTCTTGTGCATGACACGCTGTCTCAGCCTTGTGAACATCTGTGCCAAGTACCCTCAACATACCTCAAAGGGTATTGGAGTTATGGCCATCACAAAGTAGTCATTCTATTGTATTACAAGAAATTGTTTACGCACGCATGCATGCACGGGCGACGGACGAAATGTGATCACAAAAGCTCACCTTGTCAGTAAAAGACAGGTGAGCTAAAAAGGGGAGATAACTCAAAACGTATGCAATCCAGAGTTCTGGTTCTTGTGCATGACACGCCGTCTCAGCCTTGTGAACAATTGTGCCAAGTACCATCAATGAATCTCAAAGGGTATAGGAGTTATGGCCATCACAAGGTTGCATCTACGGACGGACGGACAGACGGACGGACACCAGGCTGATCGCTATATCCCCCGAACCTACTTGGTCGGGGGATAAGCTATATCCCCCAAACCTATTCGGTCGGGGGATAAAAATGCACTATGTCGCACGGGTGTGTTATAGTGATGGGTTCTTTCCATTGCCTAAATAGGAGACTCCTGCACAACCAACAATACGCTAGACACATGACTTCTTGAATGAAGCAACCCCAAATTCTCCACAGCATGGTCTGCGAGAAGCAAAGACTGTAGCCAGAATGCCCTTATAGATTAGCAAAACAGCAGCTGTTCTAATGCCAGCAGCTTTTGCAGTGCAAAAATATTAGCCCTTTTTGTACCAAATGGAATATTCCTCCTTATATATAGCAGGAGTCCATTTCAGAATTTAGGGGTGTCAGGTTGTGTTTTCTTCAAAATTCATTTGGAAAATGGCTGAATGTTTGCAAACAGTGTAGGCCCTGATCAGACACCACATTCTGCGCATCTGATCAGGGCCTTCACTGTTTGCCCGGGTACCCGTTCTGGGGTTTCCCGTACCACATGGGTTAGTGTTGTTGCCATATAAAATGTATCAAAAGTTATATCAAATGATAACTAGAATTGTTTTCTAAGAAAACAGATGTCCCCCCACCACACTCATTATTTTTTTAACCAAATCCATCCACTGGTTCAGGAGATAGAGTGCAGACAAGGCAATTTTCAACAGTCTAAGTCCCGTGGTGACCTTGAAAATTAGGTCAAGGTCACCAACATCTAATCGGTTCTTAAGACCAGCCCACTGATATAATGTATCAAGTATGAACCAAATCATTCCATTGGTTCAGGAGAAAGAGTGCAAACAAGCCAATTTTTAAAAGTCTAACTCCCGTTGTGACCTTGAAAATTAGGTCAAGGTCACCAAAAGCTAATCAGTTCTTAAGACCATCCCACTGATATAATGTATCAAGTATGAACCAAATCCTTCCATTGGTTCAGGAGTTAGAGTGCAGACAAGCTTTTTTGGTCTAAAATTTGACAATGGTTTCAGCCCTGTGACCTTGATAATTAGGTCGTCACCAAAATCTAATCAGTACTTTTCCCCCTCCCAATGGTGTATCTGTGTAAGTTTAATCAAAATCCATCCATCCATTCAGGAGATGGAGTGCAGACAAGAGGCAACGCCGACGCCGACGCCAACGCCGACGCTGACGCCGACAGGATCCGCACCAAAACCAATATGTCCCCCTCCCTTTCGGGTGGGGGGACATAATGAGTTTGTCATTGCATTGACCAACTGAGTACTGAACATTGCTTAAAATCGAACTAGGTCTACACCCTATCCAGCAGTCTGTGTGTTTTGTGAATGCTGTAATATTCTTTCATGGGTGTGAAAAGAATCCATTCCTAGGGTCACTGTTTGGCATCATGAGGCTATGCCGAGTGATGCTAGACAGTGATCCAAAGCTATAGATTTTTCTATATACATCAAATATTCCTGATAGATTCTTTTAATTGCACATCATTCCATTTCTAGTGCTTGATACTATTTTAAGTGATCAAATTATCGCACATCTTATCCTTATCTGGTGTGTGAGACAATAACTTCCTACCTGTCTTCTATAATTCTTCTCCAGGACCACTTTTCTGACATGAGATCACGGTAATTATCATTAGAAACAACAACCCCATCTTCTCTCTCTGCTAACTCAAGAATAAACCTACAAAATGGAAGAATCAAGCCATTGCAAATGTATCATTTTAAAAAGGAAACCTAAAATGGGTTATTCTCAAACAGTGCAGGCCCAGATCAGATGCCGTAAACAGTGGCATCTGATCAAAGCCATCACTATTTGCAGAGGGTTTGACCATTTTCTAAGTTTTCTCAAACTTCGCTGACTCAAATCTCTTTAGGACGAGGAAAATTTGTTTGAGACTGTGGTAGTTCGAGACACCGAGGGTTACTATTAGTGCCGTACCAGGAGGCATAATGGATATAATTTTGGGATATCATTTCGGTGTTCTTCATTATAAATGTATGTTGTGTGTACTCATCAGAATCGCCTCGTACACACAGCATACATCTGCAAGATGAATGAACAAAATCTCCCTAAATCATGTCTATTTCGTATTTGGAGGAATTCCCTGCGAACCATCATGAAAACACACCTATATAATTTTGTCCCCCTTGAACCACACTTTTATATAGTAAAACTGAGGTATGTAGGTGTAAACCTTATTTTTCTTATTTCTGCTCAAAATATAGATTGAGGGTACATGTAAGAACAGCCTCATCAAGGCGGTTCTAACGAGTACCAACAATCTGATTGTAGGTTTCCATTAGAACAGCCTTCTTGAGGCGGTTCTAACATATACCCACAATCTATATTTTGAGCCTAAATAAGAAAAAAATCGCAAATTTTCATCTTAAAATTTTCGATGGTAAACTTTACTATGTATTTGTATAGACTTGTTTCCTGAGATATAAGGCCTTTCATCAGGAAAACAGGCCTATATAATTTTGACCCCCTTGAACCCCACTTTTATATAGTAAAACTGGGATTTACAGGGGTAAACCTTACTTTTCTTATTTCTGCTCAAAAATATAGATTGTTGGTATTCGTTAGAACCGCCTCATCGAGGCGGTCCTAAGGAGTATCCACAATCTATATTATGAGCTGAAATCAGAAAAATGTCACAATTTTACATCATAAAATTTTCGATTTTTCGGCGGTAAAATAGTCAATGTATTTGCATAGGTGTGTTTTCGTAATGTTAAGCAGTAGAAGGGTTGGGGCATAGCCATGTTTGATCCCAGGAAGCCCAAGATTGCTGTCCCTAAATGTGTGTTATCAATAGACCAAGAATAGATATATAAAGGTATTGTATAGGGGCTGAACGATTTCTGAGATGAGGCTCTTTCATGAAGTAGAGGGGAGAGGAATGGCCCCTGCAGACCCCCACAATCTGGTGCGACTTAATGTATCTAACAATAAGGAACAAGAATATATATGATTATGGGGTGGGGATTTGAATGGTTTCTGAGATATAAGGCCTTTCATGAAGTGGAGGGGTGGGGCACTGTCCCAGCACATTGCCCCAGCACAAAGAGACCTCAGGTTGGTGTGACTGAATGAGTCTTATCATAAGGAACAAGGGGACTCCCTGGCCTAGTCGAAAATAGCGCTGACTCTTAATCATTAGATTTCTCACCACTGTTGAGTTCGAGCCTGGCTCAGTTCACATGTGAGATGCCAAGGTCTGCAACAGAAGGTCAGGTAATTTTTCTCTGGGTACTTCGGTTTTCACCTGCCTCTAATTAACCTCTAATTAATGATCGGCTTGATGCCACTTGATATGATTGAAACAATCTTGAAAAGACCAAAAACAAACAAATATACCAATTAAGAATATATACATGTATAGTGTAGGGGTGGGGATCTGAAATATTTCCAAGGTTCATGACTTTTAATGAAGTCGCTGTCTGGCATCATACTTGACTGAGGTGACTATCAGGTTTTGTTTGTTTGATTTGAGGTTTAAAATCCCCATCAATACTGTATATGTCATTTTGGAGACTTTGCTTCCAATTTTGTGGGACTTTTACCCGACATTGAGAGGAAATGACATCTCAAGCCCTGTCACCCAATGAAACCATTAGGGTTTATAAGCATGGATGGTCGCACTCGCACCGCTTTGCCTGGGCAGGATTAGATCATCTAAGCGGTTTACCAGTACTTGTGTGCGGTCGGTTTCAGCTCTGCGTGGAAGCATCATGCAGCCCATCTATTTCTCCAAGCCCCGATGGGCGGGGGCCGGACTGCATCAGGTACCTGTAAAATATGTTTTACGGAGAATAGGAAAAACACCTCAATATATCCTCTTCTAACACCTATCCCTTGCCCTGCTGAACCAAGATAACCCATACCTTTGCAAACAGTGTAGATCCTGATCAGATGGCTTTTGAAGAAGCATTATCCTGCTGTTCACGACAACCCATATCTTTGCAAACAGTGTAGATCCATATCAGATGGCTTCTGAAGAAGCTTTATCCTGCTGAACATGACAACCCCTACCTTTGCAAACAGTGTAGATCCAGATCAGCCATCTGATCAGGATCTACACTGTTTGTCATTCAGGTAGTAAATATGAATCAATACATTATAACTAGAAATGTGTCCAGATGACACAGTTGCCCCCCCCCCCCCAAGGGCTCCCCCCCTCCCCCCGAAAATCCATGTTGCAACAAAATTTTCTAAGTGTGTGACCTTGTCATCAGGAACATTTGTGAGAAGTTATATTGAAATTGGTGAAAAAATGTAAGCGCCTAGAGCAATGACAAAGTTTTTCTAAAAATAGCCACAGTGACCTTGACCCTGAAAGTCGAACTCACTCGAGGTATTGTCATAAGGAACATTTGTGTGAAGTTATATTGAAATCCGTGAAGAAATGTAGTCGCTAGAGCGATGACAAAAGTTTTTCTAAAAATAGCCACAGTGACCTTGACCTTGAAAGTCGAAATCGCTCGAGATATTCTCATAAGGAACATTTGTGTGAAGTTATATTGAAATTGGTGAAGAAATGTAAGCGCTAGAGCGATGACAAAGTTTTTCTAAAAATAGCCAGTGACCTTGACCTTGAAAGTGGAACTTGCTAAAGATATTGTCATAAGGAACATTTGTGTGAAGTAATATTGAATTTGGTGAAAAAATGTAAGCGCTAAAGCAATGACAAAGTTTTTCTAAAAATAGCCACAGTGACCTTGACTTTGAAAGTCAAACTCGTTCGAGGTATTGTCATAAGGAACATTTGTGTGAAGTTATTTTGAAACCAGTGAAGAAATGCAGGCGCTAGAGCGATGACAAAGTTTTTCTAAAAATAGCCACAGTGACCTTGACATTGAAAGTCGAAATGGTTCGAGATATTGTCATAAGGAACATTTGTGTGAAGTTATATTGAAATCGGTGAAGAAATGTAAGCGCTAGAGCGATGACAAAGTTTTTCTAAAAATAGCCACAGTGACCTTGGCCTTGAAAGTGGAACTCGCTAGAGATAATGTCATAAGGAACATTTGTGTGAAGTTATATTGAAATCGGTGAAGAAATTAAAGCGCTAGAGGGATGACAAAGTTTTTCTAAAAATAGCCACAGTGACCTTGACCTTGAGGCCATGACCTTGAAATTTGAAAGTGCTCGAGCTATTTTTATAAGGAATATTTGTGTGAAGTTATATTGAAATTGGTGAAGAAATGTAGGCGCTAGAGCGATGACAAAGTTTTTCTAAAAATAGCCACAGTGACCTTGACCTTGAGGTCATGACCTTGAAAGACGAACTCGCTCGAGATATTGTCATAAGGAACATTTGTGTCAAGTTATATTGAAATCAGTGAAGAAATGTAGGCATTAGAGCGATGACAATGTTTTTCTAAGAATAGCCAAAGTGACCTTGACCTTGAGGCCATGCCCTTGAAAGTCAAATTCGCTCGAGATATTTTTATAAGGAACATTTGTGTGAAGTTATATTGAAATTGGTGAAGAAATGTAGGCGCTAGAGCGATGACAAAGTTTTTGTAAAATAGCCACAGTGACCTTGACCTTGAGGTCATGACCTTGAAAGACGAACTTGCTCGAGATATTGTCATAAGGAACATTTGTGTGAAGTTATATTGAAATCAATGAAGAAATATAGACGCTAGAGCTATGTTGTGCGAGGGGATAATTAAAAAATTTTTAAGTCTGTGACCTTGACCTTGAGCTCATGGGAATGGGTGTGGGTATCGCTGAATAAAATGGACAGGTATCTAACATCATACCAAATATCAACTCAATCCATCACACGATTTGGAAAATATCAACTCTTAAAATATCTTATTAAAAATTTCTAAGTCTGTGACCTTGACCTTGAAGCCATAGGCATGAGTGGGGGTATTGCCAAATAAACATTTGGACCTGTATCTATCATCATAGCATACATAAGCCAAATCCATAATATAGTTTGGAAAATTTGAGCTCTTTAAAATCTTTCACATTAAAATTGTCTAAGTCTGTGACCTTGACCTTGAGGTCATAGGCATGGGTGGGGGTATTGCTGAATAAAACATTGTACCTATATCTATCATCATATGGACCAAAGCCATCATAAAAGTTCAGGTTCTACCAGGTACAAATACCTTAACTGGAGTCTTTAACATGGAAAATTTCTAAGTCCATGACCTTGAACTTGAGGCCATGGGCATGGGTGGGGGTATCGCTGAATAAAACTTTGGACCTATATCTATAATCATTCCAAATATGAACCAATTCCATCATATGGTTTGGAAAATGAGTTCTAAAATGTTCAAGTCTACCTGTGACAAAAACCTTAACCTGAGTCTTTAACATTGAAAGTTTCTAAGTCTGTGACCTTGACCTTGAGGTCACAGGCATGGGTGGGGGTATTGCTTAATAAAACTTTGGACCTATATCTATCATCATACTAAAGATGAACCAGTTCCATCCAATGGTTAGGAAAATATGAGTTCTAAAAGTTCAGGCTCTACCTGTTACAAAAACATTAACCCGAGGTTACAGGATCATGTACGTACACACGTACGGACGGACGTACACATGTAGGCACGTTCACACATACGCACGTACGGAAAACCGAAAAACTATATGCACCCGGCATCAAATGATGCGGGGACAAAAAAAGTAATTTGATTGGTTGATATTCAGAAGTGGGTGTGCCAAAATCAACCCTTGTCCTGCTGAGCCCGGATATGTGTTGCCTTTCAAACAATGCAGATCCAGATCAGATGGCTTCTGAAGAAGCCATCTGATCAGTATCTACACTGTTTGGCATTCAGGTAGCAAATATGAATCAATACATTATATCAAGTAATTAGATTGGTTGATATTCAGAAATGAGTGTGTCAAAATTAATTTATTCAGCAGGACAAGGGTTAGTATACTTTTGTAAAACAATGTGCTTGTACCTATCATCGTAAGAAGCTATTAATTTCCTGCCAATACGTCGAGATGGCGTGAAAACCAAGTACCCCTCCCGCTCCAGTTTATCCAACAGGTACTGCTCCCTCACTAGGGAAGGGTTCTCCGGGCGACATTTCCTCCACTGTGGCAGGAACACAGTAATTAGCTGGTGACCCCTTTTCAGAAAGTAGTCCACAGCAAGTAAGATACCTCTACAGGAAAATACCTTGCTATTGCCATGTCTGAAAGTAATATGAGAATCTTACATGGGTGTGAGGGGTGGATAGAAAAATCCGTCCCTCGGGATCACTGTCCGGCATCACGAGGCAAGATCCGTCCCTCGGGATCACTGTCCGGCATCACGAGGCAAGCCTCGTGATGCCGGACAGTGATCCCGAGGGACCTTGCCTCGTGATGCCGGACAGTGATCCCGAGGGACGGATTTTTCTATCCACCCCTCACACCCATATTGGATTCTTTTTCTTGCATACCTTCGATTTCTATTGCGAATTTTTAATGCTGCTGTCACTTCGGTTACCGACGTCCGCCATTTTGTGATGACACAACAGGAATGTTTAGTGACGTCACGCATGACGCCGCCGCGCATGAGGTTGTAATTAACCAGTGCATTTATCAAACACGCGATTATATTCGATTTGGGGTCGGAACACCAGGGTCAGAACATAAATTTCTATCCCAGGGTAAAGTCACGGATTTCCTTGTCTGGTGTGCAAGAACAAAGTATACAATGAAACTTAGACAACTTGAACATGGAACACTCTCTGAAGTCCCTAGAGAATTCTCATGGCTACGAATATCCATTGGGACATATAGGTCTGCATTACGATAACACACCCGTGCGACATAGTGCATTTCTCACATCTCCAAAAAAGGCTACTTTTCTTATGAAAATCCTTGATATTTTTCCTATAAATGCCCAAAACCTAGGTTGTGTGTGCTCATTAGAACCGCCTCAATGAGGCGGTTCTAATGAGTACCCACAACCTATGTCTGGGAGGAGAAATAGGAAAAATAATGAATACCACCTTAAACCCCAGTTTTCTCTATATAAAGTGGGGTTTAGTGGGGTCTTCATTTCACGGACTTGTTCACGTGATGGAGCAAACAGTTCAGACCCAGATCAGACTGCTCCTGCAGGAGCATTCTGATCAGGGACTATACTGTTTGCCATTATTCACCTTTTGGACGCCTAAATTATCTATGAATATTCGGTATAGTTCGAACAAATTGACCTGAGACTGGTGAACTCTATTAACATAATTTCACACCCAACTGAATGCATATATTTATCTTCGCCGTCTCCTGAAAATGGCGATATTGTTATTCAATAAATAGAGGACGGTAAATGGGTCGCAATTCACGGGTAGGGCTGGCTAATTGGAGCTGAAAAGATAATCGATTATCAGTCCTGTCAATCGATTATGACTCTTACAATATGTTGCACTTTACCATATTTATATTTGAACAGACAGGCCTTAGCAAACAGTGTAGACCCAGATGAGACGACGCATAATGCGGCATCTCATCAGGGTCTGCACTGTATGCCACTCATCCAGCTATTTTAGTCATAACTTTGGGTAGTAAATTGTACCTATCAAGTAATCAATTAAAAGCAAAGCAGAAATGATAATCATGTTTGCGGAATTTATCAATCGATTATACGATTTATCGTGTCTGCCTTATTCACGGTATGCAGAAAATTCACGAGACGTTTATGAAAGCCGACGTATTAGGCGATAACATTGACTAATTTATTCCTTGCATAAAGGTCAGTCTCAGGTCAATTTGTTCGAACTATATCTGATGCTAATGTGCAGAATTGTAAGGAATTTGGTTTTGTTACTTTTTATTTAATTACCCAAAAATTAAATTACTTTTTCATTGTGCTTTCCTATTTAGATTCTGGTTAGAATTACCGGACCTGAAATTAAGCTCGCATTTACGCTAAATGCGAGTGAGAATTTCAAAATGCGAGGCCAAAATATTTGTACAAGACAATTTTTGCAATTGTAAAAATGTCCAATCGTCGGTACAAAAAAAAAAAAAAAAAGAGAATACAGACGACAATAATTACTCACCATTTCCGGGACTGCTTCTGGAATTCCAACGTTCTAAATTTAGATTATAAACTTTCCAGAGGTCAGGAGGCGTAACACGTCATCAGTTTTTGAGTTCTACCTGGATATCTTCAAATGTTATCCTTATTACAGACAAGGGTAACAAGGAATATTAGAAATATGAATCCTTATTAAGCCAGACTGACACACATTAACATTCTATGAGTTACACCAAATTTTAAAGGTTGCACTTTTAAGTAAGAAGTTGAAGACTCAGTATCTATGGCAGTTTTATATGCAAATTGCATAATACAGATCTATCAAAATATGGTAGATCTGTATTATAATATGCAATTTGCATAAATACTACGCATACAAGTTAATCATTACTGTTGTTCTTGAAAAATGTCTGCTCTTATTAAAGGGTTTTTTGAAAAAATCGAGTTGATTTTCATTTTAGCCAGTAGATCTTTTATGTAACAAGCTAAGTTTTGCTTGTGTCAAAAATACTTAAGTTCGGATCCTGAATTAATCAGTACACATACTGACTCTTATACATTTCAGTGTTAGTGGAATGTAGTTTTCAAACATCTACTGCTCCACAACAAACAAGTTTCAGTTTGATTGGATGTATTAACGGGAAACGAAAAGTTTACAGAAATTTTCAAAAGGGCATAATATTATTAACATTTGTGGACTGTAATCTTCAAACAATACATTGCATGCACTGCTCAAGTCATGGACCATTCATTAAGATAACACATCTGTGTGACAAAGTACATTCTTTCATATCCCGAAAACGGCTATTTTTCCGATGAAATTTTGTCATATTTTACTTATTTATACACCATACATAGGTTTTGGGTGCTTGTTAGAACTGCCTCAATGAGGCGGTTCTAACGAGTACCCACAACCTGTCTTGGAGCAGAAATACGCAAAATTATGTTTACCTTCATAAACCCCAGTTTTCTGTATATAAAGTAGGGTTTAGAGGGGTGTTCATTACACAGACTTGTTATCGTAATGTTGGCCCAGATGGGGTGTCGACAACACATCAGCCCATTGCCCATGTGTTCTGAATTTCAATTTGTAACAATAACAGCCAAGAAGTGTGTGTCAAACATTTTATCTGGCGAGATGGGACACAATGATGGATGGATAAAAATGGAAGGAAGGAAAGATTGAAGGACAAGGCAAACCCTATCAACGCATGGGTATAACAATTGTTCCAACTTGATCAGATTCAAACTGTAGGAGCAAATAGCCAGAAACGAAAAGTTACAAAAATGTTGAAAAGGGCATAACTCTGCTAATATTTGGTGGATTGAAACCTCAAAACAAACTGCATTGTTCCACAGATGTAAACTGTTGGAGGAGTCAAGCAAAAATGAAATGTTTATAGACAGAGGGGCAGAAGCCAGACCCTTGTGACATAATGTCGTGTTTTAATAATAAGTTACCAAAAAAAACTTTGGATTAAAGAATTTCTTCAGTTTAACATTTATCCTGCTGAACAGGACAACACCAACTTTTTGCAAAACAGAGAAGATCCAGATCAGATGGCTTGAAGAAGCCATCTGATCAGGATCTACACTGTCATTTAGTTTGCAAATTTAATTGAGACTTGTGGACACAAAACCATTCAAACTCCTATGAAACAACTTTCAATGAATCTCTTTGCATCAAGTTAGTTTGACAAGCAAATGCCATTCATCAAAGAATTCTAAAACTAGATCAAGCAATTGATTGGTCTCATTTTGGCAAACACTTTCTGATTGACATTTGAGATGTATTTTGATTGGACAGTGCAGGAGTCAGCAATGAAATGTACACCACCTTGTGTTTTGAATTTATTTATGTTTGGCAGATGACTGATAGGATGTTAGGATATATATATATATATATACTGAATGATGAAAAAGTCAAAATGAAATGAAGCTCATCAAAGTTTGAACAGTTTTGTGTCCACAGGTGTAAATCAATATATCAAGTAGTTTGATTAGTTGACACTCAGAAATGGGTGTGGCAAAATTATTCAGCAGGACAAGGGTTAGACTCCTCAGTATCAGTTTTGGTAAGTAAAAACTGATAGTGAGAGGTAGGGGCAGGAGGAGTGGGTGGGGCTGGCTAATCAGAGATGAAATGATAATTGATTATCAGTCCTGTCATAGTGATTGATTATCGATTGGTAATCACTGAGCATTTGACCATGATTTTACCTTTCTGGCTTTGACCATATGTTCTGCCCCCGCCTGTCGGGGCTTGAAGAAATAGATGGGTTGCATGATGCTTCCACGCAGAGCTGAAACCGACCCGCACACGAGTACTTGTAAACCACTTAGGGGATCTAAGCCTGCCCAGGCAATGCAGTGCGAGTCGGCCCGTCCATGCTTATTATATAAACCCTATTGGTTTCATTGGGCGACAGGGCTTGAGATGTCATTTCATCTCAATGTCGGGTAAAAGTCCCACAAAATTGGAAGCAACGTCTCCAAAATGACCTTTACAGTGCTGATGGGGACGTTAAACTTCAAATCAAACAAACTTACCATATGTTATACATTACCATATATACAGTATTTGGACAGACAGGCCTGAGCAAACAGTTTAAACCCAGATGAGATGCCGCAGAACGTGGCATCTCATCTGGGCCTGCATTGTTTGCCATTCATCCGACAATTTTGGGCACAACTTTGGGTAGTAAATTGTACTTACCAAATAATTGATTACAAGCAAATCAGTTATGATAATCATTTTTGTGGAATTTATTGAATGATTAATTGATAATCCGATCAATCATGCCAGCCTTAGGAGTGGGGGTGCAAAAAGGAATATCTGGAGCACTGTACTTACGCCATAGCTACATTGCTGCCATCAATTACAATGTACCGCAAGTGTCTGGTTGCCAAGTTTGACTGTCCAGCTAGGTAAGGAGTTATTGGTGTTCTGGGAACCGGTCTGCTCCTGATATCACTGTTTTTCTCATTTTTGCTTGTTACTTCAGGGGTTCTCATGACATCTGCCATTTTAACCTTTTTAGAGAATTTATCACTGCTATCAGAAGTATAACTGGGAATATTAATCTGATCAGAAACTGAAACCCTTCTTTTTCTCTTTTTCTTCTTCTTCTTTTTCTTTTCTGAGCTTCTGTCAGAGGATTCTTTATTTTCCTTTTCCTCTTTTTTCTCTCGTCTTTCTTTTTGTTTCTTTTCTTTAGATTCAGATTTATTATAGTACGGAGTTCTGTATTGTTTAGGCAATTCATGGACACTCCTCTTGCTTTTTTTGATTTTCTTAGTCTTACTATTATCAACTGCTGTTTCTGTTTCACTTTCACTTGATTTTCTTCTCTTATTGTCATTCATGCAACTTCCTACTTTTTGACTATCTGCTTCATGTCTCCTCGTGTTTGGAGGAGTCATGGCAACTGCATCAGGCTGAGATTTGGCACTCCTTACATAAGACATAGAAGCTGACTCACAAGTTGGTTTCTTTGTTATTTCTACAGTTCTTGTACCGCTCTCTCCATTTATATTGGATTCATCTACTTCAGCATTTGTTAAATCTATAGTTATCACCATGTTTTCTGTGTCAAGCTGACAGTGTTGTGCATTGGTGACAATGTTTTCTTTTACTCCAGCACTTCTCTTAGTTGGTATTCTTTTTGCTTTTTTAAGAGAAGTAAACTCAGGAACAAATGACTCTTCTTTTTGTTTCAGCTCTTTATCATTATTTTCCTTTCTCTTGTTGTTTATACTTGCCCCTTCAGTCTCTTTACCTTCTGCATTACATTTCACTGGGACTGTATCATCACTGACTTCAGAGTTTGTGTTTTCAACAACTACTTCTTCCATCTGTTCAATGCCACTTACAGCATTAGATTTACAACCGACTTGTGTATTTTCGGATTTATCTGCACTTACTAATTCATTCTGGCAAGAATTCTTAAAAGTGGCAGATGAGGTTTCAGATTCAATAACAAGTTCTGTATCTGTAGAACAGCTTATAGCATCAGGTGAATTGTCTAAATCTGCCCTTTCATTACTTGTTTCAGGTGTATTATCAACTTCTATCAATGACCCATTATTGTTTATGTCCATTATTGTATCCTCCAAACAAATAACAGTGACATCATTATCACCATCTTCATCATCACTGATTTCAATCTGACTAACATCAATAAACGAGTTTTCATCTTCATCATTATCAACCAGAATCAGACTGTCATCAACTGTAGTCAAATCTTTCATTTCTTCTTCACTTTCAAGGCAGCTTAGAATAGCTCTTTTGACAGTATCTGGAGCTTCTAAACAGTTATCCATTCTGGCATTAGATGCATTAAGGACTGAAATCAGTGACACTGACAATCTTTTTGAGGCTCTACTTTTCTTTTTGGATCGCAGTGCATCAGATGAGAATGAAAAATCTAACATTGTTTCATGGGTCTGTGGACAGCTTTCACACAATAATGCATTAGTTTCTGCATCAGAACCTGAAGTAGATGGACTGGACGAGATTTCTGCCTGCGGCTTTCCTTCGTTCACAGAAGATATTTTATTCATATGCTTTGTACTATGATCATCTGATGAGGTTGTATTATATTCAGACGCTTTATCATCAAGGTTTTCTGTAGAGTTATCACTAATTACTACATAACAAGTTGAAGGACTTGATACCTTGTCTGAAGACTTCTTCAACAACCTGTTATCAACAACTGTACCTTGTTGATTATGTAACAGGTTCTCTTCAGTAAATAAAGATTTAGACAAAGTATTAGATGATGTCGGAGATACTTCTTTATTCTGTTTGGACAGTTCTGTTTGATATTCAGAAGTATTACTGGGAATGTTAGTCTGACCAGACATGAGACCCTTTCCCTTTCTTTTTCTCTTCTTCTTCTTTTTCTTTTCTGAAAAATATTAACCCATTGTATACTAGTGGACTCTTCCATGGCTATATGTTGGACTGGACAAGTACATCTGTCATTTAAAGGGTGTTAGGCCTATTTTTTGGTTTTTATTCTATTTTTGATAGAAAATTCTGTCAGCAAATAGTGCAGGCCCCGATCAGGCGTCTGATCTGGGTTTGCACTGTTTACCAAGGTACCCCTTTAGGGGTTACCCCACATGCAATGGGTTAAAAGAAAATTCTAATGCATCTGCCTATGTAACACAACATTTGTTTGGATAACGTTAAAAACTGGCGACGGTATATTCTGCCTAAAACCCGACGTCATCAGGTAATGTCACTTGTCATTGGTTGGTATGTGGTTTTACGCAGCGGACTCCTCTTGCTGTTTTGGGCAAAGAGAGCATTTTTGCAACAAAACAAGTGAATAAGTGCATTATTATGGGGAAAACTGTATTAAAAATTGCCATTGGGGGAGGTAAATCATCGGTTTTACGGTCGCAAATTATGTTTAATGGCTCTGCTAGAGGTGCAACAACTCACAGAATCGTATCGAAATCATGATGCATCTTCTTACAAAACACATATGGTACAATATACTGTACATTGAAATTCTGGTATTAAGACCACCTAAAATAAAGACTAATTCTGCTTTTAAAAAGCTTATTTAGTAGGCTCCTTTTTGTTTTGTGCATACAGTGTCCTCTGGTCAGAGACCACCTCTGGGACTGTTCAAAAGTGGTCTTAAAGACCACTTTTGACCAGTCCCAAAGGTGGTCTCAATAGCGGAATTTTAGCGTAATGAGGAAGTTTGATGACAGGTTTTCAATACAGAAGTGTTATTTGACCTAGATGAGGTGTAAACTTTTGCTGGTTTTGCACAAGTCTGTGACAAAACAATAAAGGTGTGTTACCATTTTCACATTTATTTCCATTTTCATGAATATTACAGCAAATACTACCAAATATTATATTTGAGTATTGCTCTCTGCTACCGGCCCCGATAGCTCAGTTGGTAGAGTGTCCGCCCCGGGGAACGGGAGGTCACGGGTTCGATCCCGGGCTGCGACATACCAAAGTCGTTAAAAATGGTACTAGCTGCTCCTCGCTTGGCACTCAGATTTACGGGGTAGAGCTAGGACTGGTCGACCCAGTGTCAGGATAATGTGACTGGGTGTGGTATCATGTAATGTGTCTGGGACATGATACTTCAGTGAGGCAGCACTATAAAAGTGAGCGTTGAGCTCCCTGTCGCAACCAGACACCGTCGTGATAAGACTGAAAAACTGTTGAAAGCGACGTTAAACCCGAATTCACACACACATTGCTCTCAACCGAGTTTATTACAATAACACACCTGTGCGACACAGTGCATTTTTTCATATCTCTAAAATGGCTACTTTTCTGATGAAAATCTGTGATATTTTCCTTATTTATCCTACAAAAATAGGTTGTGGGTGTTCATTAGAACCGCCTCATTGAGGCGGTCCTAACGAGTACCCATATCCTATGTTTTGGAGCAGAAATAAGAAAAATAATGTACACCCCTGTAAGCCAAAGGTTGTGGGTGCTCGTTAGAACCGCCTCAATAAGGCGGTTCTAACAAGCACCAACAACCTATGTTTGAAGTATAACTTTCTGACGAGTACCCACATCCTATGTCTTGGAGCAGAAATAAGAAAAATAATATATACCCCTGTAAGCCCCCGTTATCTCTATATAAAGTGGGGTTTAGGGGGGGGGGGGGTGTTCATTTCAAGTTGTTGTTCACATAATGTTAAGAATTTTCTTAAGACATAAAAATTTCAGTCAGACCAGAAAGTGTATGGCAATACATATTGTAAAGTTGACTCTTGTTATCTCAAACACTGTTATCTCAAACCACTGCTTAAGTCAAACTAGATTTTGGGCAAAGGGGTATGTGATATACTAGGGACAAAAATAAGGGAACCCCAAATTTCAAATAGAAAGAAGCAAAACTTCAATGTCACAGGGAAGGTTTATATGCAAAGGGGATCAGTATCTGGTCCATGCGCCATGAGCATTGATGCATGCATGACACCTTCTGATTGTGCGTTGATTATCTCCCTTGGTATACGTCGCCATTCTTCTTGCAATGCTCGGCCAAGCTGCTGCAGATTGTTACAACGCTGCGGTCTGTTGCGCACATGGCGACCCAAGACATCCCAAATGTGCTCAATTGGCAACATATCGGGCGATTTGGCTGGCCACAGCAGTGTCCTTACACCTTGTTTTCTCAGAAATTCGACGGCAACACAAGCTTGAGGTGGGCATGCGTTGTCGTCTTGGAACTTAAAGTTCCCACCAATGCACCTGGCCAATGGGACTACCACTGGACGTAAAATTTGGTCTACGTAACGCTGGCCAGTCAAGTTACCTTGAATGATCATTAAATCAGTCTGCTGGTCGTAGGTGACGCCCGCCCATACTTTGACGCTGCCACCCCCATACCTATCATGCTCTTGGACCATTGCAGGATGGTACCTCTCCCAAACCCTCCTCCAAACACGTTTTCGACCATCGGCGAAGTTCAAACAGAACCGCGATTCATCAGGAAACATTGTGTATCGCCAATGACCTTGTTGATGCCCAATAAGATACTGGGCCCACTGATTCCTAAGGCGTTTATGTGCCCTTAACAGACCCATCCCTTTGAATGGATGTCTTGCTTTGAGTCCTACCTCACGAAGTCTGTTGTGAATCATTGACCTTGAAATCCGAATACCCGTCACACGCCTAAATGTATCCCTTATATCTGGCGCCAAAATGAAACTGTTTCTTAACACAATGGTGCGCAGATACCGATCCTGCCATGGACTTGTCTTTTTAGACCTCCCTCTCCCCTCCCTAATCTTGACCTCACCCGTCTGTCCATATAGTGCTACTAGTCGCGAAATTACACTTTTCGATTTACCAAGACGTCTAGCAATGGAATTCTGGGATTGCCCAGCTTCAAACATACCTATCGCGCGCAATTTCTCATTTTCCGTCATGTACACTTTAGGAGGCATTTTCCTTCTTTGCACTTGACAAATAAACCTTTCAGTTGTATTGTCAATCGGCAAGTGTGAGAAGCGAAAATTTATAACACTGAATGGCAAGATATACCCGTGCAATGTGTGAAGTTTGATCATATATATTACTCGCGTTCAATACCAACGCCCCATTTCAAAACAGCTTTGATTACTTGCTTACTCTGAGAAGTCAGGGGATTCCCTTATTTTTTTGTCCCTAGTACAGGGCCTGACAAATCCAGAAATTTTCCACTTGCCCACCGGGCAAGTAAAATATTTTTGCACTTGCCCAGCTCAAAATCCTACTAGCCCAGGATTTTGGAACTCAAAGTGGGGTTTGATCCGCGTGTGTGTGTGTGTGTGTGTGGGGGGTAATGGTGACGATGATGATGACCAACATTTATAAATATAATCCAAGGTTTCTGTCAAGTTTCAAGCACAACCACTTTCCATTAGGGTCTAGATATTTCATGTTTGTGTTTCTTTCCCATGGGAACTCAGGGTTAATTGAATCGATTCCTGATCATTGCATTCTCTTCTATTTATTTCCCTCTGTGCGGT
Organism: Lucinisca nassula; assembly: GCA_963580285.1. NCBI lineage: Eukaryota > Metazoa > Mollusca > Bivalvia > Lucinida > Lucinidae > Lucinisca > Lucinisca nassula. Next base: position 124,019,881 of record OY757020.1, read on the forward strand.
AATACGGTAGAAAATACTGTTGTTGTCACAGTCAATAGCGGTACTTTTTTAAGTCAATTGCTGACATAATACCTTAACCGATTAGCAATTTAAGATACAGTTATATTGACACGCATGATAAACACGAGCTGCAGCCGATATAGATCTACTCAAAAGATCAGAAGTGTCAAGGTAGCGAGATAAAAGATTAATGAATGCAGTTTATTTAGCTTGCAATTTAATGATCCAACCACAAGACGAGGACCCCTCCATCCAAAACGAACCTAAACTTTCACACCCGCCCAACAAGCAAGTTCAATGTGATCATTATTTCCGCCATCCAAATCGTTGTCCACAAACCACAACTCCTATTTTTCTGCATGCGATCGGTAAATGACGTCATCTGACCTTAGCAACCCCACACGTGTTTAACATCATTGTTGTTATTATAAACAGGCTTATCTCTTTCATTAAAAATGTTTGGAACCAGTAAAGAAAATTCTCGATAGCTAAATGGTTGTGGATAGAGGCGCGACTAATCCAAGGTTACCAACATTAAAACATTAGAGTTTTTCCGCCAGCGTCTGCTATTTGGCGCCAAAACATAACCATTCACGAGATAGTAGAATAGTCCGTTTTTGCTACCGTAAGATGTAGCAAATTGTCTTAGGAGCTATTAAATCATTTTCACATTGATTGTGAATAAAATTTTATGGCAGGGATAAACGCAAATTAGAGACATAACTTAATCTTATTTTCACACTTTGTCACGCGTATCGATAGCGGTGATGGTACACACTAGACCAGAAATGAAAGACACGCTCCGCCTGGCAATCATGTTTAATTGGTAATTATATGACAGGGATTAACAATAGTGTCATAATTGAACCGTTATAAAAACATAGACTTATGTGGACGTTGCCCCTGTACCTGCATGTTAATCAAAAATCCGTTGATGATGATGATGAGATGATTTTGTCTCTGAATTGCCGTCAAAGCGGTAATTACAGTTGACTCTCGTTATCTCGACCCCGCTTATCTCGACCTTATCGCTTATGTCGAACCGATTTCTAAGTCCCGTACATTTCCCCTATATATTTATTGTATTTCAACTTCGCATGTGTCGAACTACTTTTAAGTCGACACTTCGGCTATCTCGCCCATCATTTTCAGTCCGTGAATGTATTTTTCACTGTTTTTACTACTGCGTATCTCGAACCAGGATTTTTGACATAACGAAAAAATAAAACAAAAAAAAAAACATGCGTCCGGTCCTTCAATTTTGTAATAGGCCTTTAGAAAACAATTCATCAATACTCACAATGTTGTTAATTATCCAATTTGTCCAGGTGCGTTTGCAATTAAAATTAGCACACACAATACCTTTTCAGCTACTAAGAAAATCATGTGCGTGTAATTAAGACTGACACACGGTGCTCAACCTTTAATCTTACACCGTCTCGTGTCAATGATTTGCAAGATTTCCGTGATAAAAGGCGGCGTTGTCTTTCTTGCAGAAATGTCAAAGAAAGTGACAAAAGTTGTGATAATCTCAGCGTGTTAAAAACGCAGTTGTTCGGAACAATTCACGTGTATCGGTGTTAACCCGTCTGTTTCTTAATGCAAATCCATGTACAAACAGTGTAGATCCAAAAGGAAAGGCTCATAACGAGCTTTCGCGGCAAGACCTAAACTGTTTGCCATAGTGACGGTTGTTAGAGGGGAGATGAGTCAAACTACAGTATGACTAATGTAGCATGTACTGCTCTCAGCGTTGCATTCACAAGCGGAAACCAGTCTGTTTAGTATCTAACTATATTTAGCGTATTTGGAAACCCAGATTTGTAGGAATTTAAAAGACAACAAAATACGTCAGAAATCTATCAGTTTTATTTATTTATTAATTTGTTCATAAACGCTATACTCTGACAAGCTCCAGTACTTTCATAAACAAGTTTTAAAAACTCAGTAAACTGTTCATGTAAGAATTACCAAGAATACCAAGCATATCACGGCAAACAATGTGTTCTGATATACGTGTGACGTCACACTTTGGTTATCTCGTACTACGGATAACTCGAACTTTTTTATCCGGTCCCGTGAGGTTCGAGATAACGAGAGTCGACTGTATTACGATTTACTTACTGGTCTAGTTTTACCGTATATAAGGACTCAAAAGACTGGCAGTTGTAGACGATTTTTTGCACTTGCCGAACTGGGCGTCTAAAGGTCAAAGTGCACCTGCCCGGCGCGATTTCAGACTTTTCCCGGGCGGCTGGACAATGGATTTGTCAGCCCCTGCTAGTATATGCTCTGTAACTTTTACCTCAAACTACTGCGTCCCCGCCTATTGGGGCTTGAAGAAATAGATTGGGCTGCATGATGCTTCCACACAGGGCTAAATCTGACCACAGACTACTGGTAAACGGCTTAGAAGGACTAAGCCTGCCCAGGCAAAGCCACAAAGCGGTGTAAGTCAGATAGTCCAATGTATATAAGCCTTCTGGTTTCATTGGGCGGCAAGGCTTGAGATGTCATTTCATCTCAATGTCGGGTAAAAGTCCCACAAGCAACGTCTCCAAAATTACCTAAATAGTGTTGATGGGGACGTTAAACCCCAATTCAAACAAACAAAAACCTCAAACTACTGTTATCTCAACCCAAAACTTCCAGTTCCTTGAAGTTTGAGATTACGACAGTTGACTGTATTCTCTAACACAATCATTGTGTTTCGTAGCTTAAAATGAGGTAGCAGTATCTTTGCTGTCCTTAAACTTATAGAGTACGAGCTAAACGTCGATTTGTTTGTTTGTTTTGAAGTTTAACGGCCCAGTCAACACTATTTTAGGTCATTTTTGAGCCGGTCAGTTTACCTATCCACACTTTTCCTGGGCAGGCTTATACGTAAGCGGTTAACCAGTACAGTGCACATTCTTTCGCCAGAAACTGACAACTGCCCTTCTTGAATCAGCAGAAGGGAGAGAATGACCGTAGAAAAGATTTCATGCTCAATCTCCCCGAAAGAATGTTGCCGACCTCGGCGGGAATCGAACCAGCGTCTTTCTGATCACCAGTCAGACGCGCATCCGACTGAGCCACCGAGGCCGGCTGAGATATGCGTCGAGGCCATCACTAAGTTTGAAGCCTGAACCGCCATCGTCAGGCATAGCAAACAACCATGATTCAGTCAACAACCATTCCTGCAGTCTGTCGCATGATTTCCATATTGTATCCAGCCCTTTTGTAATGAAAAAAAAAAATTGTCTTTTTGAATTTCATGAAAAATAAGGTTTCCCTTCAATTTCTTAATTTTAAAAATCAATTCTCAATAGAATACAGGTTTCGATATACCTTGTTTAACCCATTTTGTACCAGAAAATGGGTACCCTGGCAAAAAGTGCAGGCCCAGATTAGACGCCATGTTCTGACGCCGCAGAATGCGGCATCTGATCAGGGCCTACACTGTTTGCTAAAATTTCAGTCATTTTCCAAATCATTTGATGAAAACACAACCTGACACCCCTAATTTTGAAATCAACACCTGCTATTTATAAGGAGGAAGATTCCATTTGGTACAAAAAGGGTAAAGAAGTTTAAGCCAACATTACATTTTTCAATCATTTCATATTTTCTGTGGAAAAACTTGTAAAAAAAAAATGCTTTGTGAAGGTTCTATGGGAAAATTTTTTTCTTTTCCTCTTCTTTTGATTCAGTTTTCAAGTCTTGTCAGCAGGTTCTTGTTGCAGTTTATTTTTGTTATGGTTTGTCTTTGAGTGTGTGTGTCGCCGTTTCTTTCACTTTGGTGTCACTGATGGGAGCTGTGGGTTAATTGTATCGATTCCTGATCATTGCCTTCACTTCTATTTTCAAATCTTACCTAATACTGGAGCTCCTTCTTTCATACATTCTGAACCATAGTTAGACTGGGTTTCTGCAGATGACTGACTTATGTAGCTGGTGTCCAGTCCAGGTGTTTTCTTTTTCTTGGAAGTTGCTGTTCCAATGATTCCAGATTCCTTCACGTCATTCAGAATAGACAGAGCCAAAGCCATTGACGAAGAACTACCATCAACTTTGTACTGTCCAGTTGTACCCACTCGTTTTATGACAGCATTCGTGTGTGCCTCAATCTTTTCTATACAATTCTCAGGCAGAGGCTCTGGTAGCTTGACAATACTTGAAACCGTGGGATTACACAAGGCCTGACAGTAACTCTGAAAGCAGAATTATAATCAAACTTTGATAGCTCAAATACCTTTGGAACAATGAAAACTTGTTCGATATAGGGGTACTCTAACAAGTCTGTGTAATGAACACCCCCTTAAACCCCACTTCATTTGGGGTTTACAGGGGTACACATTATTTTTCTTATTTTTGCTCCAAGACATAGGTTGTTGGTACTCGTTAGAACCGCCTCAACCTATGTTTGAGTACAAATAAGCATAAAATCACAAATTTTCGTAAGATAACTGACCATTTCAGAGATATTAAAGAATGCCATATGTCGTAAGGAGATGTTATCGTAGTTTTACACTAATGAGGGTCAGTCATTGGGCCAGGCCAGGGAGCACATTTTTGTATGTTTGTTTGATTTGAGGTATAACATCCCCGTCAACACTATTTAGGAAGCACATGTATAATGGGGATTTGTTTCAATATTCTGTAATAACAGGAGCTATCATTAGACAACATAGCTCACCTGGGAAAGTGTCCTTGAGGCCATGAGCATAGGTGGGGGTATTGCCAAACAAACTTTTGGACCTACATGTATGTCCATCATCATACCAAACAGAACCAAATCCATTGCATAGTTAGGAAAATATGAAAAACTTCAGTTCGGAAAAACTTTAACATAAAATTTCTAAGTCCATGACCTTGACCTTGAGATCATGGGCATGGGCTGGGTATTGCTGAATTTAAATGTGGATCTACATGTATCATCACATCAAATATGAACCAAATCTGTCATATGGTTTGGTAACTATGAGCAGTTAAAAAACTTTAACACAAAAATTATGAGTCCAAGACCTTGACCTTGAGGGCATTGGCAGGGGTATTTATATATAACTATCAACATAGAGAGGACCCTCATTATAACATCAGTATTTGTTCTCTAGGGACTTTGATTTGTTTGTTTAATTTGAGGTTTAACGTCCCAGTCAACACTGTAAAGGTCATTTTGGAGACGTTGCTTCCAATTTTGTGTGACTTTTACCCGACATTGAGATGAAATGACATCTCAAACCCTGTCACCAATAGGGTTAATTAGCATGGACGGTCCGCCTCGCACCGCGGTTCCTGGACAGGCTTAGACCCTCTAAGGGGTTTACCAGTACTAGTGTGAAGTGTGGGATGAACATCAGTATTTGTTCTCTTGGGACTGAAGTGTGGGATGAAAAGTTCAAATTAGCCATAGCAAATAAGTCATCCCGGTTCAGATTATTGAAGTTCCAATGTATACTGATCAGGGCCCAGGATTACAATGCGTACTTAAATTTTAAGTACCTACTTGAACTAAGTATTTACTTAACTGGCGTATAAAGTGAACTACAAAGAAATTCGTTCGTTTAAGTCGATACTTAACCAAAGAAAATACTTAAATATTTAAGGTAACCCAGGTAGGTACCTTAACTTTTAAGATTTGACCTTGACACACGAATGTATATATCAATAACGGCAAACCTTAGGGCTTTTATTTGTTCGAGATCACCAGTGATGCTCGGTAGCTCAAACGGTAGAGTGTTTTTTTGATATGCGAGAGGTCCTGGGTTCGATTCCCGTTCGGGCCATTTTTTTCCTCCCTGTGGGGCAAGTTTACTTGCCATATAGGTACTGGGGTGTATTTCTCCCTTGATGTGACAAAGTGTGCGACGAACAGAGCTGTGTAAAAACTTCCTTTTACATAATACTGTTTATCATATGACGTTATTGATAAGCAGTGCAGTGGATAATGTCGTGTAATAAAATTCGTATGACCACACGTGTATGGCGGGATAACGTAACGTCATGACGACGTCCATGTCAACCCTGCATTTTCTGTGAAGAAAAGTGTCAAATTTGATGGCGATAAAATCTAATTTCAAGTGGCCATATGATAAACAGAATTTTACACTCGTGGTCACTTCATATGAATTTTATGAAACTCGCCAAAGGCTCGTTTCATAAATTTCATATGAAATGACCACTCGTGTAAGACCCTCTATATAATACTGGTGACAGGGCAATAATTAATTGTTTGGTGCGGGAAGGTTATTATACGTGAGAGGGGATCCTAAATGACTTGGTTGTTTTTGTCAGGGTAGGTGTGTGTATGTGTGTGTGTGCGGGCGGGGGGGGGGGGGGGGGGGGTTCGGCACATATCACTTTTGTCTGTTAGTTAAAAACTGATCCTGTGGCACATCGGGTCCATGTTCCAATGCTTATGCCCTGCTAGTTTTACGCATACACTGTTCACAACGTTCATATGCCGTCTTTATATTCATTGTCATGAAATAGTATGACGCCAAGTGCATTTATGAAATGACTTGTTTTTCTGCTGTTCATGAAAGTATAAACGAACAGGGTCGCTTGCAAAGTAAATGAACTCTGAAGGGGTTCATATAAACTTTGCTGGCGACCCGCTGTCGTTCATACCTTCATGAACATCCGAAAAAATATTTCTTATATTTACATTCTTTTTTCCTCATCACTCGGCAAAAAAATTCTTATAAGGCAAACTGTTAAAGCTGAAAAAAAAAACATTTACACGCTGTTTTTTCTACAAAGAGCGAAACAGCATTGTCGTCGTCAACGCCCATTGAGATCATAGAGAACCATGGTTTAGGGTGTAGACTTGCGACACTTGACGTCATTGAAAATCATGTGATTCGATGCGTTCGTGGAAGTATGAACAGGCATATAGGTTTACAATAGGTTTTACACTTGAAATGTAAATATTAACTATTTTGGCGTGAACAACTGTAACGTATGTCAACGATGTAAATTTGTTGGGCAAATGGTCAAGGTAAAGGCAATAAAATCCTATTTAAAATCCAATTCGAAGACCCGTTTCGTAACTTTCATATGAAAGGACTCTTTGTGTAAGATTCTCGATATCAAAATTTATGAAATACAAAGAATTTTTTTTTATTGATTGATTTGAGATTTAACGTCCTGGCAACACTATTTAGGTTTGATTTTGGAAGTGTTGATTCCAATTTTGTCGGACTGTTACCCGACATTGAGATGAAATTACATCTCAAGCCCTGCCGCCCGATGAAACCAAAAAGATTTATATGCATGGACGGCCCGACTTGCATCTCTTTGCCTTAGCAGGCTAAGACCTTCTAAGTGGTTACCGGAGGTCGCGTGTGGCCGTTGTGTACTGGTTGAGTGAGGCGAAGTTGACGTGTATCTTGCGTCACTGGGGCGTCCAGCTGATTGTGACAAAGCCTGCAGCAGGTAATGGTAGTGTAAAATGTTGTTATTTCTTCTGTTTCTGCAGATCCAATCATTTGCCTCTTCTCCCTGCCTGGAAATGCTCAATAAAAATGAGTTTGAGGCGTTCCACCTCCCTTTGTAATCTCGTGCATGTGAGTAATTAAGTGTGTTTGTGAGTGAGTGAGCGCTTTATGTCTCACCTCACTCATAAAAAGACGGGGAAATCCAAGATCGAATGTACAGTGATTTTTTATTCAAAATTATTATTATTATTATTATTTTTTTTTTTTTTACTCCGACTGGAGCTACGGTTTTCTCCGTGTTTGTCTGTATGATGTTTGATCGTGTCCTTAATGACTATATCAGCTACATACATGTAATGATGACATCCGAAAACAATATCGTAGCTTGGGTAAAGTGTCGGAGTCTTCCCTGTTCCTCACCATAGCGCAGAATATGTTATTTCTTAATTACATTGTATCGACTCTACCAGATTGTTTTGAATATTATTCAATACGACTAACGGCATGAGAACGGTTGAATCATGGACAGACTCCATAAAACCGATTCCGCCCCCGCCCCTCGGGGCTTGGAGAAACAGATTGGGCTGCATGGTGCTTCCATGCAGAACTGAAACCGACCAAATATAACGTAAACACGCCTATACAAATACATTATAAATTTTACCTCCAAAAAAGGAAATTTTTAAGATGAAAAATTGTGGTATTTTTCTTATTTCTGCTCAGAATATAGACTTTTGGTACACTTTAGGCGGTTCTAACCGGTACCCACATTCTATATTTTAGAGCGGAAATAAGTGGTGTGAGTCACACCGTCCACTGCATATAAGCCTTTTGGTTTCATTAGGCGACAGGGCTTGAGGTTTCATTTCATCTCAGAGTCGGTAAACGTCCCACAAAATCGGAAGCAACGTCTCCAAAATGACCTGCACAGTGTTGACAGGGACGTTAAACCTCAATTCAAATAAGACTCCATAAAACCGAGCTTTGCATTTTCAAATATTGTATGAGATCTTGTTTCTGAAGGGACCCCATAGAAACAGCGTTTTGAATATGTCGTGGTGCTACTTTGTGACCAATGTTTGCCCGCAGAATTTGAGATCGAGTGTGATCCTTCAATTACACAGGTTTTAGACAAATTATTTGTCTAAATCGCGACGGAAGTAAGGGCGAGGATTGTGGCCACGTAAAATCGATTTAAGCCCCCCAGTGGAAATCTTCCACTGACCGTTCCAAGGCGGCTCTTCTGTGGCGATTTATTTATGTTGTTGTTTGTTACTTACTGTGTGTATCACTTGTGTCTTTTGGTTTTGGATGGCCATATGGCCATTTTGTGGGAAAGTAACTGTCCTTATGGCCTTCCTTTGTTTAGGTTTCCATTATGGTCTGGTCGCTTAATGTTTGTATTTCTTTCCCTTTGGTGTCTTTTATGGGTGGAGTAAGTTAATTGTATCAATTTCTGATCTTTGTTTTACTTCTACTTTTTATAGTATATAAAACATTTTTCATGGTTTATGCAGTGAAATGGAAACTAAACCATCATATTTTCTATTGTCTTCATCCATTCAAGCAGAAGCAGAGGTTTTTGACAGATCGCGGGAAAGTTGTGGGCCGCCTACATCAATGTGTAATTGAAACTTACGTGCTAATCTTCGTGAAAATTTCCGTCAAAATTACGACTTCATCCGAAGTTAAATACTTAGCTAAGTAAACGAAATAGGTGGCTTTCGAATGCACTTTTTAAGGAAATACTTTACTAAGATAAGAATTCCTCCTTTAATCGTTAAGTCGACCTTAACTTAAGTAACGATTGTAATCCTGGGTCCAGGTTTTTAGCTTGCTTTTTGCAGATTTAATGATGTGTATTAGATAAGCCCAAAATTATGGGGGAGTGTTGAGAATTTTACCTTGTATTAGCCAGTACAACTGGCATATGTAATCTTTGATCCTTTAAATCTCTCTCACGATCTGGGTATATTTAGACTCTGATGACCACATACAAGGACGATGGCAGTCTGGGGTTATTCTAAGAAATCCTGGAAACTTTACGCTCTACTTACATAATTCTATTTATTCTTAGAAATTAGAAAGTCTGGAGTACTATTTTTATATGGATGCTCTTCATGCTTTGGGCATCTATTTTTAGCCTCAGCTCCAGTTCACTGGACTGTGGAACTGATACACTTTGTGATTTTTGGAAGGTTATTGCATGGTTTTCTGCCTTCCTGGCTGAGTGAATCTTACCATATTTGGGACAGAGGCAGAATATTCAAGATGCACCCACAGCATCTCTGGGCTTTTTGCCATGGGACTTTTTGTAGGGCTTTTCTGCAGGGTTCTACTTTAGAGTTGTGTGATGAATAAGTGCGGTGTTGCTTTCTTTGTTAGCAAATAAATAAATGGTAGAAGCATAAAAGATTCTTATCATTTTCTATATATTTTGGAGTGTCAGATGTGGAGCAGTGCCTTGGTGAAGCAAGAGATAACTCAGATGGTTGGCAGTGAAAAATCACATACCTGAGAAGAGTACCTCACATGCGATTTCTGAGGATTTTTACAATACCATAATGATCCTTAGTATTGGGACAGATAGGCCTGAACAAACAGTGCAGACCCAGATCAGACTGCTCCCAATCAGGGTCAACACTGTTTGCCATTCTGTCTGCACCCTTTGGACTCCTTGTTGGATGGTGAAACAAATGTGTTAAAATTTTAGGAGAATTACAGCAAGTCATACAGGCATTTATATTTTTAGGATTTTTATGGTACAGATGGAAATGAGCCAAAGCACAACAAGAAAGCAGTCTGAGGGACAGCCAAATCCCCCGCCACACTTTAATAACAAAGCTCAACCTTATGACCTTCACATGTGACCTTGACCTTGAGTTGGCATGGTTTATTTATGGGTTCTGCACATCATCTCACTGAGGGGGATATTTGACCAAAGTTGAATGTAAATCCTTCCAGGGGTAAAGGAGATATGGAACGGACACAAAATTGAAACTTATGGAACGGACACAAAATTCAAAGTTTCAAACTCGTGACCTTCAAATGTGACCTTGACCTTGAGTAGGCATGGTTTATTTATGGGTTCTGCACATCAGCTCACTGAGGGGGATATTTTACTAAAGTTTAATGAAAACCCTTCCAGGGGTTAAAGAGATATGGAACGGACACAAAATTCAAAGTTTCAAACTCGTGACCTTGACCTTGAATCGGCATGGTTTATTTTTGGGTTCAGCACATCAGCTCACTGAGGGGGATATTTGACCATAGTTTAATGAAAATCCTTCCAGGGATAAAGGAGATATGGAAACGGACACACAATTCAAAGTTTCAAACCCGTGACCCAGAGCTCGAGAAACTGAAGAATCCAAATCGGTCCAGCCAGATTTCGCCAAAAAGTACGGAAACTGCCGATCGGTTTTGGTAATTTCCGTAAACATCCTTGGCGATTTGCAATTTCAAAATGTGTTATTAGCGTAACGAATGACATATCAATGTTGCTCTTACACTTGTCAACGGATATGAGCACCAGTATCTCGATTATAAACAGCAATTATTGCTCACATCGATCCGATTTCATCTACTTTCATTTTCTATGCCAGATTTCATCTACTTTCATTTTCCCAATATCCGGGTCACTCAGAACCTGAAGACCGCTAAAGGGAAATGACCGACGTGGAGCAGTCAAAGACCAATTCGATGGTCACTTTATAAACCTTTAAAATATTTCTTATTTCACACATTTTATGCCCAAATTGCTTCATTTACAAATGGTGACTGATTTTGCAGCCACATGGTCGGAAAATGACGTCATACGGTTTCCGTTTACACAATACACATGAATGCAGTCAAGGACGTAACACATACACCTGTTTTATGTCACTAATTTTAATAGAGCGTATTTCTAAAAAAAAACAAGATGTGTTTGTGAAACACCGATGCCCCCGGACAGCGCCTGTGCAATATGAAAGCCCCATCACTAAAGTATGTCATGGTTGAGGCCACAAGGTCACGAGGTAAAAAATTATGGTACCACTGGAAAGGTCTTGTGAGAAAGAATACACATGTGAAATATGAAAGCTCTATCACTTACCAATCAAAAGTTATGGACTATATTAAAGTTTTTAAAAAGTAGGTCAAACATCAAGGTCAAAGTCACAAGGTCAAAAATTATGGTACCATAAGAAAGGTCTTGTGACAAGGAATGCACATGTGAAATATGAAAGCCCTACCATTTACCAATCAAAAGTTATGGCCAATGTTAAAGTTTTTAAAAAGTAGGTCAAACATCAAGGTCAAGGTCATGAGGTCAAAAATTATGGTACCATTAGAAAGGTATTGTGACAAGGAATGCACGTGAAATATGAAAGCTCTACCATTTACCAATCAAACGTTACGGCCAATGTTAAAGTTTTTAAAAAGTAGGTCAAATGCCAAGGTCAAGGTCATGAGGTCAAAAATTATAGTACCAATAGAAAGGTCTTGTGACAAGGAATGCACATGTGAAATATGAAAGCTCTATCACTTACCAATCAAAAGTTATGGCCAATGTTAAAGTTTTTAAAAAAGTAGGTCTTATGCCAAGGTCAAGGTCATGAGGTCAAAAATTATAGTACCAATAGAAAGGTCTTGTGACAAGGAATGCACATGTGAAATATGAAAGCTCTATCACTTACCAATCAAAAGTTATGGCCAATGTTAAAGTTTTTAAAAAAGTAGGTCATATGCCAAGGTCAAGGTCATGAGGTCAAAAATTATAGTACCAATAGAAAGGTCTTGTGACAAGGAATGCACATGTGAAATATGAAAGCTCTATCACTTACCAATCAAAAGTTATGGCCAATGTTAAAGTTTTTAAAAATGAGGCCAAAAGTAGGTCAAATCTCAAGGTGAAGGTCACGAGGTCAAAATTTATGGTACCTCTTGAAAGGTCTTGTGACAAGGAATGCACATGTGAAGTATGAAAGCTGTACCACTTACCATTCAAAAGTTATGCCCAATGTTAAAGTTTTTGCAGACGGACAAACGGACAAACAGACAAACGGACAAACAGACAAACGGACAAACAGACGGACAGACCAAAAACTATATGCCCCCCAGAATCTTAGATTCCGGGGGCATAAAAACTCTTTGAACGGGTTAAAAAATCGAAAAACATTTCTTTAATCTCGAACCAAAACATGACCGAACGAGAGTCATTGAAAATCTTACATGGCCGAACCAAGGTATATATTAAAGAATATAAATACATATTTCACGATTACACAAGCCTGAAACAAATCGCTTTGTTTACAAATGACGAACAATATTGAAGCCACGTGATCGGAAAATCACGTCATGCAGTTTCATTTTAATTCATTCAAGGGCGTAATATACACCTGGTTTATGTTATTGGTTTCAATGGAGCATATTTCTTAAATAAAAATATCGTTTAGAATGGGTGAAATGAGGCATTTTCCCTCTAAGGCAATGTTCAGACATGACAGGTGTGTATTGAAAATTGCGCCCTGTGAAAAAAAAAAACAACACAATTTTATATTCAAATACCGGTTCTATAGTAAGCCATAAATTAATGACTTGTGTAAACAAACTAGCGTATGTCCTGTATTGATTGACCTAATTTTCTCACCTTGCCAGCTTGCTGATAACGCCTGAGGCCAGTGTTCACGGTTTAATAATTTTAACACACGGGTCAAATTTCGCTGCGATAAGATCAAAGGACCCGACGTGGACTTGTCCAATTTTCACCTAGTTAGATAATGTACCGGTCTAACACCTTGTGCTTGGATTATCAGTGGCAAACCGTCAACATAATGATTTAGCTAAAATTTTTGAACCAATTTTTATGCCCCCGGAATCTAAGATTCTGGGGGGCATATAGTTTTTGGTCTGTCCGTCTGTTTGTCCGTTTGTCTGTTTGTCCGTTTGTCTGTTTGTCCGTTTGTCCGTCTGCAAAAACTTTAACATTGGGCATAACTTTTGAATGGTAAGTGGTACAGCTTTCATACTTCACATGTGCATTCCTTGTCACAAGACCTTTCAAGAGGTACCATAAATTTTGACCTCGTGACCTTCACCTTGAGATTTGACCTACTTTTGGCCTCATTTTTAAAAACTTTAACATTGGCCATAACTTTTGATTGGTAAGTGATAGAGCTTTCATATTTCACATGTGCATTCCTTGTCACAAGACCTTTCTATTGGTACTATAATTTTTGACCTCATGACCTTGACCTTGGCATATGACCTACTTTTTTAAAAACTTTAACATTGGCCATAACTTTTGATTGGTAAGTGATAGAGCTTTCATATTTCACATGTGCATTCCTTGTCACAAGACCTTTCTATTGGTACTATAATTTTTGACCTCATGACCTTGACCTTGGCATAAGACCTACTTTTTTAAAAACTTTAACATTGGCCATAACTTTTGATTGGTAAGTGATAGAGCTTTCATATTTCACATGTGCATTCCTTGTCACAAGACCTTTCTATTGGTACTATAATTTTTGACCTCATGACCTTGACCTTGGCATTTGACCTACTTTTTAAAAACTTTAACATTGGCCGTAACGTTTGATTGGTAAATGGTAGAGCTTTCATATTTCACGTGCATTCCTTGTCACAATACCTTTCTAATGGTACCATAATTTTTGACCTCATGACCTTGACCTTGATGTTTGACCTACTTTTTAAAAACTTTAACATTGGCCATAACTTTTGATTGGTAAATGGTAGGGCTTTCATATTTCACATGTGCATTCCTTGTCACAAGACCTTTCTTATGGTACCATAATTTTTGACCTTGTGACTTTGACCTTGATGTTTGACCTACTTTTTAAAAACTTTAATATAGTCCATAACTTTTGATTGGTAAGTGATAGAGCTTTCATATTTCACATGTGTATTCTTTCTCACAAGACCTTTCCAGTGGTACCATAATTTTTTACCTCGTGACCTTGTGGCCTCAACCATGACATACTTTAGTGATGGGGCTTTCATATTGCACAGGCGCTGTCCGGGGGCATCGGTGTTTCACAAACACATCTTGTTTTAAAATGTTATAGAATTATGGACCGATTTTTTAATATTCTTCTGAAGTCAAAATCGGTTTATGGAAGGCAAATTCGGTCCAGAAATGGAAAACCGACATTTTCTCAAGCCCTGCCGTGACCTTCACATATCACCTTGACCTTGAGTCAGCATGGTTTCTTTATGGGTTCTACACATCAGTTCACTGAGGGATATACCGTATTCGGGTATTACCCGCATTTGCGTACTACCTGCACCCCCTTTTTTTGCTAAAATCTGGGGGAAAACTGTTATTCTGTTGTATTACCCGCAAGGAACATTTGCTGAAATTTTGGTGGATGCGTAAGTGAGAAAAAGTAAGAATTTGGCCAGTTTTTGTAACACACAACGGAACGCGCGATTGTCTTCAAAAGGCGGGAAAATGCATGTGCGTGCGAGTATCACCAGAAAGTGGATTATGAAATTACTTGGCAGAAATGTTAACCATCATGAGACGATGTGTTGTATCTCAAAGGTCAAGGCCATACTTAGAGGTCAAAGGTAAAAAAGGGCTTTTTTGTGTACAGCCAATAACTTTTTTATTTCTCTATGAACATTTTTAAAGTTACTTTGCAGAAATGTTTATCTTCATTAGATGCTGTGTTGCACATGCAGAAATGTTCATCTTCATTAGATGATGTGTTGCACACAAGATCCAGCTCAATACCTCCAATGTCAAGGTCATACTTAGAGGTCGAAAACGGGGGAGCCATCTGTGTTTTTGTAGAAAAACAAATTCTAGTTAACCCTTTTTGTACCAAATGGTATCATCCTCGTATATACCAGGAGTTCATTTCAAAATTTAGGGATGACAGGTCGTGTTTTTATCAAAATTTATTTGGAAAATTACTGAACTTTTAGCAAACAGTGGAGGCCCTGATCAGACGCCGTGTTCTGCTGAAAACTTGAAAAATCTTCTTCCCTGAAACCGCAAGGTCCCAGTACATGTATTTAGCCTTGGGGCTAAAACTGACCCCGCCCTGGGGCCCACCATGTTTACATAGATTTACATGTATATAGTGAAAACCTTTAAAAATTAAGGCCCAGGTCTTTGATATTTGGTATGAAGCCTCATCTAGTGGTCCTGTAACAAGATGTTGGGGCCAAAAATGGCCCCGTCCAGGGCCCACTGGTTTTTATATAGACTTTATATGGGTACGGTAAAACTTTATAAACTTTCTTGTCTGGAACCAGACGGCCCAGGTGTTTGCTTCATCTAGATTCTAGTGGACCTCTACCACGATTATTCAAATTGTAGCCCTGGGACCGAAAAATGGCCTGACCCAGGGGCCCACTGGTTTTATATAGACTTACATAGGGAAACCCTTTAAAAAACCTCTTGCCTAGAAGGCCCAGGTCTTTGATATTTGGTATGAAGCTTCATCTAGTGGACCTATACCATGATTGTTCATAAATTATAGCCCTGGGGCCAAAAATGGCCCCATCGCGGGGCCCTCTGGTTTTACATAGAGTTATGAAAGACCTTTGAAAGTCTTCTTGTCTGAAACCAGATGCCCAACTCTTTGATATTTGTAAGGAAACTTCATCTAATGGACCTCTACCAAGATTTTTCAAATTATAGCCCTGGGTCCAAAATGGCCTGGCAAGGGGCCCACATATTTTCCATAGGTTTACAAAGGTTTGAAAATCTTTTTGTCTGATATCAGAAGGCCCAGGTCTTTGATACTTGGTATCCTCATCTAGTGGACCTCTACCAAGATTGTTCGAATTGTAGCCCTCGACCCACTGGTTTTACATAGACGTACATAGGGAAACCCTTTAAAAACCTTGTCTGAAACCAGAAGGCCCAGGTCTTTGATATTTGGTATGAAGCTTCATCTGGTGGACCTATACCATGATTGTTCACAAATTATAGCCCTGGGGCCAATAATGGCCCCACCGCGGGACCCACTGGTTTAACATAGAGTTATGGAAGACCTTTGAAAATCTTCTTGTCTGAAACCAGATGGCATGTCTTTGATATTTGTAAGGAAGCTCCATCAAATGGACCACTACCAAAATGGTTTAAATTATAGCCCTGGTTCCAAAGGGCCGACATATTTTCCATAGACTTACAAAGGTTTGAAAATCTTTTTATCTGAAACCAGAAGGTCCAGATCTTTGATATTTGGTATTTAGGAAGGAGCAGTCTGATCAGGGTCTACACTGTTTGCCATTCTGTCTGCACCCTTTGGACTCCTGGTGAAACAAATCTGTTAGTTATAGAAGAATTACAGCAAGTCCTTGAGTGGGTGTTTGGGTTTTACGTCTCACCAACAGCTAAGGTCATACGGAGATGGGACCTCGGTCTGGAGAAGCCCAGGATCGATCCTGGGACCCCTGTTTTTTAAATCATCTCATGGTGGTTAACATTTCTGGCAAGCAATTTCAAAGTCCATCTAAAAATAAGAAAGTTATTGACCAAACACGAAAAAAGGCCCCATTTTTACCTTTGACCTCTAAGTAGGACCTTGACCTTTGAGGTACCAACCTGGGTCATGCACGCAACACATTGTCTTATATTGGTTAACATTTCTGCCAAGTGATTTCAAAATCCATCTAAAACTAGAGAAAGTATACCCCCGACCAGTGCCATCCCCTTTTAGTGGAAATGAAAAGTTGTTTGAACCTTTCCATATAAACTTTCCATTTAGTCCACTGAGAATAACTATTGCATTTCAACAAATATAGTATAATTTATCATATCCAAAGATGAAACTGCTTGTCTTTGCTGAATAATAAAAATTCAAAGTTTGTTGCAATTTGGAACAATTTTACCTGGAAACAACAAACATAGAATATGCTGTCATAGAACATTTGCTGAATTAAAGTAGCTGTATAATGACATAATAAAGCAATGCAATTTTTTTATTATTACTTGCATTTATTATTGTCTGCATTTCAAGAGAAAATATTATGCAAAATTTAACAGTTCTAGTCGCTGTAGTTTCCAAGTTCACAAGGACCAATATATAAGCTGACAAATCTGACAAGGGTCACAGCATAAAGAAAACTAACTAATAATGAACAGATGGAAAGACGCGATATACTTTGTATGCAAGGAGTATAACGTAAACAGTTATCAAATCCTGTACCATATACTATTATGCGATGTATTCTAATAAATATTGTTTAAACCAAAACAGTTAACACAAAAGTTGGACGTAATCAAAATGTGTAAGTCCTAACTATTGACCCCTAGCCCCACCCAGGGGCTTGACCCAGGAGCTTAGATATTCCATATGAAAGTTAATATTATAGCTATATTCTGTACCAAATATGAAGAGAATCTAACATGAGGTTACAGAGATATAAGCAATCAAAAAGGTTTAACACAAAACTTTGACGTAAAAGTTGACCAACAGACAGACAGCCCCACCCAGGGGCTTGACCCAGGGGCTAAGATATTCCATATGAAAGGTTATGCTATAGAGATATCCTTTACGAAATATGAAGAGAATCTAACATGTAGTTACAGAGATATGAGCAATCAAAAAGGTTTAACACAAAACATTGACGTAAATGTTGATGAACGGACTGACGGGTGGACAGCCCACTCAGGGGCTTGACCCGCGAGCTTAGATATTCCAAATGAAAGTTAATGCTATAGAGATATCCTGTACCAAATATGAAGAGAATCAAACATGTGGTGACAGAGATATGAGCAATCAAAAAGGTTTAACACAAAACTTTGACGTAAAAGTTGACAAACGGACGGACAGCCCACCCAGGGGCTTAGATATTCCATATGAAAGGTAATACTATAGAGATATCCTGTTCCAAATATGAAGAGAATCCAACATGTGGTGACAGAGATATGAACAATCAAAAAGGTTTAACACAAAACTTTGACATAAAAGTTGACAAACGGACGGACAGCCCACCCATGGGCTTGACTCAGGGGCTTAGATATTCCATATGAAAGGTAATGCTATAGAAATATCCTTTACCAAATATGAAGAGAATCCAACATGTGGTTACAGAGATATGAGCAATCAAAAAGGTTTAACACAAAACTTTGACGTAAAAGTTGACAAACGGACGGACAGCCCACCCAGGGGCTTGACCCAGGGGCTTAGATATTCCATATGAAAGGTAATGCTATAGAGATATCCTTTACCAAATATGAAGAGAATCTAACATGTGGTTACAGAGATATGAGCAATCAAAAAGGTTTAACGCAAAACTTTGACGTAAAGGTTGACGAACGGCGGGACAGACGGAAGAACGAACGAAAGAACGAACGAACGAACGAACTAACGAACGAACGAACCAACCAACGAACGGATGAACAGACGGAAAGACGAAAACTATATACCCCCTGACATACTTCGTATGTCGGGGCTTCGTATGTCGGGGGTATAATAAGAAAGTTATTGACCAAACACGAAAAAAAGGCCCCTTTTTTTACCTTTGACCTCTATGTATGACCTTGACATTTTAGGTACCAAACTGAATCATGCATGCAACACATCGTCTCATGATAGTTAACATTTTTGCCAAGTAACTTCAAATTCTATCTAAAAATAAGCAAGTTATTGACAAAACCCGAAAAAAGGCCCCTTTTTACCTTTGACCTCTAAGTATGACCTTGATCTTTGAGGTACCAACCTAGGTCATGCACGCAACACATTGTCTTATATTGGTTAACATTTCTGCCAAGTGATTTCAAAATCCATCTAAAATAAGAAAGTTATTGACCAAACACGAAAAAAAGGCCCCTTTTTTGACCTTTGACCTCTAAGTATGACCTTGACCTTTGAGGTACCGACCTGCCTCATTCGCACCACACATCGTCTCATGGTTGTTAATATTTCGGCCAAGTAATTTTAAAATCCATCTGAAAAGAAGAAAGTTATTGACCAGACACGATTTGCCCATACATATATACATACCGACAAACTTCCAAGGGAGATAATTCAAAAAGTATAAATGCGAGAGTTATAGTTCTTGTGCACTGCATGTCGTCTAATGCTGATTAATATTTATATGAAGTTTCATGAAGATAGCTCGAACGGTTTTCAAGTTATAGAGCGGACACGAATGTGTGACAGACGGACAGACAGATGCCCGGGGGAAAAACAATATGTCTCTCCGAAAAAAAATTTTTCGGGGGAGACATAATAATAAAATATAATCGGTGAGCCTTAGACAATTTTATATAGGCGACCTTCAGCAAGCCCGTATAAAATTGTCGAGGCGAAATGATTAAATTTTATTATTAAAGATTGTCGTCACGCGTTGCAATATCTGACGTCACCGGGCTAAAGAAAACAACATGGTCCCTCGATTAAAAGTTATTCGGCACTTTACATTCTGTACGAAAATCTGCAAATAAATAAATTATTGAAGCTTTGGAAATCATTTTCAAGGTTCAACCGCAGTAGCAGTGTGCAATTATTCCAACTCACCATTTGAGAATGTAAGACTGGCTGAAAATACTGAAAATTTATTTAAATACAGTAGAACTTCGATGGCTCGAACACCAATGGCTCTTTTACCATGGATGAGTCGAACACATTCTTGAGCCCCTAGCGAAATCCACTACGTAAGAAATAGTGGGGGATAATTAAGGAGATTTTAGTCTTTTATCTTGCAAATGTATGCTGTGTGTACTCATTAGAATCGCCTCGATGAGGCGATTCTAATGAGTACACACAGCATACATATTCATTATAAAACACCAAAAAGATGTCAAAAAGTATCTCGTTATGCCTCTTGACATTAACCTCAGTGGCTCGAACTACCCCTGTCTCGAACAGATTTTCGAGGTCCCAAAGGTGTTCGAGCCATTGAAGTTCCACTGTAAATATAATAAAGTTAACAACTTGCAGTTTGGTAGTGCCTTTTTTTTTTTACACTTGCAAATTAGGTAACTGAAAAGGAGACCCGGTCACTAGATGTATAAATGGTCAGTAGAAGGTAATTATAGGTTACATAGAGGATCTTACATGAGTGTTCATGTATTATCAAATTCATTAAACGAGTTGAGGTAAAGGGATAAAATACGAGGCTGTGCCGAGTATTTTATCCCTTTTTCTCAACGAGTTTAATAAATTCAATAATACATGGACACGAATGCAAGATTCTATTTATCATATGACATTTAAAACGCATTTTATTCACTATTGTTTACCAAAATGTCAAAATTCTGCCATTAGTAAACGCGACGTCGTTAAGGATGCAGTATATGTAACGTTAAGGCAGGTATCAACCTAATTTGCATATTTAATCCACTAGTGGATTATCAAAAATATTACATGGCGTTATTACACTCTCAAACCCGACGTCATATGATAAAACCGATTATACGGCCGCCACCCATCAGGGCTTGAAGAAATAGATGGGCTGCATGATGCTTCCACGCAGAGCAGAAACCGACCGCACATGGGTATTGGTATCTAAGCCTGCCCAGGAAAAGTAGTGTGAGTCGGACCGTCCATGCTTATAAACCCTATTGGTTTCTTTGGGCGACACGGCTTGAGAAGTCATTTCATCTCAAAGTCGGGTAAAAGTCCCACAAAATTGGAAGCAACGTCTCCAAAATGACCTATTCAGTGTTGATGGGGACGTTAAACCTTAAATCAAACAAAACTAGAAATGCGTCCATAGGACACGGATGCCCCCGCCTGAAACTATGTCTGTTCGTATTCATCAATAGAAAGTAATTGACCGTGTTTAAGTTTTGGACCCTTTTTTCACGTTTGACCTCTAAGTATGACCTTGACCTTGTAGGTAAGGACCCTGGTTTTGTGTGAGGCAGATTGTCTCATGATGGCCAACATTTCTGCCAAATAATTTCAAAATCCATCCAGAGATAAGAAAGTTATTGACCGACCATTTTTTTTTACCTTGGACCTCTTAGTATGACCTTGACCTTGGAGGTACAGATCTGGGTTTGCACGTGACACATCGTCTCATGATTGTTAATACCGTATTCGTGCGTGTATTACCCGAAGTTTTTTTCCCTCAAATTACAGGCCCAAGTTCAGGGTGCGGGTAATCCGCCCGAATTATTTTTGGACCATTTTATTTTTACTTTTGTCAGCTGAAAATACGATGCATCTCGTGTTATGCTCTATCCTTTTATGATTCCCGACATAAAAAACGTTTAATTGTCCACTCAATTTTACTTACACGTGAGTAATATAACAATCTCCATTACTAGCAAGCCCGATTTTGTGAGTATTATTCCTAAAACTCTGATTATAAACGAAATAAACAAACAAGTTCAATGCGAACATCAAAGTTTTCGGGCATCAAAACCACCGCCCACAAACCACCGCTACAGTTTTTTTTCTGCACGCGATGGGTAAATGACATCATCGGACCCCAGCAACCCCACACGTGTCTATTGTTTTATCTTAATGGGGCGTATCTCTCTCATAAAAATTGTTTGGAAACGGTAAAAATATTCTCGATAGCAAAACGGTTGTGGAAAACAGCGTTTTCCGTAAGCGCCTTGTCAATACCAACAACAGCATAAAGATGTGTTAACACAAATTAAAGTGTTCAATTTTTCTCGCCAAGCGTCTGTTATTTGGCGCCAAAACATAACCATTTACGAGATAGAAGAATAGTCGTAGCAACTCGTCTTAGGAGCAATTAAATAATTTTCACGTTGATTGCGGATTAAATTTTATGATTGGGGAATAAACGCAAATTAGAGACATAACTCGACCATATTTTCACACCTTATCGACACGCACAGCAGGGTGGCAATTATATGACAGGGATTAACAATAGTGTCATAATTGAACCGTTATAAATCATCAAACAGTGTAAATCCAAATCAGACGTCTGCGGCGTCTTTCTGATGTGTCTGATCTGGGACTGCACTATTTGCCGACGTCCCAAAAAAGAGACGTCTGCGGCGCCTTTCTGAGGTATCTGATCTGGGACTGCACTGTTTGCCGATGTCCCAAAAAAGGGCCGCGTGCATATGTGGGTTAATAAATAAATTACAATGGTGAACAGGTAAAGTTTTTTCAACATTTTAATGCAAAAGACATGCTTTCTGGTGATACTCGCACGCACGTGCATTTTCCCGCCTTTTGAAGACGATCGCACGTTCCGTTTTGTGTTACAAAAACTGGCCAAATTCTTACTTTTTCTCACTTACGCATCCACCAAAATTTCAGCAAATGTCCCATGCGGGTAATACAACAGAATAACAGTTTTCCCCCAGATTTTGGCAAAAAAGGGGGGTGCGGGTAGTACGCAAATGCGGGTAATACACACCCGAATATGGTATTTCTTCAAAGTAATTTTAAAATCCATCCAGAAATAAGTAAGTTATTTACTGTGTTTAAGTTTCGGACCCTTTTTTTTTACCTTTGACCTCTAAGTATGACCTTGACCTTGAAGGTACGGATCTGGGTTTGCATGTGACATATCGCCTCATGATGGTCAACACTTCTTCAAAGTAATTTCAAAATCCATCCAGAAATAAGTAAGTTATTGACTGCGTTTAAGTTTCGGACCCTTTTTTGGCCTTAGACCTCTAAGTATGACCTTGACCTTGGAGCTACATGTACCAACCTGGATGTTGCACATGACACATCGTCTCATGATGGTTAACATTTCTACAAATTAATTTCAAAATCCATCCAGAAATAAGAAAGTTATTGACTGTGTTTAAGTTTCGGACCCTTTTTTTGACCTTTGACCTCTAGGTATGACCTTGACCTTGGAGGTACAGACCTGGGTTTTGCACGTGACACGTCGTCTCATGATGGTTAACATTTGTGCTCAGTAATTTTAAAATCCATCAAGAAATAAGGAAGTTATTGACTGCGTTTAAGTTTCGGACGCACAGACGGACAGGGGCAACGCTATATGCCCTTTCCACCATTCTTCGAATGGCGGGGGCATAACAAAACTAGAGAAAGCGACCAGTGGGTCATGTATACCCCCAGCCAGTGCCACCCTCTGATATATCTTTCGAGCTTGTATGTAATATGAATGAAGTCAAGAAGCTATAAGAATCTATAAATGTGCTTGTAAAAGCTAAACCAAACATAAAATTTCTAAATGGACCAGGGGAGTGAGGGATCAAAGTTAATGAAGTAGCAGGGTTGGGTATGCATCAATGAAATCTTTGGACTGGTATGCAACATTGATTCAAGTATCAATTGAATTTTCCTTAGAGTTTAGAACATACAGGCATCTATAAACTTTGTCATAAAACTTTAACCAAATGTAAAATTTCTAAGTCCGTGACCTTGAGGTCAAGGTCACCATGGATGGGGGGCAGGGACATGCATCACGAAATCCTTTATCAAACATTAAGAGAATCTAACGTGTGGTTTCAGCAATGAAAAAGGTTGAACACAAAACTTTGACGTAAAAGTAGATGAACAGACAGACGGACAGACAGCCCACCCAGGGGCTTGACCCAGGGGCTTCGATATTCCATATGAAAGGTAATGCTATAGAGATATCCTTTACCAAACATGAAGAGAATCTAACATGTGGTTTAACGCAAAACGTTGACGTAAAGGATGACAAACAGTGGGACGGACGGAAGTACGAACGAACGAACAAATGGACGAACGGATGGAAAGACGAAAACTATATACCCCCTGACATACTATGTATGCCGCGGTATAACTACTGAATATAGCGTGCAGTTTTGCGGTATAAATGGTTACTGATGGCTTACCTTGGCATTTCTCCTGTCCATAAGATCCCCCTGCAGTTCTACCCACTGTCCACTTATATCCTTCTCAAGGAATTCTACTTTTACTTTGTACAGTCTCTCAACTCTCGCTTTAGCCTTCCTCTCTATTAAATATCTGAAATTTCTCTCAATAACAAAAACACTGCTGACTGTTTGCTTTTGGCTGGAGTTTCTGCTCGACATTCTGGAAGGTCTGTGGGCTATTTGACCTGTATGGAGTTCTGATATAGTAGGTGTAAATCTCCTCGTTTTTCTTATATTTCTCTTTTCATGATCTACAAGCAGATATTCATGAAAATATCAACCCTTTTTGTACCAAATGGAATCTTCCTACTTCCTTAATTATGTCCATTTCATAACGGGCCTCCGTGGCCTAGTGGATAAGAGCGCTGACTCTTAGCCATTAGGTCTCTCACCGCCGTAGGTTCGAGCCTCGCTCGGGCCACGTGTGAGACGCCAAGTTCTGCAACGGAAGGTCAGGTGGTTTTTCTCCGGGTACTCCGGTTTTCGCCCACCTCTGAATAACGATCGGCTCGATATGAGTGAAATAATCTTGAAAGGGCCGTAAAACCCAAACCAAAAAAAATGTCCATTTCATAATTAAGGGGTATCAGGTTGTGTTTTCTTCAACATTTATTTGGAAAATGGTTTAACTTTTTGCAAACAATGTAGGCCCTGATCAGACGCCGCGAACTGCGGCGTCTGATCTGGGCCTGCACTGTTTGCCAGTGCACCCGTTTTGGGGTTTCCAGTACGAAATGGTTTAAATACCGTAAAAATCCCAAAAATTTGGACACCTTAAAAATTGCTCAAATTCTCCTAAAATTTTAACAATCTAGCAAGGAGTCCAATCAAAGTACAGACATAATAGCAAACAGTGTAAACCCTGTTCAGGAGCAGTCTGATCTTGGACCACACTCTTTAATGATGCCAGTGTTTAGTTTATACTAATTTATTTTAGTTCGATTGCGATGAAAGCTTCAAGCTTATTGAATCGCTCTCGAACACTCATTCCGGGTGTTTTCACGCGCGCGAGAGAGAGAGGCAGTGGCTTTTACACCACTGCTACCCATTTACACCTGGGTGGAGTGGGGCAGTGTCATTACGTGTCTTGCCCAAGGACACACCTCGATACCGGTGGCGGATTCGAACGCACAACCTTTCGATCGTAAGTCGAACGCGCTAACCACTGCGCTATCGAGGCTGACTAATGATGCCAGTGTTTAATGATATAATTTGGTGTTTTGTTTTCGAGGTTTCATAAAATGGTTTTCTCTGTTTTTTTTTTCTCTTTCAGTTCATTTAAAAAATTTTCTCTTTCAGTATTCATGTAAATAAGCACAATTTATTAAAACCAAACACGGGTAAAAGTCCCACAAAATTGGAAGCTGTCTCCAAAATGACCTTTACAGTGTTGATAGGAACGTTAAACTTGAAATCAAACAAGCAAGCAATTAAAACCAAACAATGTTTCTTTATCAGTGTTTGTTAGGACTGGCTAATCGGAGCTGAAAAGATAATCGATTATCAGTCCTGTCGTTGCGATCGGTAATCGATTAGTAATCACTGAGGTTTTTGTCTTAATTTTACCTGTATGGCTTTCTGTCTGAGCATGACTCTTACCATATGTTGCACTATACCATATGTATATTTGAACAGACAGGCCTGAGCAAACAGTGTAGACCCAGATGAGACGCCGCAAAATGCGGCGTCTCATCAGGGTCTGCACTGTTTGCCACTTATCCAGCTTTTTAGGCATAATGTTGGGTAGTAAATTGTACCTATCAAGTAATCGATTAAAAGCAAATCAGAAATGATATCATTTTTGTGGAA
The DNA here is from genome assembly GCA_963580285.1 of Lucinisca nassula. Taxonomy (NCBI): domain Eukaryota; kingdom Metazoa; phylum Mollusca; class Bivalvia; order Lucinida; family Lucinidae; genus Lucinisca; species Lucinisca nassula. Next base: position 124,045,891 of record OY757020.1, read on the forward strand.
TTTATCGATTGATTAATCGATTATGCGATTAATCGTGTCAGCCTTAGTGTTTGTGAATGAAAATTCTGTTGCGTAGTTCTGCTCCTTAACCATATTTCTGCAAAGCTGTCACAGTTTCTTTTCTAAAATAATGACAAGTCTCCAAGTTCTGATTTCAAGTCCCTCTTTGTTTCATTACGATAACACATCCGTGTGATATAGTGCATTTTTTCATACTTCAAAAAAGGTAATTTTTCTGATGAAAATTTGTGATATTTTTCTTATTTATACTCAGAACATAGGTTTTGGGTGCTCGTTAGAACCGCCTCATTGAGGCGGTTCTAACGAGTACCCACAACCTATGTCTTGGAGCAGGAATAAGGAAAATAATGTATACCCCAATAAACCCCAGTTTTCTCTATATAAAGTGGGGTGTAAGAGGGTGTTCATTTCACGGACTTGTTAACGTGATGGTTTGTATGCTTTGAGGTTTAACGTATCCGTCAACACTGTATAGGTCATTTTGGAGACATTGCTTCCAATTTTGTGGGACTTTTACCCGACATTGAAACATTGTTGCCCAATGAAACCAATAGGGTTTTTAAGCATGGACGGGCAAACTCGCAACACTTTGCCTTGGCAGGCTTTCAAGTGCCTCTTAATTCCCAAATGATACAAAGATTATCATTCAAATGATAATTCATTATTAAATGATACCACTTCTCATACATGTGAGACCTCCAGTATCACGTGGGAATTCCTGCATTTGAAGCATATCTCCGGTAATGGAATGTCAGACGAATGGAATTCTTCTAAAAACTTTAGCATTAAAAATTTCTAAGTCTGTGACATTGACCTTAATGTCGTGGATAGGGGCATGGCTGAATGAAATAGCCCTGTATCTATCATCATTCCAAATATGAAGCAAATACATGACTGAATACTGATTTGGAAAATATGACCTCTAAAAAAACATTTACATCAAAAAAATCTGTGCCCTTGACCTTGAGGTCATGGGCAGGGGTATGGATGAATGAAACTGGACCTGTATCTGGATACTGGTTTGGAAAATATGAGCTCTAAAAATTATTTACATCAAAAAAGTCTTGTGCCCTTGACCTTGATTCAGGGGCACAGTATGGCTGAATAAAACTTTGGACCTCTATCATCATACCAAATAAGAAGCAAGTCCATTGTAAATATTGTTTCGAAAATATGAGCTCTTAAAATACTTCAAATTTAAAAATTTCTAAGTCTTAGACCTTCATATTGATGTCACGTGTATGGGCTGGGGTATTGTCGAATATCACTTTGGACCTATATCTAACATTGCACCAAATATGAACCCAATTCATCGTATGATTTTGAATCCATGTAGATGAACTCCTAAAAAAGTAAACGTTAAAATCTAAGTCTTTGACCTTGACCGTGAAATCATAGGACAGGTGGGGGTATTGCTGAAAAAAAAAAAAAAACACCTCTGGATCTGTATTTCTACCAAATACATGTATAAACCAAATCCATCATATGGTTTGTACATTGAGTTCTTTAAAAACTTTAACATAAAAAATTTTGAGCTCTGTGACCTTGACCTTGAGGTCATGGGCAGGGGTATTGCTGAATAAAATTTTGGACCTAATTTATCATCATACCATATTACATGTATCAATCAAATCCATTCTAAAAGTTCACGTCCTGCCTACCTTGTGTCTTTACCAGTAACCTATTGTACTATGCTAGTGGACTCTTCCATTGCTATATGTTGGACAAGTCCAATTGCCATATAAGGGGTGTCAGGCCTATTTTTTTCATTTTCATTCTATTTTTGATGGAAAATCCTGTCAGCAAACAGTGCAGGTCCTGATCAGACGCCACATTCTACAGCATCTGATCTGGGCCTGCACTGTTTGCCAAGGTACCCCATTAGGTGTTTCGCGCATGCAATGAGTTAAATATTTTCAAAGTCCATGACCTAGACCTTGAGACCATGGGCATTGCTGAATAAAACTTTGGACCTATATCTATCATCTTACCAAATATATGAACCAACTCCATCATATGGTTTGGAAAGTGTGAGTTGTAAAAAGTTCAGGCTCTACCCTGCAGAACTGCCTTTGAGGTTACAGGATCAGGCACATATGTACCTACAGACTAAACGTTTTTCTATGATTTGATCTACTGACCTACCTTTTGAACCGCCATGACCCATATTCGAACTTGACCTAGATACAGTCAGGATGATCATTCTGAGCAAGTTTGAGGATGATTGGACCAAAACTGTGGCCTCCAGAGTGTTGAACAAGGTTTTTCTATGATTTGATTTTGACCTACATGTACTTTTTGACCCGACATGACCAATATCCGAACTTGACCGAGATATTCTCATGATGATCATTCTGATAAAAACTGTGGCCTCTAGTGTGTTAACAAGAAAAGTTTATGCACGGTTCACGACACACAACGACGCAAGACATCTCACGGTCACAAAAACTCACCATGACCTTCGGTCAGGTAAGTTTGTTTTGTTTGTTTGTTTGATTTGAGGTTCAATATCCCAGTCAACACTGTAAAGGTCATTTTGGAGACGTTGCTTCCAATTTTGTGGGACTTTTACGTGACATTGTGATGAAATTACATCTCAAGCCCTGCCGCCCAATGAGCAAAAAATACAACATGACACCCCTAAACTTTGAAATGGACTCCTGCTATATATAAGGTGGATTCCATTTGGTACAAAAAGGATTAAGAGGCTGTGTGCAAAGAAAGTGAAGTAATTAGCCTAGGATCCATTCAGAATTTGGAGTTTTATCACCATGCAGAAACTCTTTCAAAGATGACAACATTCTCATATACTAGAAATGTGTCCAGATGACACAGATGCCCCTACCAAGGGCCCCGCCTCACCCCGAAAATCCATGTTGCGACAAAATTTTCTAAGTGTGTGACCTTGACCTTGAGGTCATGGGCATGGTCGTTGGTATGGGTGAATGAGACTTGGGACCTGTATCTATCATCATTCCAAATATGAAGCCAATCTATAAATATGAGCCCTAAAACTTTAAAAGCATAATAAGGCTAAGTGTGTGACCTTGACGTGAGGGGTGGGGGTATATACAACTTTGGACCTGTCCAAATATGCAGCAAATCTATATGGTTCGGTGAGTATGAGCTCTTAATAAACTTTATATAAAAAATTTTCTTTGTCTGTGACGACCTTTAGGGCACGTGCATGGGTGGGGGTATTGGACCAGTATCAATCATCATACCAAATATAAACTTAATTCATCATACGATTCGGAAAATATAAACTCTTAAAATATCTGATTAAAAATTTCTAAGTCTGTGACCTTGACCTTGAGCTCATGGGCATGGGTATTGCTCAATAAAATGGACAATAATCTAACATCATACCAAATATAAACTCAATCCATCGCACGATTTGGAAATTATCAACTCTTAAAATGTGCAATTAAAAATTTCTAAGTCTGTGACCGCCATAGGCATGAGTGGGGGTATTGCCAAATAAACATTTGGACCTGTATCTACCATCATAGCATATATAAGCAAAATCCATAGTATGGTTTGGAAAATTTGAGCTCTTTAAAATCTTTAACATTAAAATTGTCTAAGTCTGTGACCTTGACCTTGAGGTCATAGGCATGGGTGGGGTAATTGCTGAATAAAACATTGTACCTATATCTATCATCATATGAACCAAAGCCATCATAAAAGTTCAGGCTCCACCAGGTACAAATACCTTAACTGGAGTCTTTAACATGGAAAATTTCTGGCTGGGGGTATCGCTGAATAAAACTTTGGACCTATATCTATAATCATACCAAATATGAACCAATTCCATCAAATGGTTTGGAAAATATGAGTTCTAAAATGTTCAGGTCTACCTGTTACAAAAACCTTAACCTGAGTCTTTAACACTGAAAATTTCTAAGTCTGTGACCTTGACCTTGAGGTCACAGGCATGGGTGGGGGTATTGCTTACCGGTTAAAATACTTTGGCCCTACATCTATCATCATACCAAAGATGAACCAGTTCCATCAAATGGTTAGGAAAACATGAGTTCTAAAAGTTCAGGCTCTACCTGTTACAAAAACCTTAACCCGAGGTTACAGGATCACATACGTACGTACACACACACGTACAGACGGACGTACACATGTACGCACGCACATACGGATAACCGAAAAACTATATGCCCCCGGCTTCATGCCGATGCGGGGCATAATAAAAATCCTCCCCCATGGAGACTCTAATCTCCCTTATCTGGAGGGCAAATCTCACTCAAGGTCATCATGGAGGATTTTACACAAGTGTCAATTTCATATGATATTTATGAAATGAGCCTTTGGTGAGTTTCATAAATTTCATATGAATTGACCACGAGTGTGAGGTTCAGTTTATCATGACCACTTTAAATTGGATTTTATCGCATTTTGGCAAATTTTCCACAAAAAGTGCATGGTTGATATGGACGTCATCATGACGTTTAAACTAACTTAGTCCTGCCAAGGTTTTGCTCGGCCAGAATATTGACAAGGTGGTGTACAAATTTGTACATCATTGATAATCTTGCTTCCTCTCTATGCTGCTGTAAAGTTTCCCAACCAAGTTCCTCCCGCATAGCTGTGATGCTGCTGGTGTGCCTGTAACCTCCCTTGACAAATCTGACAGCTCTTCTTTGGACTATTTCGATCCTGTTTATCTCTGCTGCAGTATGGGGAGCCCAGCTTGAAGAGACAAATTCAAGGGTTGGCCTCAAAACTGTCTAAAATATTCCGCAAGTGAGTGAGTTTTTGAGTTTTACGTCCCACCAACAGCTAAGGTCATACGGAGACGGGACCTCGGTTTAAAGACTCATCCGAAAGTCTGGAGAAGCCCGGCATCGATCTTGCGATCCCTAGTTTACAAGGCGAGTAGCGTAACCACTACACCACGGAGGCTTCCAAATATTCAGCAAGGGAAGGGTTAAGAGGAAAGCCAGAGTACTCAGTAGCGTTTGCTTTCTTTGGAGATATTGGCTGCGTGCTTGTTCCGAGAGAGATCGCTACTGATAGTGACTCCTAGGTATTTTGCTTCAGACTTGGTGGCAAGCTTCTGACCATGGATTAAGCAGTCTGTAATCACAGATTTCCGTTTGTTTGTGATGCGGAGGACTTCACATTTGTCAGCTGGCCCCCGGTACCGACACTCTAGACAATTCCATATAGAATGGGCTGCATAATACTTCCACGCAAACCTGAAACTGACCGCATGTCGTGGGTACTGGTAAACCCCCGAGAAGGCCTTAGCCTGCCCAGGAAAAGTGATGCATGTCAGACCATCCAGAACATATAAGCCTCATAAGTTTCATTGGGCAGTAGGGCTTGAAATGTCATTTCATCTCAATGTCGGGTAAAAGTCCCACAAAATTGGAAGCAACGTCTCCAAAATGACCTAATTAGTGTTGATGGGGTGTTTAACGTCAATAAAACAAAAACAAAATTCTCAAGCATTTTGTAGTTCAGTTGCTCAGAAGTCATCAGGTCGTCCAGCTGTATCAAAAGAGGATATTACAATATAAAGTTCAGTGATTTATCTACCTTTTGGCCTGGCTGAGTCAAACTGACTTACTCACTCCAAAACACTTAGTCAAATTTCAAAATAGTGAGTCAAATTTATCGGGACAGAGACAAGTATGAAAATAGGTGTCTACCATAATAAAGTAAGCAATGGGGGTTTTAGATGTAGAACAAATGTATAAAATATCACTTTTTCTTTTGCAAGAGGTTTTATCTGATGACAAAAATCTGCTACAAAAGAAACAGTATAAGGCGATTCGGCTATAAGACGGGACCCCCTTTTCAGCTTTTCTAAGGCGGGATTTTGCTTATACTCTTTTATAAGACAGGTCAAATTTTTGCCATATCTGTCGGGGCCTATCTGCTACCGCCAGATGCCAGTTAGATGTGAGAAATCGGCCTTTTTTCGTTAGAAAACCCCTCTACTTACCCCTAACATGGCTTGTTTGGCCACCCAAAATAGCGACAAACGTCGGGCCGATACGTCGTATCGCTGTCTGCTCGGTACATGCTTTGCTGGCTTAGGCTATACAGACTCCTATTTAATAGACGACAGGGGCTGACAAATCCATTTCCCGGCCGTCCGGGACAAGACCGAAATCACGACGGGCAGGTGCACTTTGACCTTATGACGCTCGGTCGGGACAAGTGCAAAAAAAAAAATCGTCTACAACTGCCCGTTTTTTGGGGGCCTTAAATACGGTAAAACTAGACCAGTAAGTAAATCGCTGTCAATTCAGAGACAAACCATCTGTGTATTTATTACGGTTCAAGTATGACACTATTGTTAATCCCTGTCGTAAAATTGCCACCCTGCGGTGCGTGTCGATAAGGTGTGAAAATATGGTCAAGTTATGTCTCTAATTTGCGTTTATCCTCCGGTCATAAAATTTTATCCGCAATCAATGTGAAAATGATTTAATTGCTCCTCAGACTATTAGCTACATCTAACGGTAAATGTTTGCATTATAAAATCGGACTATTCTACGGTCTCATGAATGGTTATGTTTTGGCGCCAAATAGCAGACGTTGGCGGGAAAAGTCGAACGCTGTTGTTGGTTATTGACACGGAGCTTCTGGGGATAATTCGGGAGCTGTGCAACGGGGTCATTTTTTGGGCTCATTTTGGAGGGAAAAATCCTCGTCTTATAGCCGAATTTTTACGGTACTTAAGAAAGCACCGGCGCGAAAAAAACGTTGCGTCAGGCATACGCATGTCGGGATTTTTTTTGCGTCACGCCGGGAAAATTTGCGTAATCTACGCATGACGCAGAGGTAGATAAATCACTGAAAGTTCATCAGCAATAGATACTGAATAAACAGGCCAGAGCACACCGACTCTCCATATACCCCTTGACTCTTTTTTATCTTTCTTTCTTTCTTTCTACTGATACTACGTCGGTCACATTTGACCATTACGGCAGGTGTACAAACATACACCCCAAATTATGCAGGATGAAAACCTACACAGTAATCATGTAATTACGGTAGGGAACTTTAACGGTTAACCTGCACAAGGGATGGTTCTCCCTGCACAGGGAGGCTCCAGTTAACATCCTGATCTGAAGGACGGTCCACTTTATGACATTCATCCCTGCAACTGATGCCAATGGACCGTATTCGAACACAGAAATTTTATCGCCGCTTCCAGGGACACAGATACTTGGGGGTCACTAGAGCTTTCTTGCGGTAGTAGAGCAGATGGTCCAGAACTGATATCTTGGATTTTTTTTCTCTTTATTTTTGCATTTTAGCATACTTGAACAACACCTTAATCCATACAAATGGTTGTTTCACGTCTAGAAAATCGTTTGAAAATAATGATATTTTACGGATAGGATAAAATTACGTGAAGATAAACAACTTCGATGTGATCAATTTTGACCCCTCTCCTGGTTAACAGCAAAGTGACCCCAAAATCCAAAACAACAGCTCAAATTACTCATATCTCTCGATTCTGCAATCATTCACCTTTATGATGATATGGATACCCTTTACAAAAGTCTCTTGAATTCTTGCAATTTCCGACGAAATCCTTCTCAAATTATGTTTTCCACATCATAGTGCGACCTTTTTCCCAGCTTATGCAATTTTAAAACAAGAGGGCCCAGAGGGCCCTGGTTCGCTCACCTGATCCAAAGCATAACAAGTGGGCCCCGGGCAGGGTCAATTTTGGCCCGAGGGCTAAAATTTGAACAATCTCGGTAGAGGTCCACAAGATGAAGCTTCATATCAAATATGAAAGACCTGGGCTTTCTGGTTTCAGAGAAAAAGATTTTAAAGGTTTACCCTGCATATAGAAGTCTATGTAAAACAAGATTTTCCCTATATAAGTCTATGTTAAACCAAAGGGCCCCGGAGCGGGGGCATTTTTGGCCCCAGTGCTATAATTTGAACAATCTTGGTAGAGGTCCACTAGCTGAAGCTTCATAACAAATATCAAAAACCTAAGCCTTGTGTTTCAGAGAAGATGATTTTTAAAGATTTTCCCTATATAAGTCTATGTAAAACCAAAGGGCCACATGGCGGGGACATTTTTGGTCTCAGGGCTATAATTTGAACAATCTTTATAGAGGTCCACTAGCTGAAGCATCATAACAAATATCGAAGACTTAAGCCTTGTGGTTTCAGAGAAGAAGATTTTTCAAGATTTTCCCTATATAAGTCTATGTAAAACCAAAGGGCCCCGGAGCGGGGGCATTTTTGGCCCCAGGGCTATAATTTGAACAATCTTGGTAGAGGTCCACAAGATGAAGCTTCATACCAAATATCAAAGACCTGGGCCTTGCAGTTTCAGAGAAGAAGATTTTTCAAGATTTTCCCTATAAAAGCCTATGTAAAACAAAAGGGCCCTGGTGCGGGGGCATTTTTGGCCCCAGCACTATAATTTGAACAATCTTTGTAGGGGTCTACTAGATGAAGCTTCATACCAAATATCAAAGACCTGGGCCTTGAGGTTTCAGAGAAGAAGATTTTTCAAGATTTTCCCTATATAAGCCCATGTAAAACCAAAGGGCCCCCGTGCGGGGGGCATTTTTAGCTCCAGCACTATAATTTGAACAATCTTGGTAGGGGTCCACTAGATGAAGCTTCATACCAAATATCAAAGACCTGGGCCTTGCAGTTTCAGAGAAGAAGATTTTTCAAGATTTTCCCTATATAAGCCTATGTAAAACCAAAGGGCCCCCGTGCAGGGGCATTTTTGGCTCCAGCACTATAATTTGAACAATCTTGGTAGGAGACCACTTGATGAAGCTTCATACCAAATATCAAAGACCTGGGCCTAGCGGTTTCAGAGAAGAAGATTTTTCAAGATTTTCCCTCTATAAGCCCATGTAAAACCAAAGGGCCCCCATGCGGGGGCATTTTTAGTTCAGCACTATAATTTGAACAATCTTGGTAGGGGTCCACTAGATGAAGCTTCATACCAAATATCAAAGACCTGGGCCTTGCGGTTTCAGAGAAGAAGATTTTTAAAGATTTTCCCTATCTAAGCCCATGTAAAACCAAAGGGCCCCCGTGCGGGGGCATTTTTGGCCCCAGCACTATAATTTGAAAATCTTGGTAGGGGTCCACTAGATGAAGCTTCATACCAAATATCAAAGACCTGGGCCTTGCGGTTTCAGAGAAGATTTTTCAAGATTTTCCCTATATAAGCCCATGTAAAACCAAAGGGCCCCCGTGCGGGGGCATTTTTAGCTCCAGCACTATAATTTGAACAATCTTGGTAGGGGTCCACTAGATGAAGCTTCATACCAAGTATCAAAGATCTGGGCCTTGCAGTTTCAGAGAAGAAGATTTTTAAAGATTTTCCCTATATAAGCCCATATAAAACCAAAGGGCCCCCGTGCAGGGGCATTTTTGGCCCCAGCACTATAATTTGAACAATCTTGGTAGGGGTCCACTAGATGAAGCTTCATACCAAATATCAAAGACCTGGGCCTTGCGGTTTCAGAGAAGAAGATTTTTTAAGTTTTCGGTGAAAAAAATCTATTTTTGGCTACTGTGACCTATATGTGCAACGGACCGGAACCATTTGAACAACTTTGAAAGGGGACCACCTAAGGATCATTCCTGTGAAGTTTGGTCAAAATCCGATCAGTGGTTTAGGAGGAGATGTCGTTTGAAGAAAAGTTTACAGACGGACGCACGGAGGACGACGGACAAAAAGTGATCCCAAAAGCTCACCTTGTCACTACGTGACAGGTGAGCTAAAAACTGCGGTGAACCCTGGGAAACATAGACTGGTTCTCCGCACCTGACACCCAAGATCTGCAAAGCAAGCCGGGAAACAGGTTGCACTTTGATGTAAAAGACGACGATTTGTTTGCACTTGAGAAAAATTTTGGTGGAAATTGCAACAACTCAAAAGACTTTTGTAAGGACATCCATGTCATCGTTTACAGTCAGGTGCATAACCTATTCAAGTTATTTTTTTATAACCTGTTACAGTTATAAAGTCACATACCACCCTTGAATTTCAAAGTGAGGCTTTAGAAAATAATTTGTTTAGGTTATGTCACAAATTCTTTAGGATTATGTTAAATTGAAAAATACGAAAATATTAACGTGAATACGTTAATATTCTCGTCACCCCACTCTTGTTTGAAACATGTGCATACAAGTTTTTAGACGATGCGTACAAAGAATTTCGATTTCAATCATCAAATTAAAGTCTTCTTTCCATTTTAAAATTGTCACCACATGCGACAAAATTGCGATAAGGTGGGATTTCAAGTTTTAAAACCATTAATTTTACTGTTTTGGCGCTCAAAATCCACTCAAAAAATGTTTTTTTCTGAATGAAAACTCGATCGTGTTGACAAATCCACCATCTTGTTAGAAAGAGCGCTTCTCGTGGAATCTCGAGATAATGTTATAATGACGCAAAACGCCGCAAATTTCAAAAAGAAGAGAAAAACTAGGCTGATTTTTACCGATTCTCGAAAAACCAAATATAACGCAAATGAGATATTTTTTTTTAACTTGTTCAGGTTATGCACCTGACTGGTTTAGGTGAATGACTGCAGAATTGAGGGATATTAGTAATTTGCATGGCTAATTTGATTTTGGAAGGCACAGCGCTGTAACCTGGAGAGGGGTCAAAATTGATCACATTGTCTTTGTCGTAGGTATAATCCTCCACTAGTTGGAGCAGCGCTCCACATGGGGAGTTGTTTATCTTTACGAAGTTGTTTATCTTTACGTAATTTTATCCTATCCGTAAAATATCATTTTTTTCAAACGATTTTCTAGACGTGACACAACCATTTGTATGGAATAAAGTGTTGTTCAAGTACATTCAAATGCAAAAATAAGGACAGTCGGCAGGGAACTCTTCAGTAAACTAGAAATGCGTCCATAGGACACGGATGTTCGTATTCATCCATAGAAAGTTATTGACAGTGTTTAAGTTTTGACCCTTTTTATGCCATTTGACCTCGAAGTATGACCTTGGAGGTATGGATCTGGGTTTGCACGTGACACATTGTCTCATGATGGTTAACATTTCTTCAAAATGATTTCAAAATCCATCCAAAAATAAGTAAGTTATTGGCTGCGTTTAAGTTTCGGACCCATTTTTTGACCTTTGATCTCCAAGTATCACCTTGACCTTGAGGTACGGATCTGGATTTTGCATGTGACACACCGACTGATGATGGTTAACATTTCTACAAAGTAATTTCAAAATCCATCCAGAAATAAGAAAGTTATTGACTGCGTTTAGTTTCGGACCCTTTTTTTGACCTTTGACCTCCAAGTATGACCTTGGCCTTGGAGGTACGGACCTGGGTTTTGCAGGTGACACATCGACTCATGATGGTTAACATTTCTGCCGAGTAATTTTAAAATCCATCAAGAAATAAGGCAGTTATTAACTGCGTTTAAGTTTCCGACGGACGGACAGGGGCAACGCTATATGCCCTTTCCACCATTCTTCGAATGGCGGGGGCATAAAAAGAAACAAAGAACGGCTATCTTTCCCGCCATTTTTCTCATTTGGTTGAGATGAAAGCTTCGTTTTTCATCGCTAAAATTTGATCATTTTTAAACAGTTTTTAAAGCAAAATGTGTCTGATTATTTTATCGACAATCATCAGAAATAAAAGGAAATATACGAAACAATAATATAGAGTATTTGTTTGATTTGATTTGAGGTTTAACGTCCCCGTCAACACTGTAAAGGTCATTTTGGAGACGTTGCTTCCAATTTTGTGGGCCTTTTACCCGACATTGAGATGAAATGACATCTCAAGCCCTGTCGCCCAATGAAACCAATAGGGTTTATTAGCATGGATGGTCCGCCTCACACCGCGGTTCCTGGACAGGCTTAGATCCTCTATGCGGTTTACCAGTACTAGTGTGCGGGCCGGATTCAGCTCTGCGTGGAAGCATCATGCAGTCCATATATTTCTTCAAGCCCCTATGGGCGGGGGCGAAATAATATAGAGTAAGTCTTTGTCAGTGGTATAAGACTGATTTAAAATATTTCTTGTGCACATTTGGTAAGATCATATAGGAGGTTTTAGGAATTCTGTTTATGACGTCATTCTTGCGCATGCGCAAAGTACTGGCCGTCAATTGAAACGGTCATCGCTATTCAAATATATTGGCAGAACTTAAAATGCTAACAATTAGTGTTGTGAATCGGACAGAAAAGTTACAATCGATTATCGGTAAAGTAAAACCGATTGATTATCGATTGTACAATCGGATATCCCATCATTTGCTTCAACAATATATAACTGTTGAAAACGCTTTTCAGAGCCTCCATTTATACTTTCCCTCCCAATTACAGAGCGTAATTTGTTCCAGAAAACAGCTCATAGTTAATGAGGCAGTGGGCTCTAGTTTTGCCTGGTGTCCCACAAGGGACTGTTCTTGGTCTCCTGTTATTCTCCCTGTACATTAATGATATTTCCTCTGACATTGATTCAGAAATAAGTCTGTTCGCAGACGATTGTGTTTGCTACAGGGAAACAAGAAATATAGAGGACTCAGTGAAACTTCAGAATGACATAGACACGTGATGATAAGGATGTTGGGCACGAAAATGGGGCATGGAATTTCAGCCCGTTAATGCAGTATTATGCAGATAACTAGGAAGAGACCCAATGAAATTAAGTGAACGGTGATTCCATTAAATACCTTGGTGTGACAATCACACACGATTTGAGCTTCATAACACCTAATTAAAGATATATACAGTTATACAAACTTTGACACGTGTGATAAAACATGACATGCAATCAACTCAAAACTGTCAGCTTAGCGAGAAAGAGATCACCGTAAAAGAAAGCAGTTTAATTAACAATTTAATATTGAGGCTATAAAATGAGCCCAAACTTTCATACCCGCCTTTATGGGCAAGACCAATGCGAATATAAAAGTTTTCTGCAACCAACATCATTGAAAAATCAATTGTCTATCGTTTTTTTCTGTTGGCGATCGGTAAATGACGTCATCGGATTGTAGCAAATATACATGCATTGAATCTTATTGTTTTATTTTAATAGGGCGTTTTTTTCTTCATAAAAAAAATATAAATTGGAACCGATAAAATATGTTCTCAATAACTAAACGGTTGTGTTTTGAGAAATGCGCCTTGATTTAAGCCCCCCAGTGGAAATCTTCCACTGACCGTTCCAAGGCGGCTCTTCTGTGGCGATTTATTTATGTTATTGTTTGTTACTTACTGTGTGTATCACTTGTGTCTTTTAATTTTGGATGGCCATATGGCCATTTTGTGGGAAAGTAACTGTCCATATGGCCTTCCTTTGTTTAGGTTTCCATTATGGTCTGGTCGCTTAATGTTTGTATTTCTTTCCCTTTGGTGTCTTTTATGGATGGAGTAAGTTAATTGTATCAATTCCTGATCTTTGTTTTACTTCTACTTTGTATTATGCAAATTTTATTTTTGAAAGTCCTATCTTAATAACCAATAGCAGACTACCCCAAAATGAGGTCGTTTTTGTTTTTTTCGCGCCAAGCATGCGCTTTTTCCCGCGAAAAAAAAACAAAAAAAAAAACAAAAAAAACTAGCGTTCACGAGACAGTAGAAAAGTCTGTTTTAATTTTGCAATCATCCAACTTAAGATGTTGCTAATCGCCGTAGGAGGATTTTCACACTTGTTGGTTGAGTTTCATGATTGAGTGATACACCCAAATAAGAGTCATAACTTCACCTTATTTTCACTCCTAGTCACACGGAACATTCATTATAGGCTTATCAGTATGACCGAAGACTTGTGTTTGCAGTGTAATAGTAGAATAGTAGCGTGAATAATACGGTCGGCGATCATAACCCGTTTCGGTTAACTGAGTTAACTGACACGGTGCGTTGGTTTTGACCCGGATTTCCGGGACATAGCGAGGTTGATGTGTATTACAAATCCGCTTTATAACGCAAATTGGTAGCAATTACACACTCTAAAACTTACAACGAATTCATTTTGGAAGAATTGATATGGATAAACGCACTTAAACATATTCCATTTTGACTTCTCGAACGTTATTTATTTATGTTGATATTGAAAGGAATACCGAGCTCACATTTGACCACGTCTCTGTTACCGTCAAAAGCGATAAGATCATACTTTTACACAACGGTATTTATGATCACATTTGACCACGTCTCTGTTACCGTCAAAAGCGATAAGATCATACTTTTACACAACGGTATTTATAATCAACACCAAAGGCACTTATTATGGTCGCTGAAGTGTGGACAGTCAACAGGTGTCACATGCTAAAAACGTGTTTACATAACGGTATTTATAATCAGTGCCAAAGGCACTAATTATGGTCGCTGAAGCGTGGAGAGTCACAGGTGTCAGGTGCTAAAACACGTGCCGGGTTAATTTAAAGAGTATGAAAATAATGCCGATAAATAGACTTCAAAGGAAAGAAACCTAATCAAGATGGCATGATGAATTTTTTCTGCGATAAAAAGAGTGCGCACAGCAGGCTTCATTTACAATCGATAGTGACAAAAGTGATATCGATTGTCGCTGACGTTGCTCAGAACGATTAGTTTTCGATGTTCAGCGACAATCGGAACAACACTACTAACAATATTCAGACATTTTCAGAGAAAATATACCCGTTTTCTATAATAATGCCTCGAGAAGGAAAGAATGATATTTTACTTTCATTACCGAAATTCAATTATCCTAAATCCGTTTTTAATTGACGAAAATCTTTTCGTGAATGACCCATGTCAATGGCTTGAGATACCGTTATTCACAAAATAAGTTTTTATGTAACTTTCGTTTTATTCGGTATCTATCTATCTATCTATCATCTATCTTGAGAAATCTGTCCAACGATCTGTCTACATGTGCAATTTAAATGTCCATACTGACAGTCGAAATAAACTAATGAGTGGACTGACGGAGGGGCATTGAGTCAATGTTGTTTCGACGTCATGAGCGAGAGAGAGACAGAGAGAGAGGGGTTTGACTGACAAACTGACAGTAGACAGACAGACGATACACAGACCGACTGACTGAATGACTGACTAACAGACGGACTGTTAGACAGACAAATAAACATACTGATAGTCAAAAAAAAAAAAAAACAAAAAAAAACAATGAGTGGACTTACAGACGGGCGTCGAGTCAACGTTGGCTCGACGTCATGCCGTCGACAACCACTCCAACTCTCTTCAATGGCGTGTGACCGTTGAGATGGTTTGACTGATCCCTGTATCCAAGAAGCCCATAACCCTTTTTGTACCAAATGGAATCTTCCTCCTTATATATAGCAGGAGTCTATATATAGCAGGAGTCATTTTCAAAATTTAGGGCTGTCAGGTTGTGTTTTCTTCAAAACTTATTTGGAAAATGGCCGAACTTTTTTGCAAACGCATTCTGTGGCGTCTGATCTGGGCCTGCACTGTTTGTCACTTACCCCTTTTGGGGTTTCCGGTACCAAATCGGTTAATGTAGACCCAAGGGCTGGGCTGGGCAGTTTGAACCAATATACAAATCTACCAGATTTTACTGTAAAATCTTGCACTTGCGAAGGAGCGTTTAACGTTCTTACGCTCTGAAAGGGTGTTCTACGTTTGTTTTGAATTTAATGTTCCAATCCCACTGTGTCTTGATGGGTCCGAGCACTGGGCAAATGACATTTTATTAAGCAACGCCGTATTATTGCCAACGTTGTGACATTTCATCGTAGTTGCAATGTCAAATTCAATGCATCGCAAGTTCTCCCTCTCTGCGGTGAATGCCAAGTCCACAGAAGAGTTCAACTTCAAAGCCCGCACAGTGTAAAATTGGGACTCAGAGGTATGCGTTTTAGGATACCTCTTTTATGCAGATTGTAAATAGTTTTAAGGACGCATCCAGTGCCTCTCACTTTTTTTTTTTTTTTTTCCCCCAGCTAAATTCTAAATTTAGCCACCCAATCAACTGAGGTAATGGCCAGATATGACCGACTCAGTATAAGAAGATAGATAGTTAGAAGTTGGTTTGATGTAGACACGACGTTGTTGACACGCTACATGTCGGTTGACGTAGCGTCATTTAACGACAAACTGTAATTTACATTTGCCTGCGCTTGCTAACTGTTGGTGCGCTAAGAGAGAGAGAGAGACCGTATGTACAATATATCATTTTCGTAATGCGAAATTGCACATCTGGCAGCATATCGGTGTTTCTCCCATTATCTTACATTAGAATTCCCCAAAAGTTTAAAAGAATTCAACTGTTTTACGCTGTAATTTATACTTTATCTGTCCCACTGCCTTTGAAGCAATACGACAGATGACGGCCAGGGCTTTTCCCGTTCTATTTTTAGGACCGGAAGTACGTCACGAAAAACGCTCCTATAGCAGAATATCTTTGTTTATACCTCCGAAAATGGCGGTCCTCAGCGAAGGGAGATCACACCGATCATCCTTATACAGAGTAAAAAAATCCAAGAGATCAGTTGTGGACCATCTGCTCTACTAACCGCAAGAAAGCTCTTCTGAACCCAAGTATCTGTGGCCGGGGATCGAACCCGGGACCAAGTCCACTAACCACTGAGCTATCACGCTCCACAAAACATACCCTAACTCAATCCATGGGGCCTTAATAAAAATATGGGCGAAACGACCCACCAAATTGGGGCGAAAGGACCCAGGGCGAAATGACCTACGGGCGAAATACTGGGTCTGGGGCTTCTGTGATTGAATTGACCAATACATATTAGTTTCTCTGCATTTTCAGTCTGATTCTGGCTTTCCATTCCCTCCTATGCAATCCAGATTTGTTGGTTATTACAGTTACAAGACTGTCAGTGTTGATTACCGCTTGATTAAAACTTCTTTGACTGCATTTTGCAATTTTGTTCCCGCGAGACTTTCATTCATAAACCGTAAGAGTCAAGGTCAAATATTATCTATTGGTAAGATAACCGTGCGGTCAGTCAACACGTTTCGCCCCCGCCCCAATACGTTTCCCCACTGGTCGTTTCGCCTCTATTTTTGGCCCCTAGCCGTTTCGCCCCCAAACCGTAGTCGTTTCGTCCCCAACCCCTAGTCGTTTTTGTATAAAAGCTTTATGAACCCAGAGAGAGAGAGAGAGAGAGAGAGAGAGAGAGAGAGAGAGAGAGAGAGAGAGAGAGAGAGAGAGAGAGAGAGAGAGAGAGAGAGAGAGAGAATTGTTCGAGGACTTGAATGGGTGACGGGCCATCTCGGCCCCTAACAAACTCGGCCCCTGAAAAACTCGGCCCCTTGCAAACTCGGTCCCTACAAACTCGGCCCCTGACAAACTCGGTCCCTAAAATTAGAATACGTATATATTAGTGTTGGAATTGACTTATTATCAATTAAACTATTTCACATATTTTAAATGTACATATGCCTAATTACCTTTTGAACTCATTTTGATGAAATTATTAGTAACCCATCTCACATGAGTTAAATGAACCAAATTCCGTTGATTGAACCAGTGCATGACACGCTACTGTGGGTCAACTGTCACTCACCTTCCGATGTAATTAATAAACTAATTGATTGATTGGCGTGCCACTTAAAAGAGACTAGTAGTATGTTCTGTTGCGCACTTACAAAAAATTGAACCATTTTGCTTTTATCACCATTTGCAGGGTTTGACCATTCCACAGCCATTAGCCTTTTTTCTATTACTACCAATGATTTTGATTGTTTGACACCCCCATCAACATTGTATAGGTCATTTTGGAGAAGTTGCTTCCAATTTTGTGTGTGTGTGTGTGTGTGTGTGTGTGTGTGTGTGTGTGTGTGTGTGTGTGTGTGTGTGTGTGTGTGTGTGTGTGTGTGTGTGTGTGTGTGTGTGTGTGTGTTATTAACATTTCCAGTGTAAAACCAAATGTAAACCTTTAGAAAACAATATTCGCCCCCGCCCATCGGGGCTTGGAGAAATAGTTTGGGCTGCATGATGCTTCCAAGGAGAGCTGAATCTGAAAGTACAACCCGTGAAGCTTTATATTGCAAACATAGGTTGTGGGTGTTCGTTATAGCCGCCATATTGTGGCAGTCCAAACGATTACCCACAACCTATGTCTTTGAATGTAAAAAAAAAAAACAAAAAAAAAACAAGATGTGTTTGTGAAACACAAACATGTCCCTGGGCATGGTCATTTGTTTAAGTTGGTCACAGTTCAATGTCAAGGTCAAAGGTCAAGATTTTTTGTTTGAGTGGGAAGCCCTTGACACAAGGAACTTACATTCCAACTAGAGCCAGTGTTTATGAAACACAATGCCCCCAACTGCTTGACCCTAACACTGCTTGACCCTAACACTGCTTGACCCTAACACTGCTTGACCCTAACACTGCTTGCCCATAACAGTAATTGAGATATCTTGTTTTTCATTTGGCTGCAATGCTGAAATTTTAGAAGGAACATAACACAAGAAAACTGAAGTTAATCAGGTCATTTATTTATCATCCCATATCAGTGTTTTAAGTTACAGGACAATAGCTCATACAATCAAACCTGTCTTAGTGTCCACCTCTATTAAGCGAGCAACCTGTCTTAAGCAAGCATGCATTAAGTTCCCCAAAAATGCAAATGCATTAAAATTCACCTAATCAGTTCATCTACTCATCATCCTGAACCAGCCTGTAAAGTTTCAGGGCAATAGCTCAAACAGTTTTTTGAGATATCGTGCTTACAAGCTTAAAACGCGCAAAATTTCAATGGGGCATAACTCAAGAAAGAAAATTGGATTTTTTGTCGAAAGTTAATCAGTTCATATTCTCATCATCCCCAACCATTTTGACAAGTTTCAGGGCGATAGCTCAAACGGTTTTTGAATTATCTTGCTTACAAGCTTAAAACACAAAAATTATATGGGCCAAAACTGAAGAAAAAAAAATCGGATTTTTTCCAAAGTTGATCAGTTCATCTATTTATCATCCTAAATCAGCCTGTAAAGTTTCAGGGCAATAGCTCAAACAGTTTTTGAGATATCTTGCTTACAAGCTTATAACACGCTTATACACGCTTATAACACGCAAAATTTCAAAGGGGCATAACTCAAGAAAAAAATTGGATTTTTGTCAAAAGTTAATCAGTTCATCTTCTCATCATCGCCAATCATTCTGCAAAGTTTCAGGGCAATAGCTCAAACAGTTTTTTAGTTATCTTGCTTACAAGCTTAAAGGGCCATAACTCAAGAAAAAAATTTCGGACTTTTTTTTTCAAAAGTTAATCAGTTCATCCTGAACCAGCCTGTAAAATTTCACGGGAATATCTCAAACAGTTTTTGAGATATCTTGCTTTCAAAATTAAAACGTGCAAAATTTCAAAGGGGCATAACTCAAGAAAAAAATGGATTTTTCAAGTTAATCAGTTCATCTTCTCATCATCGCCAACCATTCTTTTAAGTTTCAGGGCAATAGCTCAAACAGTTTTTAGTTATCTTGCTTACAAGCTTAAAACGCAAAAAATTTCAAAGGGCCATAACTGAAGAAAAAAAAAATCGGATTTTTTTTTCAAAAGTTAATCAGTTCATCTACTCATCATCCCAAACCAGTCTGTAAAGTTTCAGGGCAAAAGCTCGAACAATTTTTGAGATATCTTGCTTACAGGATTTCAAAGTATTTTTGCAAAGGGGCATAACTCAAGAAAGGGGCATAATCCTGACGAGAAAAAAAAAAAAAACGGGTCAATTATTTTTTCATAAGGAATTCATATATGAAATACCAAAAACCTAGCACCCATGGTTCTTAAATTATGCTATGCATTTAAAAAGTGGGGCGGACGGAAGGACGGAAGGATGGACGGGCGAACAAGGCAAAACCAATATGCCCCCACAACTTCTTCTAAGTTGGGGGCATAAATATGAAGGCTCTATCTTAAACGGTTCAAAAGTTCTGAACAATAAAAAAAATCTTTAAAGTAGGTCATAGGTCAAGGTTACAGGTCAAAAAAGTTTGCATGAAAGTAAAGTACTTGTCACAAGGAACCTACATGCCAAATATGAAGGCTCTATCTTAAACGGTTAAAAGGTTATGAACAATTTTATTTCTCCTTTTTAGTAGGTCAAACGTCAAGGTCATGGTCAAAATTTTTTTATGAATGTACAGCTCTTATCACAGGGAACCTACATGCCAAATATGAAGGCTCTATCCAAAACGGTTCGAAAGTTATGACCAAAATGTTATTTTTTCTTTTAAGTAGGTCAAAGGTCAAGGTCAAGGTCAAAGATCAACATTTTTTAAATGAATGCAAAGCTGTTGTCACAAGGAACCTACATGCCAAATATGAAGGCTGTATCTGAGACGGTTCAAAAGTTATGACTAATGTTAACATTTTCTTTTATGTAAGTCAAAGGTCAAGGTCACAGATAAAAAAAATCGTGTGAATGTAAAGCTCATGTCACAAGGAACCTACAAGTAAAATATGACGGCTCTATCTCAAACGGTTCAAAAGTTATGACCAAAATGTAATTTTTTATTTTAAGTAGGTCAAAGGTCAAAGTCAAGGTCACAGGTCAATTTCTTTTGCATGAATGTAAAGCTTTTGTCACAAGGAACATACATTCCAAATATGAAGGCTGTATCTCAAGCGGTTCAAAAGTTATGCCGAATGTAATTTTTTTCTTTTAAGTTGGTCAAAAGTCAAGGTCAAAGTCACAGGTCAATTTTTTTGCACGAATGTGAAGCTCTTGTTACAAGGAACCTTCATGCCAAATATGAATGCTCTATCTCAAACAGTTCAAAAGTTATGACCAATGTTAAAGTTGTCCACGTACAAACAAACAAACCAACCAACAAACAAACCAACAAACAGACAGGGCAAAAGCAATATGTCCCCGCTATCGCTACCGGGGTCATAAAAATAATAATAATGAACACCCCGGATAACCCAAAATAATTGAAAAAAAAAAATAATAATAATTCAGTAGCAGACGAGAAAGTGACCATTTTTTTCTTGAACTTGAATGTTATTGTCGAAACACTTCCTTATGTTAACATGTCTATGCAATATAATGTGACTGTTACGAAATATAATGACTAAAGAACCGAAATATCGATTTCCTACTAAAATTGATTTCATAAAGCTCTCAAAGAATGGAAACTTAGCATTCTGAAACAAGTGAACAAACGCATTTCTTTCTACTCTCAAAATACGAACTTATTACCTCCTAAACCCAAGACGTCTTTATGTCATCTTAAACCAGGTATTCAAACATTTCATAAGAAGTTTGTTTTGGCTCCAGCAGATAAGGTCGTTGTTTGACGGCTCCACTATATTAAAACTCTTCAGCAAAAACTTGGTGGTGCTAAGGCCTTCGAACTGCGAACTGTAACCTTTGGCTGTAGAGAGGGCTTAAGTTGATGACCACATTTGTCATTCAGCTACCAAGTTTGCTGTATGTGTTACAGAAGGTCAAGACAAGCTTTCTATGTTATATTAGTTGCCTGAACTTCATAAAAGACCATACAAAGCACGGTTTATTGCAAATTCAAGCGCTTGTACCACCACTGAACTCTCCAAATTATTAACTTCATGTTTTACTGCCATCAAAACATGTGATTAAATATTGCGACAAAATAGAAGTGAAGGCAATGATCACAAATCGATACGAATAACCCACAACTCCCATCAGAGACACAAACAGGAAAGAAAGACAAACATGAAACAACAGACCCTAATGGAAACACCAACAGCGGAAAGCCAAAAGAACAGTTGCTCGTACTTTCCCACAAAATGGGCTATCCAAATCAAAACCAAATAAGCGATACTAACACTCAAAGACAAACCATAACAAAAATAAACCACGACAGAAGAACCGCCTTGGAACGGTCAGCGAAACGAATTCCACTGGGGGGCTTAAATCGATTCTACGTGGCCACAATCCTCGCCCTTACTTCCGTCGCGATTTAGACAAATAATTTGTTCAGTCCGCATGACGGCCTCCTAACTCATCAGTGCAACATCTCCGTGAACACAAAAAAATCAAACAACCACAGAGATGAAACAATGGTGAGGACTAGTCAGCAAGAAACCAATGAAACGCTGGAACAAAAGAAAACCAGCAGTTAGACTGGGCCCGACCAGAGACAGAGCATCAGGCACCAACCAACATTACATAGAATTAGATTCTATCTAATTCTCAGAAAGCCTTTACGCTGGAACCGTCATAGAATCTGAAGCCTGACCCAAGGCTCTGGACCAATTCTCATGTGTTCACACAATATCTTAAACCAATGACTGTAATTTTAACAAAGTTACACAGACACATCGTTAGGACATGGAAAAGAAGTGATTAGAGTTTGATGACCTTGACCTCATTTTCAACGTCACTACATTATAAAGACTAAAAACTAGCCTTGTGTGCATTCGTTCAAACTAGCACAGATACTTCACTGGGCGATTAGTGTTTGGTGACCCTGACCCCATTTTCAAAGGAGTCATCCATATACACTGAAAAATAGGGCCATTCATATACTCGTGCGCCATCCTATGGCGTTTATATTTCGCAATTAATTCGATTTGCTAGAGTGTGTAGTCATGTAACTGACTTCAACACTCGTAATAAATTATTAACGGCTAAACTCCTTAATCAGGGTTATCGGTACCATAAACTACGCAAAGCCTTTTCAAAATTTTATAGACGCCATTCTGATGTAATTTCAAAATTCAATATTGGACTTAAATCTCTTCTGCAACAAGGTCTATCGGAACCCGAATTTTATGGTGACTTAGTATATAAATTCAGAAAAATATATAACCGCAATGACTTCAGCACCCAATTTCGTAAAATCATTCTTCGTTATAAAAAGATTGGGTACAACATGGATATTATACGACAGACTGCATGCATGGTAGTTAACCCAATCACGGTTGGCAACTTTGCTTCCCTCTTTAATTGCACGCCGGTGGGTCAGGCCTCAGATTCTATGACGGCTCCAACGTAAAGGCTTATCGAGAATTAGAGAGATAATGTTGGTTGGTGCCTGATGCTCTGTCTCTGATTGGGCTCATCGGAGTCTAACTGTTGGTTTTCTTTTGCTCCAGCATTTCAGTGGTTTCTTGCTGTCGAGTCCTCACCGTTGTCTCACCTCTGTGGTTATTTGATTTTTGTGTTCACGGAGATGTTGCACTGATGAGTTAGGAGGCCTTCATGCGGACTGAACAAATTATTTGTCTAAATCGCAACGGAAGTAAGGGCGAGGATTGTGGCCACGTAAAATCGATTTAAGCCCCCCAGTGGAATTCTTCCACTGACCGTTCCAAGGCGGCTCTTCTGTGGCGATTTATTTATGTTGTTGTTTGTTACTTATTGTGTGTATCACTTGTGTCTTTTAATTTTGGATGGCCATATGGCCATTTTGTGGGAAAGTAACTGTCCTTATGGCCTTCCTTTGTTTAGGTTTCCATTATGGTCTGGTCGCTTAATATTTGTATTTCTTTCCCTTTGGTGTCTTTTATGGGTGGAGTAAGTTAATTGTATCAATTCCTGATCTTTGTTTTACTTCTACTTTTCAGAACTGAAAATTGGAGGCTGTTTGGGCCAATATGCCGAATTTCACCTTTATAAGCAGTTACCCAACTCGAGGTCACTTTGTGTGAGGTATCTAATAAGCATTTCTTATGGGCACTTTTTCATTTATATTAACCCATTTTGTACCAGAAACCCCAAAATGGGAAACAGTGCAGGCCCAGATCAGACGCCACAGAACGTCTGATCAGGGCCTACGCTGTTTGCGAAAAGTTAAGCCATTTTACAAGTAAATTTTGAAGAAAACACAACCCAACACCCCTTAAGTTTGGAATTGGCTCCTGGTATATGTAAGGAGGAAGATTCCATTTAGTACAAAAAGGGTTAATGCGATATTAATATATATTCAACTTTTATGCGCAATAGTTCTTAGGTGTTTTGCAACGACAAAATGATCAAGTAAATATCCTATCGTCTTCCCTGAATGTATCAAACCGGGATACAACCGACTGATATTTTACATCATTGTATCTAAATCTTCGCAACATCGGTTAGCACTAAATGTACGTTTCCCATCCATTCGTCCAGCCAGCCTGGTTAGAACTAAATGTACCTTTCCTATCCATCCAGCCAGCCAGCCTGGTTAGAACTAAATATACCTTTCCTATCCATCCATCCAACCAGCCCGGTTAGAACTAAATGTACCTTTCCTATCCATCCATCTGGCCTACCTGGTTAGAACTAAATATACCTTTCCTATCCATCCATCCAGCCAGCCTGGTAAGAACTAAATGTACCTTTCTCAACCCTCCATCCTTCTTTTCAGAACTTGAGATGAAAGATTCCCAGTTATGAATCTAGCTAGCACCTGTCAATTTATTGCTACCTATGCAGACACCTTCTTGTTTACTTAATACTTGATAGACCGCTACCGAGACCATTACGAAAACACGCCTATACTAATACAGTAAAACCTGTCTTAGTGGCCACCTCTATTAAGCAAGCAACCTGTATTAAGCATGCAGGCTCTCAGTTCCCAAAAATGGCAAATGCGTTAAATTTCACCTGTATTAAGCAAGCACCTGCCTTAAGCAAGCACATTTTGGTTATCCCTTAGGTGCTTGCTTAATACAGGTTGGACTGTACATTGTAATCTTTACAGTCGAAAAAACAGAAATTTTTTTCTGTGCTCATTGAGGCGGTTCTAACGAATACCCACAATCTATAGTTTAGAGCAGGAATAAGCAAAATAATGTTTACCCCTGTAAACCCCAGTTTTACTATATAAAAGTGGGGTTCAAGTGGGTCAAAATTATATAGGCGTGTTTTTTGTGATGACCGCTACCGCTAAATCCTTTATGGTAGTTAATCCATTTAACAAACAACAAAACACACGCTTATTCTTAGATGACATCACAAAGTTGGCAACAACAATGTTTCAACAAACTTTTTCGCTCTTGTTATTTTCAATACAATTTTAAAGGTGTGGAGTATAGAACTAAGGGCCAATTAATTAATTTACTACATGTATATCTGTCACATGAATCATCAATACTTTAACACCATAAATTTATTAATCACCGTAAACAAAAAATAAATAGAGAAAAAGCAAAAAAAAAAAAAAAAAGGAGCCTGGAAAACGGCTGTCATTCAGTTGTTTGATAAACTGAATGCTTAATTATAATGAAAACAAGTCTTAGACACATCTCCAACAGTCGCACATTTGCAGTCGGATGAAGTCCGGAATCGAACCCACGACCCTGGTATGTGAGGTGAGTATAGATAGATAGATAGATAGATAGATAGATAGATAGATAGATAGATAGATAGATAGATAGATAGATAGATAGATAGATAGATAGATAGATAGATAGATAGATAGATATCAAGTGGCGGTATTCATACTGAAACAAAACCTTAGCGTGGCGAATGTGATTAATTTGTAATAAATAGTGCACTCTTAAATGTCTTTTTACACAAAATTATTGCCACATGGGCGTAGCCACTATAGAGTTAGGGTTTAACACGGAAGTACAGCCATTAGTTACCCACAGGGCAGGTTGACCTTTATATTTATAATGCAACAAGTATAAGATTTCACAAAAAAGAAAGAAAAAAGAGGCCCATAACAAATATAAGCTTTCACAAAAAGAAAAAAAAAGAGGCCCACGGACAGAGCTCTGGCGCAGAATTGCTATCATATTCGTAGAAGCCAAAGATGCCCATAACATGTATAAGCTTTGACACAAAAAGTGGCCCACGGGCAGAACTTTGGCACAGAATTGCTACAACATTTGTACAAGTCCACATGTGCTGTCATATTTGTACAAGCCATGCAAATTATACATCTACAAATTCTGGACCACGATGGACCACTGTTTATTCTCAGTGTTCCCAATGCATTTTGAAGATGGGGGTACATTTGGTCTATTAATTCATTTTTGTACCCCCAATGTATAGTAATACATATGTGATTTCATCAATTGTGGGAGTTCTGGTCCAATTTTGGGGGTAAACAACCCTCTGCAGAGGGTAAATGGACATGTTGATTCTATAAGCTCCCCAGAAGCCTTCGGCTCTGGTGAGCTGAAAAAAAAACCTGTCTCGCCGTCAGAAACAATGTTTATTGAGAACCATATCAATATGTTAAGCATGTAAATTTTTTTCTGTATCGTCAGGACGTTTGGATATGTATAAACACTAGACAGGATGGTTTCAATCAACTGGTCGCAAACTTATCACGTCGCACTGGTTTGATGAGGTCCATAAGTAGCAGACAAGGATGGGAACGCACACGGTCTAGTAGTATCACTAAGTGCCAGATTGGCAATTAGAATTTTGTCAAAGACAGTAAATTGTATAAAACATATTTCTGGGATATAAATCTAGACATTCACAGTTAATATTTGCGTAGACCTAGCTTTTTGTAAAAGCTATACTTGTACCTTCTTTAGATGGACGTAAAACTAATGGTGTCCTGGGGTGTCCTCTGGTGACCTTGGGTGGCATCCGGTGCCAGAGGTATGTACGGAGATGGTTATTGGAATCAGTAACCATGCAAGTCACCATGCAATACGCATGCGCCGACTGGAGTGCTGGCTCCACGTTTTGCATTTCCGGCCTGATTTCCTACTTTCGATTTACTGACGGCCTTTATTGACACCGAGTAATTTGTTCACATGAGAATATTTGGGTAATAATTAATTATCAGAATCCTCACACACTAGAATAAGATTGTGTCATATGTTAATTCTTGCATATGGTATAATTGGGGCCATAATTTGTATTTATACATCCTCTGTCAATTGAATTGTCCGCTGGAGAGAAAATTGTCCATAAATTCGTCATGGTACTAGTGCGGCAAATGTGACTGGGAAGCTCCGTGGTGACTGGTTTTTGTTTTATTTGAGGTTTAACGTCCCAGTCAACACTGTAAAGGTCATTTTGGAGACGTTGCTTTCAATTTTGTTGGACTTTTAGTCGACATTGAGATGAAATGACATCTCAAGTCGTGTCACCCAATGAAAGCAATAGGGTTTATTAGCATGGACAGTCCACCTCGCACTGCGGTTCCTGGACAGGCTTAGATCCTCTAAGCGGTTTACCAGTACTAGTGTGCGGGCCGGATTCAGCTCTGCCTGGAAGCATCATGCAGCCCATATATTTCTTCAAGCCTGTATGGGCGGGGGCTGCCGTGGTGACTGGGAAGTATGGCAAGCCTTTTTACTATTGATTATGGAATGTAGATATCTAATTTATCATAGAAGATATATATTATATTAGATATCTTAATTATTATATAAGATATCTTATATAGCATATAAGATATCTTATATAATATATGAGACATCTTTATATCTTATTTATTATATAAGATATCTTATATAGCATATAAGATATCTTATATAAAATATAAGATATCTTTATATATAAGATATCTGATATGTCATATAAGATATCATGTATGCTTTATTAGATATCTTATTTATTATATTAGATATCTTATATAGGATATGAGATATCTAATAAAGGATATAAGATATCTTATTTACTAAATGTATAAGATAGCTTATATACTAAATAAGATAGCTAATATAGCATATGAGATATCTTTTGTAGCATATTATATAATAAATAAGATATAAAGATGTCTCATATATTATATAAGATATCTTATATGCTATATAAGATATCTTATATAATAATTAAGATATCTAATATAATATATATCTTCTATGATAAATTAGATATCTACATTTATTTATTATATAAGATCTTATTTATTATACAAGATATATTATTTAAAGATGGAAATAGGATATCTTATATGATACATAAGATATCTGATATATTATATAAGATATCTTATATGTTATATTAGATATCTTATTTGGTATATTAGATATCTTATTTAGCATATCAGATATCTTATATATTCCAGTGAATAAGATATCTTGAATCCTATATCAGATATCTTATTTGATATATTAGATATATTATACAACATATAAGATATCTTATATAATATATAAGATATCTTATTTACCTAAATATTTAAGATATCTTATTTGACAAATAAGATATCTAATATATTTTACCAAAAAACATAATGAAGTCTACCCCAAACTGCCAAAAGCATATTTGAAAATGACTACCCCCATTTATGCCTAACATTCCATTACCCATTTTGTGCCAGAACCCCTTGCAAACAGTGCAGGCCCAGATCAGATCAGGGCCTACACTATTTGCAAAACGTTCAACAATTTTCAGATTACACAACCTGTCATACCTAATATTCAAAATGGACTCCTGCCATATATAAGGAGGATGATTCCATATGGTAAAAAGGGATAAAAGGGACAAAGAAATATTGAACTAATTATGCGACAAGTAGAGGCAGAAACCATGCTGAATATATGCACAGTCTGGTGAGAGGCTTTGTTTTTTTTGTTTTTTTTTTTCAAAATACATGCAGCGAGCAGCGCTTGGGATAACTCAGAGTTTGAAGTTCAATTAAGACTTCTACTATCTGAAGAATTTTTGTAAGGGAGGATTATTAAATTATACAAACAAAAGCAAGCTGGATTTATTATCTATATATCTCTCTCTCCCCCTCTCTCTCTCTCTCTCTCTCTCTCCCTTAAAAAAAAAAGAAAAAAAAAAGATGTATCGCACCTGTTTGGGAAACCCACACTTCAAGAATGCATTTATAATCAATTTTCTCCAGTTCTCTGTCTGTGTAGCAGTCTTTTGTGCAAATAGGTACGAGAGGGAGCGACTATTATTTGTTATTTCTTTCGAATTTACATAGATGTCTTATATGTTGATTAAGATATCTTATTTATCAAACGTATATAAGATATCATATGTTAAATAAGATATCTTATACACTTTATATATCATAATATGTTAAATAAGATATCTTATACGCTTTATAAGATATCTTATATGTTGAATAAGATATCTTATATAATATATAAGATATCTTATATACCAATATAAATAAGATATCTTATATAATATATAAGATATCTGATATGTTATATAAGATATCTTATATGCTATATTAGATATCTTATTTAGTATATTAGATATCTTATATAGCATATAAGATATCTTATATAGCATATAAGATATCTTATATGTTTTAGTAATTAAGACAATCAGATATCTTATTTATATAAGATATCTATGTTATATAAGATTTAAGATAACTTATATATCATATCAGATATCTGCATTGCTGAATTAAATAAGATATATCATATAGGATATAAGATATCTACTTTAGGATATAAGGTATCTTATATCCTATATGAGATATCTTATATAATAAATAAGATATCTTATATAATAAATAAGATATGTACATTCCATAATAAATAGTAAAATGGCTTGCCATTGTGTAGCAACGTTGCATTCATAAGCTCTTTGTGACAAACAAAGTATCCTTCAACAAATACTTACCTACCTTCATTTATGAGGTGCTGTTTTACTATTTAATTGAATTTCAAGATTTAGTTATTTGCTTGTATTGGAGTTTAAAGGCCCAGGCATCCCCATTTAGGACATTTTTGAATCGGTCAGTTAACTTATCCACACTTTTCCTGGGCAAGCTTATACGTTAGCGGTTAACTAATACAGTGCACATTCTTTCACAGAAACTGACAACTGCCCTTCTTGAATCAGCAAAAGGGAGAAAATGAAAATAGAAAAGATAGGAAGGAATGTTGCCGACTCCAACAGGAATCGAACACGTGTCCTTCTGATCACCAGTCAGACCTGCATCTGACTGACCTACCAAGATATCTTTTAGTCAAATTATAGATAACTAAGAGTAACATTTTCTATATCTGTAATTATCGATATTTTTGATATCATAAAAAAGGTAACCAATGATATGTAAAATATATTTCTTGATATCTATAAATTTATTTTATGATATCAATTATTCCATTGCATATATAGATATCCAAAAAAATCCAATTATAGTTATCATTTCAAAGGCTGAATTATAGATATCACAATTTTCAGTAATTGATAGCAGAAAATATATTTTCGATATCAATAAATGTAATTATCGATATCCTAAAATGTTCTTCAATATTTGATATCTATATATCGAATAAAAGATATCTATAACTGAATTATAGATATGTCTTAACATATTTTAGATATCATAAAATATATAATAGATATCTAATATTATTTTTAGATATGAATGTCAGAAAATATTTTATGGATATCAATAAATGATATTTATGATATCCTAAAATGTTCTTCTATATTTGCTATCTATATATAGAATAATAGATATCTATAATTTGAATTATAGATATCCTTAAACATATTTCAAATATCATAAAATAAATAATAGATATCTAATATTATTTATAGATAGTTAATAATAATTATTGATATCCTATATTTAATTACAGATATCTATAAATCAAATTATAAATATCATTAAAACAAATTACAGATATGTACAATTAACATTATTGATATCTATAATTATCTGTATTTTTTGATATCATAAAATGAAATCCAAGATATGTTATATATATTTCTTGATATTAATATATTTGTTTTATGATATCAATTATTTCTTTGCATATATAAATATCTAAAATCAAATTATAGAAATCATTTAAAAGGCTGAATTATGGATATCACAATTTTCAATAATGGATATCATAAAATACATTATTGACATCAATAAATGAAAATATTGTTATCCTCAAATGCTCTTCAATCTTTGGTATCTATATATCAAGTAAAAGATATCTGCAATTGGAATTATTGATAACCCTTTACATATTATAGATATCATGAAATAAATAATAAATATCCAATATCAATAATTTTAATTATAAATGTCTATAATTTGATTTATAGATATCTATAATTTGATTTATAAATATCTACAAATTGATATATAGATGTCTGTAATAAAAATATAGAATATCAACAAATATTATTATATATCTATAAATAATATTAGATATGTATTATTTATTTCATTTTATCCATAATGAGTTAAGGGATATCTATAATTCAAGTTATAGATATCTTTTTTTCAATATATAGATATCAAATATGGATGAACATATCAGGATATCAATAATTACATTTATTGATATCCATAATATATTTTTTGATATCCATTATTCAAATCTGTGATATCTATTATCCAGCCTTTAAATGGTATCTATAATTGGATTTTAGATATCGTTATATGTAAAGGAATAATGGATATCATTAAACAAATTTATAGACATCAAGAAATATATATTACATATCAATGATTACATTTTATGATACCAAAATATTGATAATAATGTTAATTATAATTTGATATATAGATACCTAGAGTAAAATTATAGATATCTCCCAATTGTATTAAAATAGTAATTCGGCACCCCATATTCATTTATCTTCCTAGGACTACCCCTGATAATGCAAGAGTCCTGTTATTTTTCATATATATTGTGTGTGTCATATATGCTTTGCAATGTATGGTACCACTGATATTGTAAAGTAGAAGTAAAACAAAGATCAGGAATGGATACAATTAACTTACTCCACCCACCAAAGACAACAAAGGGAAAGGAACACAAACATGAAGCGACCAGACAAAAGTGGAAACCTAAACAAAGGAAGGCCATAAGGACAGTTACTTTCCCACAAAATGGCCAAATGGCCATCTAAACTAAAAAGACACAAGTGATACACACAGTAAGTAACAAACAACAACATAAATACACCGCCACAGAAGAACCGCCTTGGAACGATCAGTGGAAAGAATTCCACTGGCGGGGGGGGGGGGGGGGCTTTAACCGATTTTACATGGCCATAATCCTCGCCCTTACCTCTGTCACGGTATACACTAATTTTGTTTAGTCCACATGAAGGCTTCCTAACTCATCAGTGTAACATCTCCGAGAACATACAAATAAAAAAACTACAGAGATGAATTATACGAAATCAGTAAATCAGTATTTCATTGATAAATGATAAAACTATCAACACGACTCACACAGCTAATACCTCCATTCCTACAGCTTTAACAATGAATCTCACAGCTATCACAATGGCTCATATAACTGTCATCATGATTCACGCATCTCTAAGCGTGATTCCTACAACTCTCACCTTGAGGAAAGCAGCTGTCACCACGGCACATACATCTGTCTCCGTGATTCATACAACCATCAGTATGTCTCGTACGGCTATAAGCATGACTCATACATATAGCTGTCGTCATGGGTCATTGAGCATTCACCGTGACACCTACAGCTGCGTCCAAGGTCCATACAGCTGTCGCAATGACCCATAGAGCTGCAAATATGACTAATACAGTTGTAACCATGGCTCATACAACTGTCTCCATGACTCATACAACTATCATCATGACTCGAACTGCTGCCAGCGTGACTGATTAAGCCGTCATCATCACTCAAACAGCTATCGCCATGACGTATGCTGACAACACTATCATAGTGCTGCCAGCATAACTCATATAGCTATTATCATGGCTCTTCCAGCTGTCTCTGTGGTTCTTACAGCAATCACCACGACTCATATTGCTGCCACCATTACTAATACAGCGATTGTCATGGCCTATTCAGCTATCACCATGAATACAGCAAACATCTACCACCATGTATCCTGTAGCTATTGCATTGACTCATACAGCAATTTGATCACTCACACAGCTGTCACCATAATTCATTCAGCTATCAGGATGACATCTACAGCTATCACCAGGAATCATACAGCGCCCACAATGACTCGGATATCTTAATTTCAAATACAACTGCCACCAAGATATATTCCGTTTGCAACAGTCATACATGTATATCCTATAGCTCTCAGCATGAATTATGCGACTGTAACCATTGTTCATATACCTGTCACGACGACTCATAGGACTGTCACGATGCCTTTCAGCTGTCACCATAACTCATAGAACAGTTAACATGGCACACACAGCAGTCACCATGATCCGTACAGCTTTAACCATGACTCATATACAGATATCAACATGCTTCATACAGCTATCGGCATTTATCATGGCTCGAACAGCTGTCGCGATGATTCATACAGCTGCATGACATGATGGCTAATACATCTGTCACAAATCACGACTCATATACAGCCATGACCATGACTACC